>LNAC01000751.1:614709-629137 GCA_002007465.1 Ailurus styani
CCCAGCCTGCACCTCGCTCTGCACCCCTCTCCCCCCACCGTGTCTCTCTCGTTCTCTGCCAGGGTCTCCCCGTTTCTCTGCCTCCCTGTCCGTCTCTGTGCTCTCAGCATCTTGTCCCTGGTCCTCGCCCGCCCCCCCCTCCCCCGTGTCTTCGGCCCCACCTGCGCCTTTCTCTGTGCCTCTGTCTCTCCCAGGATGTCCCCTTTTCTCTCTCGTTCTGAGCCTCACTAAAATTCTCTTTCTTTGCCCCTGTTTTCATCTCCCTGTCCCCTGTGCTTCGCTACCCTGGATCTCAGAGGCAGCCTCCGGAATTGTTTCTTCAGGTGTTTCTGGGTTTCTCCCGAGGTTTCCTCACCTCAGCGCTCGTGACATTGGGGATAAATCTGGACAATTCTCTGTTGTACGGGGTGGGGGTGGGGACCGTCCTGTGCATTGCTGGATGTTCTGCAGCATCTTTGGTAGCAGTGACAACCAAAGATGTCCCCAGATATTGCCAGAAAGGTCGCGTGGGGGGCACAATCGTCCCTGGTTAAGCATCACCCCTGTTTCTCTGGGTCCCTGGCTCTCTGTGTCTCTTTCACTATATCTCTGCCTGTATTTCTCCGTCCCGCCTTCTCCCTCCCTCATCACACCCCCAAGCCCCTTCTCCCCCCACCCCGCCCCAGGACCTCACCTGTCACCAGCAGTTCCAGCGTATCGCTGGGGTGGGACCAGACACCCAGATGCCAGCCTGGATTCCGGTAGCAGCAGTGGTAACTGCCCCCCTGGGCTGGGGTCACCTCCTCCAGGAAGAACTCGGCCAGCTCCATGGACACATCCCGGTACAGCACAGGGGGCGTCTCTCCAGATTTGAAGAGTGCAAACCTCCAGGCAGGTTGAGGGGCCCGGCACCTCAAGGTCACGTTGACCCCAGGGGTTACAATGGCAGCAGGCTGTGCCCCCAGCCTTGGCTTGGGGTATGAGGCTGCTGGGGCTGAATAAACAGGGCTGCTGCGTCCCTGGGCTTCCTGGGAGCCTGAGGAGATGTGGTGGGAAGGGAATCACCCGGGGCAGTCCCTTCCTCTTTCTCATCCTTAGTTTCCTGCTTCTAAGAAAGGGGAGATGCTGGACCCCAGTCAGGGATCGTCAGCACTCGCTGCGAATCAGAGTAGCAGGGCAACCCCCGAGCTTTACTCCACGGTTTTTAAACATAATGTCAAGGGATCGGGTCCCAGAAATCTGTAATTTTAAATCACTCTTCGGACTATTTGTAACATAGTCAACATATTTCAGTAGTTGCCAGAACTCGCTATCTGAAAACTTGCTATCTGAGTAAAAAAGAAAAAGAAGAAAAAAAAAGTTGTATCCCTACCTCAGACCAAATTCCAGACCAAATTCCCCCAAACCAATTCCAGGTTAATTAAAGACCTATATTGTTTTATTTTGTTTTACTGTAAAAGTATTAGAAGAAAACTAGGAAAATGCATTTGTCTTGGGGCTGGAGAAAGCGATCTTAAAATATAAAACAAAAAATTCAGAAGAGACAAGGTTAATTGCTTTGATGACTGCAAAATTTTACAGTTGCATATGAGAATAGACAAATGGAGCTAGAAGACAAGCAACATCGCTGGTAGAAAGGACTTATTCATTAATTGCATACATTAAGAATATAGAAAGAAATCCCAAACCCAGCTGAGTTGAAAATTGGACAAAACATATGAATTAGGGGCACCTGGGTGTCTCAGTGGGTTAAAGCCTCTGACTTCGGCTCAGGTCATGATCTCAGATTCCTGGGATCGAGCCCCATATCTGGCTCTCTGCTCAGCAGGAAGCCTGCTTCCCCCTCTCTCTGCCTGCCTCTCTGCCTACTTGTGATCTCTCTCTGTGTCAAATAAATAAATAAAATCTTAAAAAAAATATGAATCAGGCAGTGCACAGAAGAGGAAGTCCAAATGGATGAAAACACATGGGGAGGGGGGAAGTTGCTTAATGTTACCAGCAATCATTAAAAAAAAATTTCAAAACAACAGATTTTTTTTTTGCTTATCAGGTTGTCAAAAATTAAAATAATGAATAATGGTGAATAATGGTTTACATTCTATTTGGGTGAATATATGGTGAAACAGGTAGTTAGGTACACTTGAGTGCACCTTTTGAGAAGGCGGTTTATCCCTATCTAAATACACAAAGGGCATACCCTAATAATGGCACTGTTTCATCCTAGACAGTGTACATACACGGGCACCAAAAAGCTCACACTGGAGTACTCACTGAGGCATTGGTTAGGCTGGGGCTGGGGGAGGACACTGGAAACAACCTAAATATACATCAAGAGGGCCCAATAAACTAGAATCCAACTATACAATGGCAAATGTTAAATAGCAGTTAAAAAATGTAGTTAGTTATGATGATATGGCAACATCTCCAAGAGAGATTGTAAAGTGAAAAATGTAAGATGCAGTACAGTGTGAGTCATGAAACATCAATTTGCCTTGGCAAGAAAAAGAAGTATATAAACACATGTATGCATCTGAATGCATGGAAATTCTTTTAAGGACTCAGAGCTTATTTAAGGAAGATGAGGAAGGGGAAGAGGGAGGTTATACGTCCTTTGGGAATCATTTTTGTTAAACCATGAATATATGTTAGCTTCATGATTTAAAAAATAATAATTTAAAATAAATTGATAGCTAAGGTGTCAGTGGTTTTCCAGGCAGTTCTTTTTTTTTTTAAGATTTTATTTATTTATTTGACAGAGAGAGCGATAACAAGTGGGCAGAGAGGTAGGCGGGGGGGGGGGGGGCAGGCCCCCCACTGAGCAGGGAGCCTGATGCGATGTGGTGCTCAATCCCAGGACCCTGAGATCATGACCTGAGCTGAAGGCAGAGGCTTTAACCCACTGAGCCACCCAGGCGCCCCCAGACAATTCTTTTTTGAAGTTGTAGTGTAGTGGGGGAGGTTTGAGAGAAACAGATCTCACCAATCAGAAAACCTGGAAAGAAACTCAAGCCTCTCTCAGGGTGAAGGATCCTACTCTTGTGGAAATGGGCTCCCAAATGGAATAATTGGCATTGCCAGAGGTCCTATTTCTTGAACCTTGCACTATGCTAAGCTTTGAGTCAAGGGTTTTACACCTGTGAGTTTAAATTTTCATTAAATACTTTTATTTTTTAAAGTAATCTCTACACCCAACACTCACGACCCCGAGATTGAGAGTCTCATGCTCTACCGACTGAGCTAGCCAGGCGCCCCATACACATGGGTGATTTTATTAAATTCTCACAACAGCCCATTTCACAGAGAAGGAAACTGAGTAGCAAGCAGTGGTTTGTTCAAAGTTGTAAATGAATAATATGGTGAGAGTGAGGTTCCAGCTTAGGTCTCTTTAGTTCCAAAGTCCATGGTCTTCACTACTCACCTATGCTGGTCACTAAAGGGAGAAGGAAAGAAAGGAAGGAGGGGAGGGAAGGAAAAGATGAAAGAAGAGAGGAAAGGGAGGGACATATGGAAATCTGGGGTGAGGCTGAGCACCAAGATAAAATCTGAGTAATTGGAAATGAGCTGTCAGCAGCTTACAGGTGAATGGATGGGGGATATTACTCACGAGTTGGAGTGACGTCTCCATGACACAGAGGCCCTGTAGAAGGTCGAGGGGCTAAGTCTTTTCACAGCCCTAGGCTTCTCCCAGTCACACCTCACTGCAAACTCAGGAATCTAAATCCTTTCTCAGGGAAACAGGCATCCAACCCATATGTCCTCTCTCAGTAGCTATAACTCAAGGCTCTTAATCCCCACCTACTTCAGAACCCTGAAGTCTGGCCCCAGCCCCCTCTTGCCTCTACACCCAGTGTTCAGACCTTCGGACTCCACCTTTTCCAGGAGACAATAATCTGAGCCCACAGTGTCTCCTCCCTGGGGGTCAGGAGTCCGGGTCCTCAGTTCCCTCCTTTCCCAGAGACCCAGGTGTTCTGGCTTCATTCTCTTCCTACATCAGAATCCAGGACTCTACACTTGCTATTCCCAGGAGTTCGGGTCCTTAGCACCCTCCTGCCTCAACACCCAGAGAATGCCGCCCCCACTAGCTCCTTGTCCAGAAATAGGAATTCAGGACCCATGTGTCCTTCTGTGATGGGACATAAGGATCTAGGTCCTGTCCCCTTATTCTGGTCTAGAATTCTGAACCTTCAGTGAGAGCTGCCTGCCCTCAGGGAGAGTCAGTAATCCTCTTCCTTTCCCCCTCCCTTCTCAGGGTGTCCAGGTCCCCAGAGCCTGTCTCTCTGCAGCCCAAGCAGCCTGAGACCCAGGGAGAAGGGGGTGGGGTGGCTCACAGAGGGTCAGCAGCTGGAGGATCAGCACCAGGGCCATGGCGGGCAGGTCTTGACTGGAGCAGAAGCAGGAGCCTGGGCTCAGCTGTGCCTTCTCACCTCTCAGGAAGTGCAGTGCCCGAGAGCCAGAGCCGGAGCTCTGTTTAAGGAAGGGAGGAGGGAAGTGGGGGCATTTGGGTGACCGTGTCACAGCCCCATGGTGCTGTGGAAAAACCTGGGAGAAGGGGCCGTCATAACCAGTTGTGTTCACCAATTAAGCTGAAAGAAAGAAAGAAAGAAAGAAAGAAAGAAAGAAAGAAAGAAAGAAAGAAAGACAGACAGACAGACTAGAAACCAGCCCCGATTATGTACCAGACCCCCGTGCTGCGCTATTCTGGGGGCGCAGAGAGGAGTCGGATCCCACTGCCGTCCTAGAGCATCTCCCAGTCTGATGTAAAGACAGAGGCCGACCAGGTGAGTCCAAAAAAAAAGTGAGCTACCCTGGAGGGTACGTGGCACTGAGAAAATCCACAGAAGACCCCTAACCCTTCTGGGTCGAGAATTAAAGCCTCCAGGACGAACTGATGTTGAGCTGCGACCTCAAATGATAGATGTCATTTGTCCTCTCCCGGCCTCCGTTTCACCATCTGGGAAACGGGTTTTCATGAGTAATCTCTGAAATGAAGACTGTTGCATTCCGCCTTGGATGGGTCGCGGCTGTTAGACGGAGTACGCCTCAGCCTTGACTCCTAGGCGTAGAGACAGGTTTGCCTTTGATTCTGCAGCCCCGCCTGCGTTTTCGCGACTGCCTTGACAGCTGTTCTGCGCCAGTGCGCACGCGCGCACTCAGCCGTCTGAGGCTCGCGCGCGGGGACCACAATTCCCAGAATGCTCCGCGTCCTCGTCCCCGCCCTGGGCCGCAGTTCTGTGCCAGGGCGCACGCGCAGACTCAGAGAGCGGAGACGCCGGCGCAGGGACCACAGCTCCCAGGGTGCTCCGCGCGCTGGCTCGCCGCCGCCGCCGTCGCTGCGACCAAGATGGCCGGGAGTAAGTGAGGGCGCGGCGGGCGCGCGGGGTCCAGTGGTTTCGGGAGCCCCGGGGGTGGCGGGGCTGGGACTCGGTGGAGCCTCCGTGGAGCCGGTGGGGTCCGGGCCGGAGGGGCGCGGCGAGGTCACGAGAGGGCTCCTCCCGGGCGCGGGCGGCGCGAGAGGGTTAGAGGTCACCGGGGGCGTCCCCCGCGGGGGTAACCCTCCTCCCCTGCCCCGCCAGGACTCGCCACCTTCCTCAAGGATGTCTGGGCCAAGGAGCCGGTGCTGGTCGCGTCCTTCACCATCGGGGGCCTCGGTGCGTGCGCGGGCCTCGCCCCCACCCTGCCCCAAGGTCCCGTCGCTCCGCGCTGGCGCTCCGTGCCGTGCCCTGAACGCTCTGTGCTCCGTCGTGCGCCGGCACCGCACGACGGCCCCCCGTCCGCCCAGCCCCAGTATTCCGGCCCCTTCACCAGCCGCCCGTACACCCCGACCCAGGAGTCCACGACCCCCCCAGGAGAGGTCCTCAGCCCAGGCCGTGCGCTCAGACCCCGGAGCCGCAGAGCGAACGTGCGGAGCCTACCCTCCTTTCACCCTCGCCGCGACCGCGTTCGGCAGCAGGCCGAGTGGGGGCAGGTGGGGCTGGGGAACCCGTAGGCCCAGAAAATCCCTCGCCGGTTCCGCGGACAGCTTCTCTCCGCACTGCCGAGTGCGGGAGATCTTGTTGGGCTGCGGGCCGTCATGGCCCGGGTCGGGGGCCGGGCAGAGGACGCGGCCTGTCTGCCGGTTCCCCGGCTCTTGTCGGCCCTGCCGGTCTGCGGGCCACACGCCGCGGGTGAGGTTCGAGAGCAGTTGTCCCTTCCGGCAGCCACCGGCCGCCCGGCCACTGAGCGCCTGAAACGCAGCTCCTGCGGGTTGAGCTGGTGCCCTTTCCGCTCACGTAAAGGACGCACTGGATTGCCGAGAGTGTGACAAGTCTACAAAACACCTCCGTTTCTCTCCTGTCCATTATTCGTTGAAATGATGTTTTCCGTATACCGGGTTAGATGACTTTAAAGATTAATTTGTATTTTGACTTTTTTAAAATTTATTAGAGAGATCACACATAGGCAGAGAGGCGGGGGGGGAACAGGCTCCCTGCTGAGCAGAGAGCCCCATGCGGACTCGATCCCAGGATCCTGGGATCGTGACCTGAGCCGAAGGCAGACGCTTTAACCCACTGAGCCACCCAGGCGCCCTTTAACTTTTTTTTTTAACTAATTTTATTTTTAATGTGGCTGTTAGACAGTGTAAAACGAAGTACGTGGCTCTTGTATTTCTACTGGACAGTGCTGACCTAGAACGTTGTTTTTACGCCCTACCCCTGCCCCCCCAGACTCCTGGCTCCCACCCTGGGTGGACGGTGATTTCCCAGCGACTAATCCTTATACGACCCTCCTTTCCTCAGTTTGTAACAGTTCACGAGTGTTTGGAGGATTCCCGAAACACTCCCCTTACCCACCGCCTTGTGCTCCCTGACCGCCTCTAGACCCATGCGCTCAAGACGGTGACCACCCCATGCCTTCCCTCCTCTGTGCCCTCTAGATCCCACCCCTCTCCTTCTCTGGTAAATGGGGACCCCACGATGCCAGGGTTCTCCTGGAGGGGCAGGACCTCTCTGCTCCCCTCCTTCCATGTATTTGACTCCGTTTGCCAAGGTTCAGCTTTTGGCCCTTACCCCTCCCACCCTGAAAGCCACCTTCCCCCATGCCTCACCCCTGTCTCTCCACAGCTGTAATTCTGCCCACCCTCAGCCCCTTCACCAAATACGCCACCATGATCAACCAGGTCACGCCCTACAACTATCCAGGTGAGTGGGAGCTAGAGGGCTGGCTCCGGGCGGGAGTGGGGTTGGGGGGTGACCTCCCCGTGCTGGGGGAGGAATAGTCCTGGAAGGTCTTTCCTCTCCTGGGGTCTGAGAATCTGCAGTGTGGGCTGGACTTTCTTTTCTCTTCTGAGATCTAATCCATGTGTCATAAAACTCGTTTCCTGTCCATTTTGCACTTTTGAGTTTCTGTTGTCATTCCAGATTTGTCTTTCTTTCTGGACTTTTGTCATTCTGTCTCTTTCTGTGCTTTCCCATGCCCCTAGGTATCTGTCTCTCTGCTTCTGTGTCCCCTCTCCCCTCTCCCCAGAGTCCCCTTTCCCTCTTCGAGTATGAACTGACAGACTAGCCTTTATGGGCCTCCCAAGATCTGCTGGTCTCAGCGGCCCACTCTCCTGCCCCACAGTGCCCCTCCGAGATGATGGGAACATGCCTGACGTGCCCAGCCACCCCCAGGACCCCCGGGGCCCCAGCTTGGAGTGGCTGAAGAACTTGTGAGCACCCCTGGCGACACAGGAGGCCCCTCCCCTGTAGCCAATAAAATGCAAAAAGGAACCCCAGAATCTGAGCTTGTGTGTGATCACAGGTGGAAACAGTAGACAGTGGCCAAGGCGCTTCTGGGGGTCAGTTTATTAGGAGTGGGGAGTCAGTCAAAGGGGGGGCTGGCTAGGGTGGGGTAGGGCAGCAGTTTGTCTGGCCCCCGAGAAACCCAACTGGAGTCCAGGGCCTCATCTGCTTCAAAGCCAAAGTCTTCCTCGACCTTAATCTGGAGGAGAGGAGGAGGAGGCGTGAGCGGGCCCACCGGCCTTGACTCTGGCTCCTCAGCTTCCTCTGTGCACCTGGGCGAAAACCCCAACCCTCCCGCCTTCCCTTCCACCAGTGGCCTCTGACCCTCCCTCCCCCTCTGCTCCAGTCCTCTTTCCTGCTCCCCCGGCCTCCTCCAGGTCTCTCCCCCTCCTTCTCCACCCCAACCCTCACCTGGCTTTTTCTGGGTCTTTCTCCTTCCCTACCCACCCCCAACCCTTCCAGCTCCACCTCCTTCCCCGGCGGTGCCCAGCCCCACAGCCCTGTTGCCAAACCCAGGAGCCCTGGTCCCACCTGCACCGGGGCCAGCTCTGGACTCAGCACAGCTCCCGCTCGGCGTCCGTCCCGGGGTGCTCGCCGCCTCTTGCGTCCACTGGGCCCCTCACCGGGGGTCGGGCTGCTGGGTTCCGGGGCTGCGGGTGTCCTTCGGGGTGGGGACAGCCCCTCTTTCTCTGGAGGCTCGTTCTCAGCGTTGCCGGGGGTGGGAGCATCTGCGCCCTGGCTGCCCTCGTCCTGGTGGGGAGAAGGGGCGGCGGGTGAAGGCTCTGCCCTGGTGCCCAGGACCACCCCCCACCCCGCCGCAAGGAGGCCGCGCTCACCTCCAGGACGATGGTGAGCTGGCCGGCGCGGTAGTCATCGCCGTAAGCATCCAGCACTCTCATGAGGAACCTGTGATCGCAGAGAGGCCAGCCGGGGCACGGCCTCGGCGTCTGGTGCATGGGGAGAGGGGCACCCCACAGCCCAGCCCCGGCTCTTGACGCCCCGGCTGCCCTGCACCCGCAGACCCAGAAGGTTCGGAGCTTCCGAGTCTGAGACCTGGGCAACAAGTACTTGAGCAGCCTGCGGGACGCGGGGCCAGACGAGGGGGCCGCTCTGCACCTGTGCCCTGCTCTGTCCCGGGACGGGACAACCCTGAGTGGGTGGGTCGCCGGGAGGGTGACACGGCAGCCGGCAGGAGACCGAGAGAAAGACGGTACCGGGCACCCCCGCGGATGCTACCTTCTCTGCTTTCCCCCCCGGCCTCTGCTGCTAAGAACACTGGGATTTTTGTAAGCTCTCGTGCTACCCGGGGGCCAGCGCCTGGGCGGAGCACCTTACATGCAGTCTCTTACCAGGTGTGTGTCCCCACCTGCTCACACGGGCTCTCAGTGAGACTTCGGGGAACCACACGAAACCCCTGTGCCTGCTGAACTCGGGGGACATGAGCAAATGAACAAAACAGAGCAAGCTGGAAAGTAGGGAGGAGGACACACGATACCTGGAGGACTGGAACCTCAAAAAGATAGTGCGGGACGCCTCACTGAGAAGGTGAGGGAGGGGCAGAAAAACATTCTGGTGGTAGGAACAGCCAGTGCAAAGGCCCTGAGGCAGGAGCAGCGTGCGTGCTGTGACACAGGGCCTTGTTGGCTGTTGTAGGATAATTCCGGCTCTGACTCAGGCGGGACCCCTGCGGGGCTCCGAGCAGATAAGTGACTCGGTCTGTCTTGCCTCTCATCTTTTTAACTTTTGAAAAAATGAACTCTCAAAAATTTGTGGAAAGATACACATAACATAGCACTTGCCACTATTTAGTGTCCAGCTCGGTGGCATTAAGTTCTCACAGGGGTGGAGTCACACAGGACTCGTCCTCCAGTAACTGGCTTCCTTCGCTTAGCACGTCTTCGCGGTTCGTGGTGCGGCGCCCTGGCTAAGAGCTGGGTTCATCCATCCACCCGCGGACAGACCCTCGCTGCCTCCACGTTCGGACTGTTGTGGCTACTGTTACGACCACGGGCAGACATGTGCCTGTCAGTGACCCCGCTTTCAACTCTCCTGGTGTCTTTATATGTGGGGTTGCTGGGTCGTAGGGTAATCCTGTTTGTAAATTCGGGGGACCGGCCATGCTGTTTGCACACAGCAGCGGGTCTTACATTTTAGGAGACATCCTGGCCACCCCCTGCGTTTCTGATACGTCACGTCTGGGGCGAGGCCTTGGAAGCTGGATTTGTGGCAAGTCCCCAGGGGGTGCCTCGGCTCCAGGGGCCACACTTTGAGAAGCATGGGGCTGAGCTCCACATAGGCCATTCGGAAAGCGAGATCACCCCGACTGATCTGGACGGTTAAGAGGAACTGAGCACGTGCAGATCCCTTCCCGAGCTCTGGATCTTTCAATCAGAAAGGCCAGCCTTCCCTTTCCTAAACGCTCTTGGTTTTACTGAGACAGAATCTTGGCCAGTGGCACGACCAGCAGACAGGGGTCAGCCAGGGGGTGCGGCCGGAGCCTCGGGAGGGTCGGGGGCCAGCGCGAGTGCGGCCGGTGTTGGGCACGGAGCCGAGTCCCGTGGCCCAGGCTGCTGGCATCCTGGGCCTGTTCTGGGGCTGCACCAGGCGCGGAGGTGGGAGAGAAGCAGCTGGGAGGGTTCGTTCTCCGAGGGGGCGCGGACGGGGGGCAGAGGCGAGGTCACGGTTAGCTCTGTGTGCGTGTGAGGGGACCTGAGTCACTGTCCAGCAGGTGGCTGACCGAGGGACACAGAGTTCAAAGAGCTGCAGACGGGACTGGAAGGACCGCGGTGCTGAGAGACGGTCCGGAAGTGCACACAGAACCTTCTGGAAGGACACCAACGTCCCGTTCCCGCGGGACGCGCTACAGTGGCCACTGGCCGCTGTCGGTGTCGCCAAGCCCCTGGCACGCACCGAGAGCCACGGAGAAACAACTTTTTGAGGTCGTTTATTTCCATTTCGATGTCCGCTGCCCCGTGCAGCACCGAGCTACCGTGCGGCGAGCGCCACTGCGGAACGGAGCTTTCGTTTCATGCCAGTTAGTTGGGGCAAAGACCGCCACTGGCGGCTGCTGAGCCCGCGAGCGGAGGCCCGTGCGACGGAGGAGCGGAATTTTCTGTTTCACTCCAGTGAATTAAAATTTATTTTGACTGGTGTCAAATTTCAAGTGTAACAACGTCTCGGGTGAAGTCACCCCCGGGGGCTACTGTGCCGGACAGGTGTGGACACGGGGGGCCCCAGGAGGCGGGGAGAGCAGGTGGGTGGGGGGCCTGGACGCCAAGGAAGTGCGCGAGGGTGGGCGCCTCCCGGGGGGCAGGGGAGGGCAGGGCTGAGGACTGACGGGGTGAGCGGGAGGCTCTGGGCTGGGCTCACCTGAGCTCCTGTTCAACCCTCCGCAGCCCCGAGATGTGGCGTTACTCACCTCAACTGAGACGGGAAACGGGCTCGGAGAGGGATGTGGCTTTGCTGAGAGGCCCGCAGCAAAGTGCCTGAACCCAAGCGCGGGCCTCCATGGTGATCTGTTCCGCGGCGCAGCCCTTTTAAGGGGCGCGCACCTGCCTCCCTGTCCTCGCTCACCCTTCCCGCAAGGCTGGGCAGGAAGCGCGAGAGGTGGGGGAGCAGCAGCTGGGAGCCGAGGCCCGGGTCCGGGTCCGGGGGGCAGGCAAGGGCTTACCTCCGCTCCTGCTGAAGTCTCCGTGTTATCCTCTGCACCTGATGCAGCCTGTTCAGGACCCGCTCGTTCACCTGCAGGGCGGCGGAGGGCACAAGTCACCGGGACGCCGCTCGCTCGCTCCGCGCGTGGTGAATGGAGCCCGGGCGGGGACCCAGGGAGCCAGCCCCACAGCCTCCGGGGCCTGCAGCACCCACCCCTTCCCTGCTCCTCTCCCCCGTCTCCCCTCTCCCCAGCTAGCCTCCTCCTGTCCTGGGGGCCTTCCCACATGCCTGCACAGCTCCCTCCCTCCGGTCTGACCTCAGGGTACCCGCTCAGGGACCTCCCGCTACACCGCAACACCTGCAACACCTCCTCCCTCCTCACGGGTCCCCTGTGGCCCCAGCCACTCCCCTCTGCCTCAGGTTCCCTTACAACACTCCCCAGCGCCTTCTAGCCTATCCACTTCTCCTGCTCACTGTCTGTGTCCCCCACTAGACCGTAAGCTCCAAAGGACACGGATTGTGCCCCAGTCCAATGCCGTGAGCAGAACCCGGGGTTGGGGGGGAAGGGGGAACGCCCCTCCAGTGTTTGCTGAATGCATGACTTCCTGCCGTAAGTGCCAAGGGACACCACGCAGGCCCACTTGTTGGAGATGAGGCAGGGGCAGGCTGTGGCGACTCCAGAGCCAGCAGAGAGGCATGTGGGCTGAGACATGAAAGAGCAGGTACTACTCCGCCTCAGAAGGACCTGGGTTCGAACCCCTGCCTGGCCCTTTCAGCAGTGTGACCTTGGGCGGGTTACCCAGAACCTCTCTGAGCCTGTGTTTGTAAAACAGGAATCACACCGCCACCTATCCTGATGGGGAGGACTAAGCAGAAACCCGAATGCCAGCTCCATCTGAGCAAACGATTGAGGCCCTTTGGACCCCGGTATCCATGGGCTAAACGGCCCTCGGGGTTGCTGCTGCCAGCTGGGGGAGCGGGGGGCGGGTAGAGGCAGCGGGGCGTCCTAGACGTCAGGTGTGTAAAGCCCAGGGCAGGCCTGGCACACGGTGGGTGCCCCCACGTGACCACGGTCGCTCTGATGTCACCGCCCTAGCACTGGGAAGTCGTGTGAACACAATGCCGGGGACGAGGTGTCACTGCTGTTGTGGGGCGCACGTGAGGAGTCCCCACGGGAGAGAAGAGGTAAGAGCGGTGGTGGAGGAGGGAAGTGGGTTGGGGTGGAGCCCACAGCCGCCTCGTACCAGACGAAGAGTGTCTGCTCTGTAGCACCTCCGACTCCCCTCCCTTCTGTCTACTGCACCCCTGCACGTGCGCACTCGTGAAACCAGGTGGCAGCTGGCGTCCTGCGAACCTCCGAGCTGTCTCGGGGTGCCCCTTCTGGGGAGTACACGGAGCTGCCCTGCTCCAGGCACTCGCCCTGCTCCCACTTCCCGCGTGGCGCTCTCCGCCATCTGTCAACGCAAACCTCTGTCCTGCTCCAGGCAGCCTGATGCGCGCCGCATCCGAAGAGAGCTCGAAGGTCTGTCCTCGTTCTCCACCTGCTCTGCCTCCTGACCCCTGCTCTGGCTCACGCCACGACATCAGCCTCCCATCGTCCTCAACGCCCCAACACCACCGTTAGGGCTTGGATGGTGTCCCCCCAAATGGTGTGGAGTCCTAACTCCCGGCACCTCAGAACGGGACCTTCTTTGGACATAGGGTCTTCACAGAGATAATCAAGTGAAAGGAGGGCAGTGAACGGGCCCGGGTCCTCATACGAGGAGGAAATTGGGGTACAGACAGGCACACCCAGGAGAACGCCACGTGAAGACAGAGATCCACCCGTCAGGAAACACCGATGATTACCAGCAACCGCCCGACGCAAGGAGAGGTGCGGGCAGCAGGTTCTTCTCCCCGCCCCCCCCCACCCCCGGGGCCCCAGAAGGAACCGGCCTTGCTGACCCCTGACACCCCGGTCTTGCACCCGCGGCCTGCACAGCTGTGACTACACTTCTGTTACTGAGCGCCCAGTTCCTGCTACTCGCTCACAGCGGGCCTGGGAGACCAATACGACCAAGCTCAGTCTCCCAAACACCCTGCCGGGGCCCTGCCCCTCCCCTGTCGGAAGCCTTCCAACAGCTCCCTCTCACTTAAAACAAAACCCAAACGTCATGCCCGCTGTCCCTAGCCTTTCCAGATCTGGTCCCTGCCAGCTGCGCGCTCCTGGTTCTCACCCAGGAAGCCGATGCACTGATGCGGCTCGTAGAAACTGCGCCTGGGGCAGGAGCCATGGGGACGGAGAGCAGAAGGATCCCAGGCAGATTCAAGCGGCACAGGGCCTGAGGTGAGGGGTATGGAGGCTTGAAAAGCCTGATCAGTGGGAAACACGAGAGGCACCTACAAACATCAGTGCGCTGATCGGGTCATCAGGGCCACTCATGGAGCTCACGGCTCTCCGGGTGCCTCGCATGGTGCCGGACATGTGACAGGTACGGAATAAACAAATGGAAGAGTCACTCAGCTAGTGAGGAAGGCTGGCACCTGGACAGGCAGAGACCGGGAAGGGTGGCCGGGGACCCGAGAACGGGGGAATCCGCACTCACCTACCTGCTCGATCTCCCGGCAGCGCCGCCCGAGCGCCTGGTACTTCCTACGATTTAGTTCCCGCTGGCGCCGCCGCTGGCCACGGGCGGCCTCTTCCTCTTCATCTCGCTCGCGGAGCCCGGAGCCACCCAGACCCCCAGACACGAACTCCACTTCGGTCTCCAGCTCGCTCTCCAAGATATGACCGCCGAACAGCGGAGGCAGCGCCAACTCCGAGCCTGGCGGCGCCGAGAACTCTTCAAATCCCACGGCTGCCATGGTCCTGTGAGGTCAGAGTTCAGGGACCCTGAACCCGCGGCCCCCAGCCCCTCCTCCCTCAGACCCGGAAGTCCAGGCCCGCAGCCCCTCCTCCCTCAGACCCAGGAGTCCAGACCCCCAGCCCCTCCTCCTTCAGACCCAGGAGTCCAGACCCCCATCCCCTCCTCCCTCAGACCCAGGAGTCCAGGCCCCCA
>LNAC01000751.1:629610-647903 GCA_002007465.1 Ailurus styani
CCCCTCCTCCCTCAGACCCGGGAGTCCAGCCCCCCAGCCCCCTCAATCAGACCCGGGAGTCCAGACCCCCAGCCCCCTCCTCAATCAGACCCGGGAGTCCAGCCCCCCAGCCCCTCCTCCCTCAGACCCGGGAGTCCAGACCCCCAGCCCACTCCTCAATCAGACCCGGGTGTCCAGACTTCCAGACTTGCTCCCCGAGGATCCCAGGAAATTTAAGCCCCCATCGCCTCACTCAGGCCCAGGAGGCCGGGCCTCCAACCTCGTCATCTCTCAGATCCAGAACTCCAAAGCCGTAGCTTTCTCCCCCAGGATGTCCCGAGTACAGACCCTGGTCCCTAAGAGCGCTGAACGAAAGCAGTTGCATAAACTACAATCCCCATCCGCCTTCCAGTAAAGATGCAGACGGCTGTACGCGATGCAACCGCAATGCCTCTTGGGAGTAGTAGTTTTCCCCAAAGCCACTCACCCCTCTCTCTGCTCCAGTTCCATGTCTCCCGCTCCGGGCGCCGCGGGTCTCAGAACGTCCAACCTCGCAAACCTCTAGGTTAAGTCCTTCGCAAAACTATCTGTCCCATCAGACTTCACGGCCACGGCATCCGGGACTTAGCCGCTACGCCCTCTGGGACTTGTAGTTCCCGGCTTCCGGCTCGGCTCCCCACCCCCTCCACCTCCACCTCCGCCCGAGTCCCGCCCGGCTTAAAGGCCTTGCTTTCTCGTCTCACTCCTTCCCCAGTCGTTTGAGTTGCCCCCGTCTTTATTCTTGTCTCTGCACCTTCTCGCCTGGCTAGGGCGATTCCCCGCTTAGCAGGGTCCGTCCTCGGCGGGCCGTCAGGCCGACAAGTCCCCTCTCCTCTCCTCCTTACCGCTTCTGCGCCCAGCGGCGGGAGCTAATAAAGTTGTTGTTCCAAAGGCGGCCGGGAATGACGCGGCGAGGAAGCCAATCAGAGTGCGCCGTTGCCACGACGCCGGCGCGAGACTCAGACGTCATCAGTGGGCGTCGAGCGCTGTTCGGAAGCGACTCTTTCTAGAAACCGTCGGGCGGGCGAGGCGGCGAGAGGTGCGTATGCGGGAGACGAGCGGAGGGCGGGAGGCCGGACTCCCGGGTCCGGGGGCGGGCGTGTGCCGGGAGAGAGGCGGGCCCTACAGGTTGGTTACGCAGAGGTCGTCCGGGCTCTGGCGCTTCCCTGCCCGCTCGGCGCTGTGCCCGGTGCCGGGGGAGCCGGGCTTGGTCGGGTAACGACTATGTAATTACAAGGTCACGGACGCGCGGGGCGCCGGCGGCTGCGTCCCGTCTGCAGCGGGAACGCGGGCGAGGACTGAGGGCTGCGGAGGGCTGGCGGGCGAGGGGCGCCCCGGCGGCGGTGCAGCCCGACAGGCGGGCTGGCCTGGAGCGAGCTCACCGCCGGCTCAGTGAGCCGGGACCCAAGCGCGCGCGGCCCCGGTTCCTGCCGGAAGGTCGGCGTGATGGGGAAGGCGGGCGCTTGAAAGTGTTAGAAATCCAGACTGTTAATTGTTGGGCTGAACGAAAGGGCTCCTACGTTGTATTAACAGCGGGATGGGGTCTAGTCCGGGGCTCGGAGATGCACGCTGCAGGAAACAGCGTGTGTGCCCCTGCCTGAGGAACGAGCACATAATACACTCAGGGACCTGGAGAAAGAGCGTGGTGTGGCCGGCGTAGGGATGAGATCAAGTCGTTCCCGCGTTTAGGAGGTATTTTCTCAGTACCACCTGCGTGCTAGACATTCGGCTAGATGGCGAGGTCCTAACTGTGAGCAGACAGACGTAGTGCCCAGTTCTGCCGACAGCTGAGTGTGGATGTGCAAGGTACCAAGTCCTACATGTAGCGGCGTATATTCTGTAAGGAAAGAGCAGAGCCTGGGTGGCTCAGTCGATTAAGCGTCTGCCTTCACTTCAGGTCATGATCCTGGGGTCCTGGGATGGAGCCCCACATTGGGCTCCCTGCTCTGGGGGGAGTCTGTTTCTCCCTCTGCCCCTCCCCCTTGTGCTCGCTTGCTCGCTCTCGCTCTCAAATAAATACATAAATAAGCAAAGAGAGCTTTTCTTGTGCAGAGAAAGTGAGGAGGGGAGTTTCAGAGAAAGGCCCACGTGAGATCACGCAAAAAGGCGCGTTAAAGAAAAATGGGAAGAAAGAGGATATCGCATCCAAGGGAGAGAGGAGGGATGAGGAGAAACTGATCTCGTAGGGACAGCGGGACACCCGGGGGTCCCAAACTGCTACCTCAAGGGCCAAATCCGTCCTGTAACTTTTCAGGTTCGGCCTGTGCTGTGTGTGGTGGTCTGTAGGATTTTAGTTTTAGTTAAATTATCCATTTGAATAATTACAAGGAAACACTGAAACTAAGAGATTCTCATAAAAATTGTGAATTTTTTCTCTTGGGGAAAAAAACCCCCAAAACCTGGCACCGTGCAACCGACGATCCCACTTGCAAAGCAAGTCCGCAGGGGTGCATCAGCTGTGCCTGTGCACCGGCCAAGAGTTCTGAGTTCTCCCTGTTGCCCGGCCCCCAGCGCGCTTCGCTCACAAACCACCCGCGCGAAGTGTCTGCTTCACCCTTCCAGAGAGGGTGGGGTAGAAGGGAAGGACCGGAGGAAGGGGGTTTGTTTTATGAAAAGTGGAAGAGCAGTGGGGACGATGGTGGGTTTGTACCTTGTTAGGCGGTCCTTCTCATTCTTTTCCATTTCGTGGGACTCAGAGGGAATGCTCGTGTTGTCCAGCACCTGGGGTAGGTGAGGAGGCTGCTGATGGCCAGAGGCGATCAGGCTGGGCGCTCTAGACGTTTCAGGCCCCACCTGCTTGCTGTGATGGCTGGGAGAGCAGTATTTAGGATATCTGCCATTCATTTGGGGCCCAACGGTTTTGGACAAAAAAGGGTCTGAGGAGAGATCCCATCTCATCAAGGGGAGGATGTGAATTGTTTAAGTCTTAGTGAGGTGGTGGCATGCGGGGCGTGCCGTCGTTTCCAGTGAAGTGAGTGTGAGAAGGGTGAGCGGTGTTAGCTGTGTCCGGAGACCACCTGCTTCAGGGAGGTTTGTTCACAGAGCGATTTGGTAGTTACTGAGCACCTGTTATGTGCTGAAGAACAGAGCACCTGAAAATACTTGTCCTCATGGAGCCTGCGGGCTTGGGGGGTCGGTCCAAGAAGGACCAGGCCCTTCTGCAGGGGGAGGGGAAGCCCCTCTCATTAATGAGGGGGCACCCTGCTCTCGCTCCCGGTAGGCCTCGGCATGTCTCTGGCAGATGAGCTCCTGGCTGACCTTGAGGAGGCGGCAGAGGAGGAGGAAGGAGGAAGCTATGGGGAGGAAGAAGAGGAGCCAGCGATCGAAGATGTGCAGGAGGAGACGCAGCTGGATCTTTCCGGGGATTCGGTCAAGAGCATCGCCAAGCTGTGGGACAGCAAGATGGTGAGCTGTGAAGAGAAGCTACCCGGAGGGGTGACGTGTGTGGTCGCTCTTCTTCCTCACAGTCCTGAGTTCCGACTCTGTCTTCCCCGAACAGTTTGCCGAGATCATGATGAAGATCGAGGAGTACATCAGCAAGCAGGCCAAGGCTTCGGAAGGTACCTCTCCCCTGCCACTCCTCCTCGCCCACCCAGCCCCGGGGCTCTCTCGCTGCGTGCGGCCTTGACCGTTCAGTCTCTCGCCGTCCCAGCCCTTTGGAGAGCCCTCTTCCACCCCAACCCAGGCTTCTCCCCAGAGAAGACATCACATTGTAAAGCTGACACTCCCTAAGTCCGTGCTCTGTGCTGAGCGCTTGCTCGCGGCAGTAGGACTCACCTCAAGGCTGCTCAGGCTTCTGGGGTTCACGTGACTGGTTAAGGGTCTCACCACATCCCTAAACCACTTGTTTTGTTGTTTACTTCACGTTTTCTTTAAATCAGCATACTCTTCCTTCAGTTTACCTAAGAAGGAACGTTAGTGCTACCGTGAGCGGAAAACTGGTGTCCTCTGGTAAATAGAGAGTAACCCTAAGATGCACGGTTATCAGATCCTCAGCGGTGAGGGACGCTGGGTTGTCTCTTGAATATTCAGCCCAGCTCTCTGCTCTCAGAATGCTCAGATCTGGTGAAGCGGACAGGCCGGTCTGGACGGTTGTGGGCAGTGCCTGCTGGGGTGGGGGAGCGCGGGACCCGAGCTGCTAGGTGGGGGCTGACCCTGCCTCAGAGGCTGGGAAGAGCTGATGGCTGAACTGGGCTCTGAAGCATGAATACACACACCGGGCCCAGAACAGCAGCCGTATGCCCTGGGAAAGGGAACTGTGTGCAGAGCCTCACACATCTGGAGCGGCAGGGTGGCAGAGGAAAGTGCTGGATCCTGCAGGGTTTTGAGCGTCTCTCTCTCCGCGTCCCTGGTCTCATGTGACGCCTGCCTCCCCGGGGGGCTGCGGGAAAGCAGGGCACTACCGTGAGGCTCCCGGAGCAGCGGCACACGGTGCGTCGAGCGTGTCAGCCACGGCGCCTACAGCTCATCGTCCCGATCCTTGTTAAAACCTGGGGAGGAACTTTTCAGAGACAGATGTGAGGGAGGGACGTGCCAGGGTGAGGGAACGGCCTGTGGGGAGGAGCGTGAAGCGGCCCGGAGTGCTGGGCCCGGCGGCCGGTCCTTCCCGGCTGGCCTGTGATGAGACGGGCGCAGCTGGGGCGCCGCAGAGGCCAGGCCACGGAGCCCGACAGTCGGCAAATACCCACGCGCTGCTCTGGGCGCTGCGGGCGTAGCCGTGGGAGACAGACGCGGTGCTTGTCCTCACGGGGCTTTCCGTCTGGGGAGCCTGACCCTCAGCCTCAGTGGTGTGGGGAGCCCCTGGCGGGTTAGTCCCGGGGTGAGATGCGCTCATGTCTCGCCTGGCCTGGAGGGAGACAGGCGGGAGGTGGGCTGACGTGTAAACCTCGCTCCAGGTTTTCTCCTCGGCCCCCCGGCTCCCCTCCAGCCACGCCCCGCTGCCCCCTGACTCCCCCAGCTGTGGGAGCCTAGACGCGCACCCACCCACCCAGGCTGTGTGTCGTCCTCACAGTGATGGGACCAGTCGAGGCGGCCCCCGAATACCGGGTCATCGTGGATGCGAACAACCTGACCGTGGAGATCGAGAACGAACTGAGTGAGTTCTGGGAAGGCGAGCAGAGACGGCCCTGCCTGGTGTCCCTCACACCCTCCTCCTGTCCCCAAGGAGGGGACATGCGGGATCCCGCTGGCCTCCCCGGGGTCCTGCCCCCAAACTCCTCATACTAGTTCAAGTCTAGCTTTGGCTGCTGTAGCAGAGCAGCTTAAATAAGAAGGAAGCGTGCTCTTCTCTGATGTGAGTCTAGATGAGGCTTTTTCGGTCTTGTTGAGCCCCCCCACCTGTGTCAGGGTACAAGGTGACTGCCTACCTCCAGCCATCACCTTCACATCCCCACCAGCAAAATGGGAAAGAAGAGGAGGCCACAGTTCTTTAAGGGATGACCTGGAAATTGCACATGTCACTTGAGGTCACATCTCGTAGGCTAGAGGGACCTCATGTGGCCACACCTAGCAGAACGGGCAGCAGGGTGTCCGTGAGCCCAGCTGAACTCAGGGCTTCCGTTGCTAGAGGAGGAAGGAGAGATGTGAGGGGACCGCCGGCAGAGTCTGCCTGCCGCTCACTGGGTCTCTGCCTTCCCCGTGTGCCTTAGACATCATCCATAAGTTCATCCGCGACAAGTACTCAAAGCGCTTCCCTGAGCTGGAGTCCCTGGTCCCCAATGCATTGGATTACATCCGCACGGTCAAGGTGAGCAGAGAGAGGTCAGGACTCAGGAGGAACTGAGTCCCCTTGGTGCCCCTCACGTGAAGGTGAGGGGGGCAGGGAGCAGGTGAATGACGCAGAGTGAGGATGCCCGAGCCTCAGCTGCCTTCCTCATTCTCTCGAGGCCTGGAGATAGATACTGGAGAGGGATGAATGCTGGTTCAGCTGCTCCAGGCTTCCCAGCAAGAAAGGGATGGAGCCTGGAAAGGATGTTCTCAGGGCTCTTCTGCCCCACTTCCAGTCCCGGTGCTTCCCTGGTTGGGTCTCCCAGGAAGGGCTGGGAGCTACTCGAGGCCGAGGAAGCAGGGAGGGAGATGAGGGGGTCCCTCATGGCGCCAACAGTGGTTGGAGCAGGTGGCATTTGGGTCGAGATCTGAAGGTTGATGCAGGGGCAACCGTGCAGAGATTTGGGGGAAGAAGCCATGAGCACCAAGACTCTGAGATGGTCACAAGCCCTGGTGGGTTCAGAAAGGAGGAAGTGAGGGGCAAAGTTGATGAGGTCGGGTCCCATGTGACCTCAAGGCTTTGGACCTTCTGGGAAAGCCACGAGAGGGTCAGGTGCTGGTGAGGGCGGGGACAGCAGTGAGGAGCCTCCTGTGTGAGGTTAGAAGGTGAGGATGGGGGGGGTACCTCAGGGAAGCGGTGTGGTCAGATTTGCACCCTGAGTTGATGCAGGCAGCAGGTCTGCCCAGTCCAGTTCCTGACCAGTGCGCAGGACAGATGCTGCTGATGCTCTGAGCAGTGAAGTCCCTGGGACTGGGAGGAGGCAGCCACCCTGTGTACAGTCCCCAGCTGTCTCTGTGTCCCCAGAAGAGACCCAGGTGGGTGCAGGAGCAAGAGAGGTTCTAGGGCCTCCCTGAGTCTCGGCGCCTCCCCTCTTTTGCCTTCTCGCTCCCAGGAGCTCGGCAACAGCCTGGACAAGTGCAAGAACAACGAGAACCTGCAGCAGATCCTGACCAACGCCACCATCATGGTCGTCAGCGTGACCGCCTCCACCACCCAGGGGTGTGTGCACGGGGGCGGCAGCCCCCGGGGCCCCCAGACCCGTCCGACGGCCACTGAGGATCTTGGGGTCCCAGTGGCACAGGTGTCTGCCTCAGGAGGACAGTTCATTTCTGTTCCACACGTGTTTGTCGAGGGCCTGCTGTAAGCCAGGCACCGGGCTGGGCTCGGGGATGCTCCGTCAGGGAGGGGCCTATAGTCAGGAGCAGTGAGGCCGGGGGCAAACCCGCCGAAGAAGCAAGCGTTTGTCTCTGCTGGGTCATCCCTCGCTTTAATGAAGGTGTCTGTGAAGGCAGGGACTTCAGGTTGGCCCCTTGGTCTCCACCTTCCCCTCTGGCAGCTGTGCCTAAGAGGAGGAAATGTCTGTAACCCCAGGGCAGAATCTAGTGGCGTGGAGACCTCCTCCCTTGGGCTGCCATCCTGTTGAGTAAATGCTGAGTAAATGCTGCCCGAGCACTGAGCACTGCTCTGAGAGCAGAGATTAGAGAGCAAAGCGGAGGCTGCCCTGCCCCAGCTCCCGTCTGCGGAGGAGCAGGTACACACACAGGGCGAAGGCTGGAGGGCAAGTGTCGGGGCGCAGACGGGGTGCTGAGGGGCATGGAGCGCAGAAGAGGGGCACCTATCCTCCTGGGCCGGGGGCTTCCTGGAGGAGGTGACGACTCATCCTCAGGCAGGGACCGAGCTCTCTAGTGGGAGAGCGAGTGGGCTCTTAGCTCGCTACTGCTGGGGGCAGCCTTGAGCGGCAGCCCACTGGGCTTTGGTCGCAGGGGCCTACGGCCGGCTCTGGGGCCCCTCCTCCGTGCGCCTCGCAGTGCCGATGGGGTGGCGGAGAGAGCTCCATGGCTGCGTTTGGTCACCGGCTCTGCGGCTTCAGGCCAGTCCCCTTCGCTCTTGGGTCTCGGGTCCCCCCTCTGTAGAGTGACAGTGATAACAGCCCCCCTTTGTGCTTTCCTGCCATGAGGGCCCATCCAGCATCTCCCGCGTGCCGTGGACGTGCTGGGCGTGCTGCTGGAGTCACACAAGTGGGTCCCTCTCCTGGGGCCAGCTCGTCTGGCACCAGAAGCGGGCGGGACACGGAGAGGCCGTACAGAGGCGCAGCTGGACGCAGCTGGTGACTGGGCTTCGGTGGCCAGCAAGGCTGAGACCTGAAGAATGAGGAGGAGCTGGGGGGGGCACATGGGCAAAGGCAGGGACCAGCGTGGGCAGGCAAGGCCCAGGCTGGCAAGGTGCCCCCCGAAAACTAGGATTCCCAGCAGCCCTTGCTTCCGGGCTCAGGGCCAATGGGACGTGCAGTTGCCCTGATGTGCACACATGCAGCTGCACGCGCAGCTGGGAGGACACGGGCTCCCGTGCCAGTGAGACAGGGTACCCCGGAGGGGCCGGGGTCCGAGCCAGCCACACCCCTCACCACCGCAGGCAGCAGCTGTCGGAGGAGGAGCTGGAGCGGCTGGAGGAGGCCTGTGACATGGCGCTCGAGCTGAACGCCTCTAAGCACCGCATCTACGAGTACGTGGAGTCTCGGATGTCCTTCATCGCACCCAACCTCTCCATCATCATCGGCGCGTCCACGGCTGCTAAGATCATGGGTGAGCCCCTGGGGCAGAGTGGGGACAGAGGGCTGTCCTTGGACAATGCAACCTTGGGGAAGCCTTGCTCCTCCTTTACAAGACGGGGCGTTTGGCCCAGGGCCCCAGCACCGCGTCCCCCTTGCCCTCACCCCTGCTGTCCCTCCTAGACATCACAGAGGTCACCCTGCTTTTCCTGCAGACATGGGGAAAGGGTGGTAGCCCTGAGCCGGGCTGGACTAGACAGGCGGGAGGAGGGAGCGTGGCCGCTGGAGAGGCCGGCCCCCCTCGGCTGGCCCGTGCCAGCAGGTCCTGGTTCCGCGCAGACGCCTGGGGTGACCGGCACTGGCAGCGTCAGCTCTCGGGACCTCGGTCTCACCCGTGCGATGGGGACTACAGCCCTGACGGTGTGTTAGCACTGAGGGTGGGCCCTCCTCGTCGCCCCCCTGCAGGCTCAGAGCGCCCTCTGGGGCTCCTCGCCCCTTCAGCTGAAAGACTGTGCCGGTTTGCTGAGGCTGCCCTAACCAAGCACCACGGGTGGGGGCGGCGGGCGGGGGGGCCTTGAACACTGAGCTTCACTGTCGCACAGTCCTGGAGGCCGGGAGGCCGGGAGCAGCGTGTCAGCAGGCTGGGCCCTGCGGAGGCCTCTTTCCTCGGCTTGTAGGTGGCTGTCTGCTCTCGTGGCCTCCCCTCTGCACATCTGTGTCCTCAGCTCTTCTTACAAGGACACCGGCTGTGCTGGATCAGGGTGCATCCGATGATGTCCTTCCACTTTAATCCCCTCTTTCAAGGCGCATTTCCAAACACAGCCCCGTTCTGCGGTCCCGAGGGGTAGGGCTTGGACGTAGGGGTCTGGGTCATAGCTCAGCCTTGGGTGGCCGGTGTGTGCAGAGTTGCAGGGTAGAAAGAAGCAGTGGTTTCAGAGGAAGATAAACTCAGGTGTGAACTCTCCTTCCCCCCTCACTGACCTCATGTCTTTGGGCAGGTGATGTCTTGTGCCTCGGTTTCCCCAGTGGTGATAGGGCTTTGCTACTGTCCTATGGCTGCTGGGCTGAAATCAGGGTGTCGGCTGGTTCCTGTGTTCCTTTGTATTTATGGAGCTTCTAGGAAGGAATCCGCTTCCGGCCTTCTCCAGCTTCCAGGGGCCCCCTCATCCCCCCATCTCAAAGTCTCCAGTCTCGGCTCCCTGTAACTCTCCGCCTTTCTCTTCCACTTAATTTCTCATCTCTAAGAAAATCTTACCTCGAGTCTTCCACTTCCACTTCCCTTTACGTAATGGTGTCTGCAAAGGGTTGCAGGTTGTGCGGATTGTGATAGTGCGTGGGGGGCCGCGCCTGTGCGGGAGGCGTGTGTTTGCTGAAACAGTCGACCCGTTCCTTAAGAACACGCAGTGCAGGGCCTGCTGTGCAGCAGACCCCATCAGAGGGGGCATTTCTCCCTGCAGCTCCCCTTCCCCGGGCCTGCAGACGTGCTCGCGGGAGCCCAGGGGTGATTGATGCCAGGCCTGTCCTCAGGGTGTCCCCGGGGTGCTGGCAGCTGGTGCGAGACACACAGAGCAGGGGCCGTGTGGTGCTGCAGACTTAGGGGCAGGTTCCTGTTGGGCTGTCTCCTTGCTGTGCATCCTCAGGCCGGTGGTTTCTCTCTCTGAGCCTCCTCTGAACCCTCCCTCTGAAACGGGACCTGCCAGCCCTCCCCAGCACGGCCAACTCAGAATTCAGCCAGAAACTCACACAAGGGCACGTGGCACGCAGCGAGCTGCCAAACAAATGCCCTGGGCTGCTTTTGACGTCGTCCCTTCGGTTGCAGGGGTGGCTGGGGGCCTGACCAACCTCTCCAAGATGCCTGCCTGTAACATCATGCTGCTTGGGGCCCAGCGAAAGACGCTGTCTGGCTTCTCGTCCACGTCTGTGCTGCCCCACACCGGTTACATCTACCACAGCGACATCGTGCAGTCTCTGCCCCCGGTGAGCCCCCCACCCCACCCCCTGCCCCAGCACGTGGCTCCCCGCAGAGCCCTCCGCTGTGCCAGACGCAGCCTCGGCCAGAGAGCGGGCTGCCCCCGCTGCTCCTCAGTTCCTGTTGGAGCCGATGACCGTGGTCAGGCTCAGACGACAGGGTCACACGGGGCCTCAGAACACGGACACTGGAGCAGACGTGCTGGGATTGGGGTTCTAGATCTCCACTTAACCGGGCAAGAGGCATGAGCTCTGTGCCTCAGTGTCCCTGTCTATCAAGTGGAGGAACAGAACCCGCCTTGTGGTTTCTACACATGCAACTTTCAGGTCACCCTTGCATGTAACAAGCGGTGTCAGCATCAGCTTGCAAGCGGCAGGGGTCCCCAAACCATCCTCAGGTTCGGTGACTCACCACAAGGACGAACACTCCAAGCTGACCCACTTGGGTTATGGTTTGTGGTCGTGGAGGGACAGACCTCAGCCAAGGGAGGAAGCGCGTGGGCCAGGCCCAGAGGTGCCAGCACTGCACTTGCAGTCGTCCTCTCCCTGTCGGGACATGTCACTTCTGGCCTCCACGCGGGATCGGGTGCAGGGACACCGCCCCCAGGGAAGCCCGGCTGAGCCTTGGACTTCGGAGTCTGCCCTGGGGCTCGCGTGTGCAGACGCAACGACCGTGTGGGTCACCCGGGGGGCTTAGCTGGGCTCCAGGTTGAGACCCGTCACCCAAAGACCCCACCCCAATACCATGGGTGGTCTCTGCCTTGTCCGAGGCCCCCAGGCCAGCAGAGCACCCCGGCCAGGAGCTGAGGGCCGAGGGCGACCCCCGTGGGGCAAGATTACACGCGGCCGCTGCTCCTTCATTATCGTTCTCGGTCGGGTGTGGCTGGGTGCCACACCGTCTTGGTGGATCTCAGAACCTGCACCGCCGTCCCTTCTGATACACAGAGGGATGTTTTCTGTCTTAATCGTTGTTTTTAGCATGTGGCAGTCTTCCACCTGCAGTAACGTGGCTGTCTGTGCAGACGGGTTCAAGCTGTCAACGAGCTGGTGGAAAGAAAACCGTGACAGTGACTTGTTGCCATAGCACACTTACAGGACCACGGAGCGGGGGCGGTGAACCGCTGACCGGCAGAAAGTGGCCGGTGGCGGCTGGGGTTTGGGGGGTGCTCGGCGCTGGCAAAGGAAGCCTCCCGTCAGGTCTGCCCCTCTCTGCTGCTCAGGATCTGCGGCGGAAGGCGGCCCGGCTGGTGGCCGCCAAGTGCACGCTGGCAGCCCGCGTGGACAGCTTCCACGAGAGCACGGAAGGGAAGGTGAGGCGCGGGCAGGCGTCCGTCTGCGTGGGTCTGTCTGCTCTTCCAGCCTCGTCGTCGCGCGGGTCACCTCTGTCCTTGGCAGACTTGCTGCACGAAAGTGGATGTGTTTTCTGTCTCGTGCGTTGGCGTTCGAACACCCAGCCTGGCACAGCGTTCGGGGCTTCGTCTCTCTCCCTCCCTCTCCTTTTCTCTTTTCCTCTCTCTCGACCAGTGGTCGAGGTGCTGGGGGAACAGTAGTGAGCTGCTCAGACCGAGGCCCTGCCTCCGTGGCACTCACGTTCTGGCCGGGGCCACCCGTGGTGTGTCCGGGGTGCTGCGTAAACGCCGACATGGGGTCAGAGCGTGCTGGGCTGGGGAGGGAGGGTGGGTGCTGCTTTAGCCAGGATGTCAGGGAGCGCCTCTCTGAAGAGGTGAAGGTCGTGGACCCAAGTG
Source organism: Ailurus styani (assembly GCA_002007465.1). Taxonomy (NCBI): domain Eukaryota; kingdom Metazoa; phylum Chordata; class Mammalia; order Carnivora; family Ailuridae; genus Ailurus; species Ailurus styani. The sequence continues at coordinate 641,657 of LNAC01000751.1, forward strand.
AAGCAAGTCAAGCGAGTGCTTGGGGGAAGAGTCCCAGGAGGAGGAAAGAGCCAGTGCAAAGGCCCTGAGCCTGGCACACAGCAAGCTAGGAGGAGAATGCCGTGGGACGAGAGAGCTTGGTTGCAGCAGAGGTGGTGATGGGGGGCCGATTTGGGGTCTTTCCTGAAGGAAGAGCCCAGTGGGACAGAAACCACAGAGGTGAGGCTCCCAGGTGACCCCCTTTGCCCGCCTGTGCAGGCCAGGGCCGAAGGTTGGGGAGGAGGCACAGGCATTGCATTTGGGGGGCTGCTCGCACCCCCCCCGTCAAGGAGACAGTTACATGAGGGGTGCGGGGAGAGGTCTGAGCCCGAGACCTGAGTCTGAGGTGAGACTCAACCCCGACAGAGGATAGGACCCCCAGGCCTGGGGACGGGCACCGTGTTCAGGCCGATGGCGGGCCAAGGCCCTGCTGGGACCCTTCTGCCCTCCCCAGGTGGGCTACGAACTGAAGGACGAGATCGAGCGGAAGTTCGACAAGTGGCAGGAGCCGCCGCCCGTGAAGCAGGTGAAGCCACTGCCTGCGCCCCTCGACGGGCAGCGCAAGAAGCGAGGCGGCCGCAGGTGGGCTCCGAGGGCCCGCAGGGGCGGGAGGGGCAGGGAGGGGGCGGGAGGGGGCTCCAGCACCCCAGCTGACCCCTGGCGCCCGTGCCCAGGTACCGCAAGATGAAGGAGCGGCTAGGACTGACCGAGATCCGGAAGCAGGCCAACCGCATGAGCTTCGGAGAGGTCAGGCCCCTAAACCTGATGCCCCTTCGCATTTCTTTGTCTCTGTGCCGGGCACCACCCCACCTCCAGTCTCTGCCCCACATCCACGCACCGCAAAGGGACCAACGCAGCACTCGGGGCCGGCCCCGTCGCTCCCCCCAGCCTTGCCCTTCTTTACACGCGCTTCCCCAGGCTCCCCTCTGCCGGTCAGGCTTGCTATCTGAGCGTCACCCGGCTGGTCCTGCGAGAAGGAGCTCAAATGCCCTTTCGCCAGCGAGCCCGGTTTCAGTCATTGAGCCTGCGCACGCACGCACAACCCCACGCACGGCCCCTCTCAGCTGTCAGCTCCGGGAGCGGTAGCAGCGCTGCACTCCTCGCTGGCCCCAGCAGGGCCCCGAACCAGGTGAACGCCTGGGCCCCTGGCGAATCGGGGGTACCTTCCTCTCCCGCCAGATTGAGGAGGATGCCTACCAGGAGGACCTGGGCTTCAGCCTGGGCCATCTGGGCAAATCGGGCAGCGGGCGGGTGCGGCAGACACAGGTGAACGAGGCCACCAAAGCCAGGATCTCCAAGACACTGCAGGTACGGGCCTGGCCTGGGTGGGCGCAGGGGACAGGGAGCCCTGGTGGGAGAGCCCGGGCCCAGCCCAGCTCCTGTGTCCTCTCCCCCCACAGCGGACCCTGCAGAAGCAGAGCGTGGTGTATGGCGGGAAGTCGACCATCCGGGACCGCTCCTCCGGGACGGCCTCCAGCGTGGCCTTCACGCCACTGCAGGTACCGTGCGCGGGGTCAGGAGGCCCGGTCCCGGGCTGGCTCCCCGCCTGGCTTTCTGGGTGGCCCTGAGCAGTCAGTCGCCTTCCTCTCCCTGAGCTCCGACGTCCTTGCCCGTGAGGCGGGCACATGGCAGAGTTCCTCAGAGGGCTGCTGCGGACAGCGGTCAGGGAGGCCCCTGGAAGGCAGATCGCGGTTCCTGGTGCTCAGGTTCGTGGGTCAGAAGGGAAACCGCCGTGCCTGCAAGCACAGGCTGGCTTTAGAATCAGGCTGAGACTACGGTGACCAGGCATTCCCTCCCCGAGCTGCTGGGTGGTGAGAACCACCTCAGGGCTCCGCATGAGAACGTTCACCGCTAGCTGGCTGGGCAGGGGAGGTCCCGCCCAGCCACCGAGGCAGCAGACGGAGCCGCCGCGCCTGTCCCCATCGAGGGCCAGTGCGTCCCGCGGCGTCGTGTGGAACAGCTGAGCTCGTTGGCTCCGTTGGCAAGGGTGTGCTGAGCACCTGAGTTCCACGCTGTTGCAGGCGCTGGGGGTGGAGCCGCAGACACAAGACAGGAAACCTTGGCCTCGTGGTGGGTGGCAGGGGTCAGATGAGATGCAGAGCCTGCCAGCAAGTGGAAAGTGCATGGAGGAGAAGGGGAGAGGGAGTGCAGTGGCAGGTGGGAGCCACCCCCGGAGGCCTCAGCGAGGAGGTGAGAATTACCCGCGGAAGATACTGGGAATGTTGCCGGCCAGTGTGCGGCCCCCAGAGCTGTGTGACCAGTGTTGTTGGTATGGTTTGCACTAGGGCCACAGGCGAGTCACTTAGCTCTGTGACTCGGTTTCCTTATTCAGGAAACGTGGTCAGCTGTTCTGAAACACTGGTGTTTTTAAAGTCACCTGGGTGACTTGCTGAAAATTCAGATGCCCGGGTCCTCCCCACTCTCCCCCCTTCCAGACCCAGGGATTCAGGATCTCCCCAGGTTTGGAGCGGGGCCAGTTTGGGGACTGGTAAGCTGTTCTCATATCCCCTGTGGAGCCCGAGGACCATTGAGAAGCGCTGCCTGAACATTTAATGGTTCTCTCACTGGGTGCGCGGGCCTTGTCGGGGGCCGGCCCATCTCCCCACCCCATCATCACCTCCCTGCACCCCCCCAGGGCCTGGAGATTGTGAACCCGCAAGCAGCCGAGAAGAAGGTGGCTGAGGCTAACCAGAAGTATTTCTCCAGCATGGCTGAGTTCCTCAAGGTCAAGGGCGAGAAGAGCGGCATCGTGTCCACCTGAGGGGCTGCGCCCGGGATGGGGGGCTCCCCCTGAAGTTACGCAGGCCCTGCCCTTCCAAAGGGATCGGGGTCAGTATAGGGCTGGGAGGGTCCGTCCTCAGCCCGGTGCCAGGACCGTCCGGGGAGACTCGGGAGGAGGCCTGGCCGCGCAAGCACCAGGACTGCTCCCCATTGCAGGGGGCAGAGCTGGTCTTCATCACACCTCATCTTTTGTATTTTAACTAGGAAGGGAGATACTTTTGGAAAAAGTGCAATTAAAAGCACATTATCAGGTTCTGTTCCTGGGAAGTGATCATTTGTTAGACGTGACTGCAGGAGTCAGAGCTGTGGGGTTTGGGGGCACAGATCCAGGGGGCCTCTGGGCCCATCCCAGACCTTTCACTTCCCTGTCACAGATCCCAGGAAGAGCAGAGCCCTCTCTGTGTCCAGCCCACCTGGAGAACCTCAGTTGTTCTAATACCCAAGGAATGTGGCTGCTGGAAGCCCCAGCTTTGCAAACAGGCCAACCTGGGCGGCTGTGATGTCCAGTGAGCGGCCTTGCCTTTCCAAGCCTCCACCCCTGACAGCACGGGCTACCTGGGAGGATGTGAAAGGTGGTGCTTCGTGTTAGGCTCCCTGTCAGGGGCCAGTGTTTGTCAGGTACTCCCTGCCCACCCTGCTGTGCCAAGCCCTGATAGGGCAGAGCAGGCAGGCTCCCTGCTGGCACAGACACAGTGCTCTAAGAGTTCCTGCCTGGTCTGTCTGTCCTGGGACTGGGGCTCAGCCAAGGTCCCCTTCACGCTGGCTGGAAGGTGCAGGCTGTGGGGCACATGGCCTGTAGGCAGGGCCTTCCCAGGGGCCACCCTGCCAGGGCTGTTTAAGGAAGGCATCACCTGGGGGCCATGTACTGTGCCCTGGAGCCGGGCTGCACAGTACTCTGGGGACGGAGCCCCAGTCACTGATGTGTGAGGTCAGTCAGCGCCCCTCTGAGTTACCCAGGAGGTGGGTGCACAACTCACCCTATCACAAGGTGATGCCTCCTACCTATGCCCATCTCCTGCCCTCCAGTTCACACTTTCTCTCTGGGGCTCTGGCTGGCTGGGCCCTGTCTGAGATCTCTCCCTCTCTTCCCCTTTCTGGGCCACTCCTGCCCTGCTTGCTCCAAGTGTGTCTCAGTTCAGGGCTCACTCTGGACCTCAGCAGCTCTCTGAATCTCTCCCCTCACATCAGAGTCTACACCACCTGGGAGATTCCTTCTCATGGCCACATTACCCCAGGTCACTGAGCTCGGTTTCCCCCACTTTATCCCTGAGGCTCTAGATCAGCTCTGTTGCAAAGTGACCAACTTGGCTGATCTCTGCTGATAGGTCTGCTGGGGAAGGGCGGGGAAAGTGGCTCTGGCCACCACTCTTCAGAACCTCCACCTCCCTGGCCAGAGTCGGGAAAGGCTCTGATTCACCTTGTGCCGCAGTCCTGCATAATCTGAGAACAGAGATGCTCAAAACTTGGTATGCTTCAGAACTGCCTGGGGGCAGGGGTGTTAAAACCAGGGTTGCAGGGCCCAGGGTTTCTGCTCCAGTTGGTCTAGGGTGGGGATGTTTTGGCTGCTGATTGAGACCTCACTTTGAGAACCACTTCTAGAAAATTATCTGTCAGATGAGCTCCGTGTTGGAATAATCTCAGTAGATTTTTAAATTACTGTCTGGTTCCCATCCCCAGAAATTCAAATTTCAGTGGTCTAGGGTAAAAGAATGAGTATCGGGATTTTTTCTTTCAAGCCCTCCCAGGTGATTCTAATGTGCAGGCAAGTTTGAGAATCACTGCTCTGAATCCTTATAGAGCATCAGCATCACCTGGGACCTCCTGAGTCAGAATCTGCGTTTTAACAAATCTGAATTCAAATAGTTTCTGGGTGTGTGGGAGGCCGGGCCCCATCCAGGGTCCGCACCTGGAGGAGCGTGGCTCTGGAGCGACTCTCGCAACTCCAGTGAGCAGGGGGATCACTCAGGGAAGTGTGTCACGGTGCCGACCTCCAGGCCACCCTCCCCGGGGCCCCGTGGACCCTGTCCCCTCCCTTGCCCTGCGATGCCGATGCAGCTGTCACTTGCATCTTCCCATCTTGACCGTCTGACCCCGGAGTCCTCAGCCGCAAGTCGGCCCTCGCATCCACTCGCTCCGCAAACAGTCCGGTCTTCCTGCGGAGGCCAGCTCCGGGAGGGCACGCCGGAACCACCCCGGAGTGCCGGAAGACGCGCCAGAGTGGGAGAGCGGACGGGGACGGGGGGGTCCCCCGAGCGCCTTCCGCAGCATCGAGCCGGCGCCGAGGAAGCGGACGAGCCAGGGCGAGGACCTCCGTGCAGCCTCCCCACCCCCGCGGGCGTGCAGGGGCCAGCGACCTGGGGCGCCGTCCACTGCTTCCCCCCTTCCTCCCGCAACACCGAGTCCCAGACCCGTGCTGAGCACAGGCCAGCCGGGACACGAGGGACGCGGGAGGCTGCGCCCCTGCCCCCGCCGGGGGAACGGCAGCAGACCGGGCCACCGACGGGACCGCTCCCCACCGGGGTCGCCCAGGACGGCTTTGATTGGCAGGCGGCCTCGACTCCGCCCCGCCCGGAAGGCACCTGTCTGCCGCTCGTTAGGTGTGCGGCCTTTCACGCCCACGCGCCATGCCTTCCTCCGCTTTCCCCGCCCACTTGCGGACCCGACCAATGGCTTCAGGGCAGAATATCCTCTCCCAGCCAATTAAAAGCGGCTCTAAACTTGACGAACGATTTCCCGCCCCTGGTCAGCCTAGCTCCTCCCCCCGGCCAATTGGTCGAGGAGAAGGGGGCGGGCGTACCCAATCAGCACGACAGCGGCCTCTTGATTGACGCACGGGCCCTCGCGCTGGCGTGTTGTGCCCTGAGGCGGGGAGGAGGAGGGGCAGGGAAGCAACCCTGAGCCAATCCTAGCAGCCTGCGCGGGAGGCCAATCGAACGCCGCGCCTCGGAGCGATTGCCCAGTCGGCGAGAGGAGGCCGGCTGCATCCCTGCCAAGGGCCAATAGGGAGCGCCCGAGGGGCAGGAGCGACAGGCCGCAGGAGCAATCATAGGCCTCTGTTCGGGGCCCGGGGGCGGGTCGGCGCCAGAGACGAGAAGAGTGGAGGGGAGGCCTCCTCCGCCGCCGCCATCTTGGACCGGGCCCGGTCAGCTTCCGCGGAGCCATCGGCAGACGCCGCGGCCTCCCTTGAGCCCCGACCCCGTCGTCAGAACAACCCCGGGCCCACTTCCCCCCACCCCACTTCCGCTTCGCGCCGCTATCGCGATAGCGCCCGGGCCCGGGGCGCGAGAAAAAGGCGGCGGGCGCTCGCCTCCCCCGCCTGTCGCGATACGCTCCTCAGCGGCGGCGCCAGCTCCTGTGGTGAGAGCGTCAGGCTCGACTGGGCCGGACCCCTTCCCCTCCTCCCCCGGCGCCACCGCCGCCTGTCGCGACAGGGCCGCCCCGGCCCCCG
>LNAC01000751.1:648492-658648 GCA_002007465.1 Ailurus styani
GGCCCCTGCTGGCGGCCCCCTCCGCTCGGCGCGGGCCGGGGCGCGGGGCTCGCGCGTGCCCTCTCCCGCGCAGTTGGATCCCCTGGGAGCTAAGGCGTCCTAGCACTGGGACATGCGGACTGCGTGGCTGGGGTGCGCTTTCTGCTCCAGGGTAAGGACACTGGGGGTCGCCTCCCCGCGGCGCCGGCCCGGGGTCGGTGCGCCCGGCGAACGCTCCTGCTCTCCCCTGGCCTGGTCTCCCTGTGGCTCGGGGGCTTCTCTCTGCTCTCCCAGCCCAGGGCCCGTGAGGTGCCCGAGCCCTGTGGGAGACCCCCCGCCATCGTCCCTCCGCGTAGTGCTTCCCAGCCGGGCTCGGCGGCCCGTCCCAGGTGTTGGGCCTCCCGGTGGGGAGACGGCTGCGGCACCCGGGCCCTAACGCGTCCGTCTTCAGGGTCTGGGCGCTCGGTGTGGCAGCGTCCGCGGCCTCCCGGTTCCGGGCTGCCCTCCAGCCGCAGGGGGCCGGCGTTCCTCCGCAGGCCCAAGGCCTCTTCGCCCGGCCGAGACAGCCCCCAGGGTTAGGACCACCTGGTGTTCGGGCCCGGGCCCGGGCCGGCCACCCTCCTGCCCTGGTGTCCGTCAGGCCTCTGACTGCGCCCTCTGCCCCGAGCTGAGGTTTTGGGGGCCGTCCTTCATTCATTTCGGCTCCTGTGGGTCGGGCCCACTGCTCACCCCACCCCCAGAGCGGGCGCCTTGAGGGCGTGACACTCGGGGGAGCCTCTTGGGCCGGGGATCCCGGCTCCTCGGTTCTGTTTGAGACCCCTTGTCACGAGCGAGCAGGCTCCGGGTGCCTGGGATGCCCCATCTCGGGGCGGGCCTACTGTGCTCGCTTTTCTCTGGGGGGTCTTGGTGGAGCTCCCCGGGAGCAGTGGGGCTCCCAGCCCTTTAAGAGCTCGCACCTCCACCTCAAGGCTCAAGCGCCACCTTTCTGTCTGGCCTTTTGCTGGGGGGGCGTTGCCTCTGCTGCGAAGCCTGCTGGCCCCCGAGCACCCCGCTGGGCCCACGGCACCTCTCCCACAGACCCGGCGCTGTCCTCGCCGGGCCTGAACTGCTCCCTACCTGGACGGTCTGAGACCTCAGCCCCGGCTCCTTCAGGACGCGTTGCTGCCTCAGCCTGTTCCCTTCTTGGGAGCATCACCTCCTCCCCGGAGCTAGGTGACCCAGCCCCTCCGTGTGGCGTGCCTCGTGTACGGGGGTAAACTAGGCGTCCTCACTCTCTGGACTGGAGGCAGGCGGTGCAAGGTCCTGTGTCGCGTCCCTGTCCCTGCTCCGGGGCAGTAAGAGGCATTTCTCTGTCAGGGTCCTGGGCCTCTCCCGGGCTCCCAGGCCAGAGGCTGTTCCCCCATCCCGGTTCGCGTCCCCTCTGCGCCACTGGCCGCCGCTCCTCCCTGCGGCTGGGCGCTTCCTCGTGTGGGGATGGGGCCCCACCTCGGTGTGTCTGCTGGCCCTGGGCCCGGGGTGCAGCCGTTCTCTCCGCCGGCCCTCGACGGGGATGCGTGGTCTCTCCAGTGTAAGGTGTCAGAGCCCCTTCCCACCGTCCTCATCGGGCTGCTGTGTGGGGTGCTGGTGCCCGCAGGCCCGGGGCTTCAGGTCCTGCTCAGCGCGCTGTCACGCAGCTGTCCCGCCGGTGGCTGCTAGCCATGTGCAGCGAAGGACTCGAAATAAAAACGAAAAGGTCTGCTGTTCTGTGCACGAGCCACATGTGCGCCGTTCAGGGCACAGGTCGCAGAGATCTGGATCGCTTCTGTTGCAGAAAGTGGTGTTGGATGGGACTGTTGTTGAGATGTTTCCTTCCCGTGGCTGCGGACCCTCTTGCTATGGCCTCCCTTTGGGTTGAGGCTCTTAGTCCTCACAGCTGCTCTGGGGCACTCGCCCCGGGCCTCTCAGGGAGCCTTGCTGTTCAGTGGAGACCCCGTCTGTAGGGGGCGACTGCGGGCCGTGCTCGAGCCCCCTTGCCGTGCCCCTCTGCGAGGCTCCTGGGTCTCCCCCGATCGCGGTGTCAGGCTCCGGGTCGTGGCTTCCCCCTGGGCCGGAGCTCCTGGTCTGGGCTGCATGGACTTTAGGGTGAAGACGCCCCTCTCTCTAAGCACCGGAAACACGTCCTGGTGGTTTGTGTCGCATCGGTGTGACCGTCGTGTCAGATGCGTGCCTCCTTTATGCGCGCGGGCGGCTCTCCCAGCTGGGGTCCCTTTCTCTCTCCTGGCCTCTCCAGGGTGATGCCTTCTGCCCCCGCACGTCTAGTTCTTGGTGTTGGTGTCTTTGGGTGGGTGGCCTCCCGTGTTTGAACCGCTCTGCCGCGGGATGAATCTGGTGGTGTGCAGTCCTCCTCTGCTTGGGACCCAGCCCTGACTCGACGGGTGCTTTTAACTTCCTGATTCCGGGCACTGCTCATCTCCGCCCGCTCCCACCCCGTCCCCAGCCCTTCTCACACGCAGACAGCATCGGCCCTTCTCCCCGCAAGCTCTTCGTCTTCTGAGCTGTCCGGGGGGCTGCCTCTTCAGCATCAGGGTTCTGGCCACCTGTGTGCCCTGCCCCGCTGTGAGCCTTCCTGCCCCACACTCAGCCACGCGCTGCTTGGCCTCCGCCTGCTCTAAAACATCTGCAGTGTCATCTGGCGAGAAGGTGTTCCACACTCTAGGAATTTCCCACTTCCTGGGAAAAAGTACTCTTGTTTCCTTGTTTCAGCAAACTTCCGGAGAATTCAGACCCCTGCGCTGGGCTGTCGGGGTAGCATAAGTAGAACTTGGCCTCGTCCCTGTCGTCAGATAGTAAATGCGTCTTCCCTTTACCATCCCACGAACCCTCCTATTCCCAATCTCGTTCACGCCTCCCTTTGGACCAGCCGGGGAATAAACGTGTGTCCCTCCCTCCTGCAGCAGCGGCCGTCTCCGGGAGAGTATGAGGAGAGTGCGTCTGTAGGGCAGGGAAGATGGCGGACAAGCGCAAACTCCAAGGTACTGGTTTCCTTGCCCGCTGCCCGTGTAGCCACGTGCTCACCGTCCTCAGAACTCCTCCTGGGAGGCCTGCTGCCTGGCAGTGCGCTCACAGCCTTCTCTCGTCCCCGGCCAGGTGAGATTGATCGCTGCCTCAAGAAGGTGTCCGAGGGCGTGGAGCAGTTTGAAGATATTTGGCAGAAGGTACAGGGCCTGGGGTCCTAAAGATCTGGGTCTCCAGGGAGGAGAGCACAGGAAGAGGTTCAGGGTCTGTGGGTGTAGGCCAGGGAGAGGGGTGGTGGGTCCGGGTGCTGAGGACCTAAGAAGCAGCTCTGAGACTTATTGGGGCAGCGGCGGGGGGGGCCTCAGTCCCAAGAGATGAGTTTTATCGCTGGAGTGGGCACGAGGGCCCCAAGTCCCACGCTGACGCCTGGGTTCTCTTCATCCCTCAGCTCCACAATGCAGCCAACGCGAACCAGAAAGAAAAGTATGAGGCTGACCTGAAGAAGGAGATTAAGAAGCTTCAAGTGAGGGAACTAGGGGCCTGGATTCCTGCGTCCCGAGGGCACAGGGAGGATGGGGCTGGCGGCCTTGGTGCCCAGGGCCTGAGGCAGTGGGACTGCCTTGCTTCTCCCCCACCTGCAGCGGCTGAGGGACCAGATCAAGACTTGGGTAGCGTCTAACGAGATCAAGGACAAGAGGCAGCTCATAGACAACCGCAAGCTCATTGAGACGGTAGGAGCCCAGAGCCTGGAACCTGAGGGGTGGGAGGAGGCCGGTTCCTGGGTCCCCAGAAGTCCCTAGAAGAGGAAGTTTTCTCCACCCGGGGCAGGGGAGAGGCAGTGGGCTGGGACCCCCTGCCAACTGCGCTGTCCACAGCAAATGGAACGGTTCAAAGTTGTGGAGCGAGAGACCAAGACTAAAGCCTACAGCAAAGAGGGTCTGGGGCTGGCGCAGAAGGTGGACCCTGCCCAGAAGGAGAAGGAGGAGGTTGGCCAGTGGCTCACGGTGAGTCAGGGAAGAGAGGAGGGGACCTCGGGGCCTTGAACCCTGGGCGTCCGTGGGGACGGCCGGCTGACCACCTGCCTTTCCCTTCCGTCTCCCCCAGAACACCATCGACACCCTGAACATGCAGGTGGACCAGTTTGAGAGTGAAGTGGAGTCACTGTCCGTGCAGACGCGCAAGAAGAAGGGTGATAAGGATGTGAGTGGGGGGACCCTGCGCCCGGGGGACAGAGACTGGTGGGGGGGGCGGTTAGCGGCCACTGGGGGTGACCTCTGTTAAACAGTGGCTCCCTGGAAAGGAGCAGTTTGGGGGAACACGCTGGGTTCTGCCGGGGTCGCCGACGAGGCGAGAGTGGTTGGCCGCACAGGGTGGGGAGGTCTGCGGGTTGAAGCCGTGGCCGCCTAGCTCCGAGAAGGCCCCGGTCCTGAGGCAGTAGGCAGAGGCCAGGCTCCTTCAGGCTGAGAAGAGCAGTCTTGGGGCTAAGCCAGATCTAGGGGCCCGGAGCCCAAAACTCCAGGGTTGTAGGGTACGGGTTCAGGAGGATGCAGAGCATGTGTGCTTGTTGGGACAGGAAACAGAATTGAGAGCTGGGTCTGGAGGCACAGAGTAGTGGGAAATGAGCCCCATTTGGGGTCTGAGCCTCTAAGGGGTTTGGGGAGCTGGAGCCTGGAGGGGAGATGAAGTAGGTCCTTGTGGGGGTGGGGGATTTAGAACTGAGGCCTTGGCAGGGGCAGGAGCCCGGAGAGCCCAGGAGCTAAGCTGCTGCACCTGGACCCCTTGGGGTATGTGCCCAGGGTGGGTGTTGTGAGGACAAAGATGATGGCTCCCGCAAACCGCAGGGTCACTGTTGCCGTGAGGGCAGACGGGTGGGGGGGCTGCAGGGTTGAGATCCGGGCTGTCGGGAGCTGCAGAGGGCCCGGTGTAGGAACACGGGGCTTTCCGGTCTTTGGGAAGTTTGGGCGGGAGCTGGGGGTCCTCAAGGGGCCGGGGGCGGGGACAGCAGGANGGGGGCCAGGCTCCACACTGCCCGCGGCAGGGTGGGCTGGAGTGGAGCCTCTGGGTCTCTGCAGGGGTCGGGGACTGAGGACAGGTTCCGCGGGGCAGGAGGGGCCCGGCAGGTGCCCTGCCGCCCCTGAGCCTGGCCCTGGGCTCGCCAGCAGAAGCAGGACCGGATCGAGGGCCTGAAGCGGCACATCGAGAAGCACCGCTACCACGTGCGCATGCTGGAGACCATCCTGCGCATGCTGGACAACGACTCCATCCTCGTGGACGCCATCCGCAAGATCAAGGACGACGTCGAGTACTACGTCGATTCGTCCCAGGACCCCGACTTCGAGGAGAACGAGTTCCTCTACGACGACCTGGACCTCGAGGACATTCGTGAGGCCCGGGGCTGGCCTGTGGGCGCGGGGCAGCCAGGGCCGGGGGGGCGGGGGGCGGCCGGGCCCGCTGAGCACGCCCCTCCCTGCCCCCACAGCACAGGCGCTGGTCGCCACCTCCCCCCCCAGCCACAGTCACATGGAGGACGAGATCTTCAACCAGTCAAGCAGCACCCCCACCTCCACCACCTCCAGCTCCCCCATCCCGCCCAGCCCGGCCAACTGCACCACGGTGAGGCGGCGCGGGCTGCGTGTCCCGGGGGCGGGCCTCGCGGGGACCGGGGGTCGGAGTCCCTAAGGAGAGCAGGCTCCTGGCTCCGTGAGCAGCCTGCAGGCGGTGCGGGCGCGCAGGAGGCCGGGACCCTGGCCCCCCGGTGAGGCGCAGGGCGTAGGCCCCGCAGCGGTCCCAGGAGCTGCAGAGATGGGCCTCTGTCGGGGCCCTGGAGGTCACACCAGTTTCCGACCGCACCCTTCCCACCTCAGGAAAACTCTGAAGATGACAAGAAGCGGGGACGCTCGACGGACAGCGAGGTCAGCCAGGTGGGTGTGACTGAGCGCCCAGGACCGGAGCTGCCGAAGCGCGGCTCCTTGCAGGGGTGTCGGGGCGGCCGCCGGGAGGGCCCGAGGGGGCTGCCGTGGGACCTGGCGAGCCGCTGGGGCCGGGAGGGGCGTGTCTGGGACCCCGTGGTGCGGAGCGAGCTGAGGTGCCGGGCCGTCACTCCTGCCTTCTTGGGGCTGGTCAGCGGCCGCCCCTCGGTTACTTCTGGGAGCCTCTAAGTGAGACTCAGAATTATTGGCCCATTTTAGGGTGTTTTTCCTTGTTCTCTCGGACTGTTAGCTGGTGGCAGCTAATGTCGAATTGAGGGCCTAGCTGCTTCCCTGACGTGCTGTGGGTTTCTGCCCCGTGGGCATCCTGGGGCGGTGTCCATGCAGGATGTGGGAGCTGTGTGTGGGCAGGAGTGCACGGGAGTGTTTCAGGCGTCCAGGTGGTGTCTGAAGCTCTGGGGGCAAGGTCAAGGGGAGGGGACTGCTGGGGGCAGCTGGCACGGCGAGGGCGGCGGAGCCCAGCTTGGGGAGGGGTCTGTGCGGGGGGCTTGGTAGGCCTGCTGGCCCATGGGGGCCTGATCCTCTTCTCCCCCACCCCTGCAGTCTCCAGCCAAAAACGGCTCGAAGCCTGTCCACAGCAGCCAGCACCCTCAGTCCCCAGCCGTGCCGCCCAGCTACCCGCCTGGCCCCCCGCCTGCTGTCTCGGCCCTGAGCACCGCCCCTGGCAACAACGGGGCCTCCGCCCCAGCGGCGCCCACGAGTGCCCTGGGCCCCAAGGCCAGCCCAGCTCCCAGCCACGGTTCAGGCACCCCTGCCCCCTATGCCCAGGCGGTGGCCCCGCCCGCCCCCGGCGGGTCCAGCACCACCCAGCCCCGGCCCCCCAGCGTCCAGCCCGGTGGGGGAGGAGGGGGCGGCGGCGGCGGCGGCAGTAACAGCGGCGGAGGCGGAGGCGCCGGCAAGCAGAACGGCGCCACCAGTGAGCAGGGGGGCCGTGGGGGGTCGGGCGGGTCCTGGGGCAGTGGGCCCGTTTTCATTGCCTCTTGCTGTCCCCAGGTTACAGCTCCGTGGTGGCAGACAGCCCGGCAGAGGGGGCGCTCAGCAGCAGTGGGGGCAGCAGTGGCAGCAGCCAGGCTCTGGGCCCCCCGTCGGGCCCCCACAACCCGCCTCCCAGCACCTCGTGAGTGTCTGGCCTTCGGCAGCCCGTGCCCTTGCCCGTGCCAGCGCTTCGCCCACCTGGTCGGGCGTCGTGGCCCTTCTTTCCGCCCAGGACGTGGTATCCGTCAGTCCCCTAGCTTGACCCTGTGGTGTGTTCTAAAGCATTTCCTCGGGTAGTCAGGACCGTTCTTAGAGTGCCCGCACGCCCCCATTCCCGTGACCTGCCCCGACGCGCCTGACTCCCCTCCGAGAAGGGAGTCTGCCTCTACAGACTTCAGGTCAGACCTTTCCAGAGGGTCCCCGTTGTGCAGAAGGTTGCTCCAGAAAGACGGTGACCTCTGAGGGACGTAGGGAAAACCTGCTCCGGGGTCTGCCTCACCGCCAGGCTCGGGGCGGGCCACCCCACGTCTGCCGGACACGTCCCGTCCTGGGGGCGGGACGCCGGCCCCCCTCACGCTCCCCCACCAGCCGGTGCAGAGGCCGGACTCGGGCCCTGATCGCCAGGCCCTCCTCTTCCTCTCCTTCCCAGGAAGGAGCCCAGTGCGGCGGCCCCAGCGGGGGCCGGGGGTGTGGCCCCAGGCTCAGGGAACAACACAGGGGGACCCAGCCTCCTGGTGCCACTTCCCGTGAACCCTCCCAGCTCCCCGACACCCAGCTTCAGCGAGGCCAAGGCGGCTGGCGCCCTGCTCAACGGACCTCCGCAGTTCAGCGCTGCCCCGGAGATCAAGGTGGGCCGCAGGCTTCCCTGCATGTGTGCCGTCTCCTTCCTCTGGGTCTGCCGGCCCCCCGGCCCCGGCCCCCTCACCTGGTCCCCGGGCTCCTGCCCTGTCCTGCCCCCTGCCGCGCTCGCCGGTGCTCTGGCTTCCCCCCATCCTCCGTCCCCGTGTCTCCTCCGTCCCACGCCCCACCGTCCTCCGTCCCCGTGTCTCCTCCGTCCCACGCCCCACCGTCCTCCGTCCCCGTGTCTCCTCCGTCCCACACGCCCCACCGTCCTCCGTCCCCGTGTCTCCTCCGTCCCACACGCCCCACCGTCCTCCGTCCCCGTGTCTCCTCCGTCCCACGCCCCACTGTCCTCTGTGCCTGTGTCTCCTCCATCCCACACCCCACCGTCCTCTGTCCCCGTGTCTCCTCGCGCCACCCTTCTTTCCCTTCAGTGACGGTGCTCTGGGCTGTGCTGCACAGGGGTGACACATCCAGGTGCCACCGGCTCTGCAGGAAGCCGAGTGGGACTGTGTGGGGCTGGGGCAGTGGGGGCCTCGGACCTCAGTGGGGACAGGGCCCAGCAAGGCCTGGGCGGGGAGAGCTGAGCTGGGAGAGGTGGGGGTCCCAAGGGTCGGGGGAGGCTGAGGGAGGAAGGGGCGGCTCTCTGGTGTCTCTGGTGCCCGAGTTCTGGGCGGGCTGCCCCTGGCGCGGAGGGCGGACGCCGGGCAGGGCTCCGTGGACGGGAGGCGGGCGTGCAGGCTGGCTGCGGGGTGTCCTGGGCGCTAGGGTCTGAAAGGGGAGCAGGACATGGGGCTGACTTTTTGGGCCTGCATTTAACTTCCGCTGCGCCGCCTGCGAGTCCGGGTCCACAGCCCCCTGTGGACAAAGCAGGTGCTCCCGATGGCACCTCGGGCACGACGGGACACCGCAGCCCTGGGAACGGCGCGTGGGCCCCAGCGGCGCGCGGTTTAGAGGTAGCCCGGACAGGAAGTTTCCAGCGTGTCTTCCTGAGGGAAGGGGGTCTGCTGGCTCGTGATGGAGAAGGGGCAGGGAAGGGCGGCCCGGGGTAGGTCCCTCTGGGGCCACTGAGGAGAGCACAGAGGGCGGGGCGTGAGGTTGGGGTCGGCAAGGACGGGGCGAGCGGGAGGCAGCGCCGCCCGTGGCTCTGACGCCTGCTCCGGGCCCGCCTGCCCGCCAGCAAGGGGCTGGGGTGCCAAGAGGGGCAAGTGGAGCCGGCGCGGAGGCCAGTGTTCCCGGGCCACGCGGTGCCCTCTCCGTGCGGCCTGGTTTGCTCTGTCTGCCGCCCGCTGTTGTGGCCCCGCCGAGCCTACACCCCCACGTCGTCTCCCCCGTTCGGTGCGGCGGCGGCGTTCTTCCCGCTGGTGGCCTTGGCTCTGCCGACCCCGGCCGGAGGGGGCGGAGTGTGGGTGCCAGCTCTCTTCTCTCTGCAGGCCCCGGAGCCCCTGAGCTCTCTCAAGTCCATGGCGGAGCGGGCAGCCATCAGCTCTGGCATCGAGGACCCTGTGCCAACGCTGCACCTGACCGAGCGAGGTAAGGGTCTGGGCGAGGCGGGGGGGGCCTGGGGGGGGGNAAGTCCATGGCGGAGCGGGCAGCCATCAGCTCTGGCATCGAGGACCCTGTGCCAACGCTGCACCTGACCGAGCGAGGTAAGGGTCTGGGCGAGGCGGGGGCGGCCTGGGGGGGGGAGGGGCAGGCCCTGCGCAGCCTCACAGGAGGGCCTGGCCCTGCGCTCCCCGCAGAGATCATCCTGAGCAGCACGTCTGCCCCGCCGGCCTCTGCGCAGCCGCCCCTGCAGCTGTCGGAGGTGAACATCCCACTGTCACTGGGCGTGTGTCCCCTGGGGCCTGTGCCCCTCACCAAGGAGCAGCTGTACCAGCAGGCCATGGAGGAGGCCGCCTGGCACCACATGCCTCACCCCTCAGACTCCGAGCGCATCCGGTAAGGGGCTGGGACCCCCGAGCGTGCGGGAGGCGGCCCTGGCGGGGGTCTGGTTCCCTGGTCCCAAGACACGACGTCAGGCTTGCGGCCGGTCCTCCTGCAGGCTGGGCATCTGACCCGGGGCTGTCCGCCCGCGAGAGCTGGGGTCTGAGGCATTCAGTGTGGGGGGACAAGGGGCCTGAGGCGCTGCCCCTGAGCAGGGAGGCAGGGAGGCTGGGATCAGATCCTCGGGCCGCGGGGACCTTCGGGCCCGGCAGCCAACCTTCTTGTCCCTCCGCAGGCAGTACCTCCCCCGGAACCCCTGCCCGACGCCCCCCTACCACCACCAGATGCCGCCCCCGCACTCGGACACCGTGGAGTTCTACCAGCGCCTGTCAACTGAGACACTCTTCTTCATCTTCTACTATCTGGAGGTACAGCAGGGCCCCCGGGGCAGCCTC
>LNAC01000751.1:687618-725206 GCA_002007465.1 Ailurus styani
ACCTGGGCCCGGCTGCGCGCCGCCCGCTGGGCAGGAGGCTGCCGAGCAGTCCCGGCCCACGGGCGCCCCGGCTCCGGTCACGCCTCCCCGGCCCAGCGTGCGCCGCTCTGTCGCGGTCCGGCGACAGATGCGCGGCTCGGTCGGGCTGCGGGCCAGGCAGGGGAGTGGCCGGCTCCGGGAGCCCGCGAGGACCACTCCGCCGCTGCACCTGGACCTCCGGGCAGCCGAGCCCGGAGCACGTAAAGAGGCGGGGCCTCGGGCTTGGAAGGAGGAGGGGCCCGAAGCTTCGGGAGGAGGCGGGGCCTCCGCTTCGGGTTCCTTCGGGCAGAATCGTGGCAGTTTGGAGGCGGGGCCACGAGCTTCGGTTTACTTCGGCGGTCTCTGTTCGGATGTGGGCGGGGCCACGAACTTCGGCCGGATGTGGGCGGAGCCACAGCCCCTGTTCGACTCAGATTAAGAGATAGGCGGAGTCTGGGGGTGGGGTTTGAGAAGGAGGCGGGGCCACAGGCTTAGGCAACACGAAGGGGGGCGGTGATATGGGGCGTTCCAAGGGGGCGGGGCTAACAGCAGGCCAGCCTGAGGGGGCGGGACTCCGGCTGACGTATCGGCTACCAGGGCGGGGCCAAGGTAATTGGGCCTCAGTTTTCCTAGAGGCGGAACCCAAGCGCGGGAGGGAGGTTCGCTCTGCGGGGGCGGGGCCAAGGCGTGCCACTCCACGGGAAGGCGGGGCTACGGCGCCACCGGGGCGGATCCCAAACTTCCCGCTCCGCTGAGGTGGCGGCGTGACGAAATTGACGCAGGGGGTCGGGATGGGGAGGGGTGGAGGAAGCGGCGCGTGGCGCGCTACGTAGGGGGTGGCTCCGCCGCGAGTGCGAGCTGGTGTTTACGAGGTGACTGGTTCTAGAGGAGGACGGTGCCGCATCTGAGGGGAGCGCTCACGAGGAGGGTGAGCCCGCCCGAGCGGGGAACGGACAGCGGGCGTTCAGTGGGCGGGGCCTCCGGCTGCGGGGTTCGCTCAGTGGGGCGGGTACTCACTCCCCAACCCGGAGCGCTTGCGGCCGGAGGGGGCGGGGCCTGGCTGCGGGGTTGACGGGAGCCGAGGACGCCCGAACGCCGAGCCCCGGGCCTTCGGGAGGGGGCGGGGCTGCCAGTTCGGCCGAGCCGGGGAGGTCCGGGCGGGGGCGGGGCCTCCACGGTGGGCGTCTGACACCGCGCGAGGAGGTTCTGAGGCCACGCCTCGGCGGCTTGGAAAGGGGAGGGGCCGAGTGCGAGTCACTGGAAGGGGGCGTGGCCCAACACTGAGGGAGGCTTCTCTCCGAGCGCAAAAGGCGAGATGGCCGGAACGCTGACCGCAGGGTCCGGGGGGCCGAGCGGCGCCCTAGCGACTCGGCGAGGGGCGGGGTCTCGTCTCGGCGGCCCGGGGCCCGGCGCCCAGGGGGCGGGGCCTGGCCTGGAGAATCGGCAGGTGGCGAACGCGGCCCGGGCGAGGCTCCACCCTCCAGGCTCAGGGGCGGGGCCTCGCTGAGACCCTCCACCCCCACCCCCACCCCAGGTGGTGGGAGCGCTGTGTCCGTGACCGCTGTGCCCCCTTGGCTCCCGCAGGAGGATGCTGGTGGTGGAGGTGGCGAACGGCCGCTCCCTGGTATGGGGGGCCGAGGCGGTGCAGGCGCTGCGGGAGCGTCTGGGAGTCGGGGGCCGCACGGTGGGCGCGCTGCCCCGCGGGCCCCGCCAGAACTCGCGCCTGGGCCTCCCGCTGCTGCTGATGCCCGAAGAGGCGCGGCTCCTGGCCGAGATCGGCGCGGTGACCCTGGTCAGCGCCCCGCGCCCGGATCCGCGCCAACACAGCCTGGTAAGGGGCGGGCCGGGGACGCGAACGCCCTGGACCTGCGGGAGTAGACTTCGGGTCCCTGCGGTGGGAGGGGTCTGGGCGCCCTGAATTCTGGAGTAGTGTGCATGCAGGAAATAGGAGCCCCGGGCTGGGACTTTGGGGTTCGGAGGAGTCAGGGAGTCGGGGTTCTTGACTTCCGAAGGCAGGGTAAACTTGGATCCTGGCATCCCCGCTGGCTTACTTCTCAGGCTCTGGCATCCTTCAAACGCCAGCAAGAGCAGGGCTTCCAGGAGCAAAGCGCCCTGGCAGCTGAGGCCCGTGAGAGTCGTCGTCAGGAGCTCCTAGAGAAGATTGCGGAGGGCCAGGCTGCGAAGAAGCAGAAGCTGGAACAGGAGTCACAGGCCAGCGAGAGCCAGGAGGCCGGTGCGAACCCCGCTGCCGCAGAGAGTGAGGCCAGCGCTAGTCAGGCTCCTGCAGCGCCCGAGGAAGCAGGTGAGGGTGGGAGTGGAGTCCAGGGACCAGCGGAAGGAGGGAAGGAGGCGGGAGGTCCTTTGGGAATCTTGGCCGGGAATCTAGGGCCTGGGACTCTCTGGGGGATGGGAAGACCTTGTCCTTGGGTTCACCAAACTCTCCTGCATTCACCTCCCCCAGGTTCCTCTTCTCCCCAGCCGGGGCCTTCCAATGAGGTGGCCCCCTTGCCCAGGTCCGCCCTGCTGGTCCAGCTGGCCACTGCTAGGCCTCGGCCCATCAAGGCCAGGCCCCTGGATTGGCGTGTCCAGTCCAAAGACTGGCCCCATGCCGGCCGGCCTGCCCATGAGCTTCGGTACAGCATCTACAGAGACCTGTGGGAGCGAGGCTTCTTCCTCAGTGCTGCTGGCAAGTTCGGGGGTGACTTCCTGGTCTATCCTGGTGAGTTCTGTTGGGACCTCCCGTAGTTGGCCCTTTTTTCGCAAGCCCACCACTGTCCGCATTTTCCTTTTTTGTCTTTTCTCAGCCTCTGAAACCCATGGAAGGACAGGAACACTTGCGAACCCAAGCC
This sequence comes from Ailurus styani, assembly GCA_002007465.1. NCBI lineage: Eukaryota > Metazoa > Chordata > Mammalia > Carnivora > Ailuridae > Ailurus > Ailurus styani. The sequence goes on from LNAC01000751.1 coordinate 690,486, forward strand.
CATTTGGAGGGCAACATAGCAAATTTGATTAAGCACCTTTTTGATCCAGAGGTTTCACTTAGACACTTAGATATATACACAAGACATACAGGAAATCATCATTGCAGGATTCTTTACAGTAGCAAAATATTAGAAAGCAACCGGAGTGATTGTTAGCGGTTACACATTGGTGTTAGTTGTCAGAGATTAATGTGGGTCCACGTACATTTATGAAAAAAATGACCAAAGGAGGAAGGAAAAAAAAAGAATCACTTGTCAAAAACTGGTATGGTAAAAAGTGTGTTATGTTTTATGTTGTCATGGAATTATATACACATTATTTAAGTAGCCTTAAAAATCATGGCTCTCAGGGCACCTGGCTGGCTCAGTCCGGGGAGCATGCTACTCTTGATCTCAGTCTTGTAGGTTCGAGCCCCACATTGGGTGTAGAGATTACTTAAAAAATATATATATGTCTCTAGTGAAAGAACATGAGAAGAACTTAAAATGGATTACTAACTAGAATTAAGTAGCAAGTGGAAAAAGGCCCGGAAGGACGTGCTCCAGCCCAAGTACAGTGGTTACCTCTGGGAGGGAGTTTGCATCAGGCGTAGGTTAAGGAGATCTCCAGTGTACCAGTTAATTTCCGGATTTGTAGTATGAGTGCCTTTATTGTCTAACTAAAAAGTTAAAAAAGCAAGTCTGGAGGAAAATCATCTTTTTTGTTCCTCCTGAGAACACAGAAGGATAGAAGCACCAGATAAGTAGTCAGATCTTAGCTGTTGGTTGCAGAGTGTTCTGCAGATGAGCCAGGACCCTTCATCTCTTCTCCGACCAAACACTCAACTGAGGAACTGACTTAGGAGCTGAGAAGTTCACCTGCCTGTGCTCTACAGATACCCACACTGTCACTGCCTTGCTACTGCTTTTCTGTGACTTCTGTATGGAAAAGACTATTGCGGTTTTGCAAATGAACGTTCGACTCGCTAAACGTATGAATACTAATATCTAGTTCTTTTCTAAGCTTTCAGTTCAATTTACAGATCTTTTTTCTAATCTAGCAGATTTTAAGGGGACTGTTAGTCCATGTTTGATCCCACTCGTGAAAGGAGTTATGTAATTTTCAATGTTAAAAGCTGCATTTAAAAAAAATTTTTAAAGATTTTATTTATTTATTAGAGAGCTAGCACAAGCAGCGGGAGCCGCAGGCAGAGGGAGAGAGAGAAGCAGACTCCCCACTGAGCAGAGAGCCCGATGTGGGACTCAGTCCCAGGACCCTGAGATAGATCATGACCTGAACCAAAGGTAGACGCTTAGTGGACTGAGCCACCCAGGTGCCCCTGCATTTTTAATTTTAATATGTTTATTTTCCTTTTTAAGTTGTATGGTGTTCTGGTTTGGGAACTTGCCAAAAACTCAGATCTAATAAGTTGTAAATGGGGTGAATTTTAAGTTTTTATGTTCTAATACTGTTAATAGGCTTACTAAAACATTCCAGTTAAAATGAGGTTAAATCCACCAAGAACTCAGTCGCACATCTGAAATTGAACCGCATGGCTGACCTGTGAGTTCTAATGGGTCAGTATTTCTAAAATAGTACATACTCAGTAAATGAGATATACGTAGAATCCTTGTCTTCTGAAGATTAAAATATTCAAGGACTGAGGCCCTCGCCTATTTCTAACAGTAAAGGTTCCCAAACTTAAAAGGCACTAAGCCTCCCGGAACAGTTCTGGGCAACCTTCTCAGGTGTTCCGATGCTTCCTTTTGAGCGGGCAGAGGTGTCCCAGCAGCCCGAGCGACGCCTGGCTCCCGGCTGGAAGCCCAGCGCCCGCCCGCTCGGAAGGGATGTCTCACAGCCCGGCCCTTGTCGATGTCATGACCTGGCCCTTAACAGCCTCTGGATGGTGCCCCACTCTGGCTCCTGCTCTACTTGGTCAGACTTACCGGATCCGAATCCGGATCCGGGGGCAGACCGCAGCCCCAGGTTTTAAAAGGGAAAGTTCCTGGAGGCAGCCCTGTCCATTTGTTCACATATGGCCTGTGGCTCGTGTGGCCACTGTAGAGTGGCAGAGATGGGCACTTATAACGTGGCCCACAAACCTGCAAATATTTACTGTTGGGCCCTTTTCTGAAAAATGTTAGGTTCTTCACCTCCCATCTATTTCTCACTGCCTCGTGTTGTAAATTCTTCTCGTAGTCTGTTAGAGTCACTTCTCCTTGGATAGTCACGTGACATCCTTTGCGTCCCTTGTGACTTTGACAGACTTTGTGGTCCTGGTTCTTACGTCACGACAATGATCTATTCAGTTAACTGTTTTGTCCTGTTTTTTTAAATGCGATTACGTTGTATGTGTGTGACGGCTTGCCTCACCGCTCTCCCTGCACGCAGTTGTCATCAGCTTCTCCACACTGCTACATTCTTTTCATTTTAACAGCTGCATAATATTTGGTCTTATGGCGAGACCATGAACTTAGCAAGTCCGTGGTTCGGTTATCTTCGTTTCTTAGCTGTTGTAAATGATAAGAGTGAGCATCTTCATAGGTATCTTTTAGCACTGTTATCCTTATAAGTAAAAAATTCCGAGAAGTGGAATTGCTGGGTCCAAGAACAGCTGTTTTGAAATATTCATAGTGAGTACTAAGCTGATTCCCGTCTCCTGCCTGTGGACATTCCAGTGTCTTCCAGCCCTCTGCTACTGGGAACTGCTACGTGTCTCTCTCCCACCCAGGTGACCCACTTCGTTTCCACGCCCACTACATTGCTCAGTGCTGGGCTCCGGAGGACCCCATTCCACTGCAGGACCTGGTTTCTGCCGGCCGCCTGGGAACCAGCGTCAGAAAGACGCTGCTGCTCTGTTCTCCTCAGCCTGATGGTAAGGTGGTCTACACCTCCCTGCAGTGGGCCAGCCTGCAGTGACTCCAGAGAGCCGTGGGGATGTGGCTGCATCTGTGGACAGAGCCTTTCTAGATGGTCCCAGCTCATCTCTGTACAGGGGAGGCAAACCCTCCTGCCTCTCTCTGCAGTTAGGTTTTGACTCCAGATGTATAAACACTACATCCTTCTTATTTTCTTCCCTGTTTCAAAGCACTTACTGGCTGTGATGTTTTTGTAGTTACCTGTTTCCAAACTGTGAGCTTCTTGAGGGTAAAGACTGAATTTGATTCATCTCCAGTTTCTACAGGGCTTAGGTCTCAAGAGGTCTCAGTAAACTTGTTGAATAAACGTGGAGTCTGTGATTTGAACCCTGATGACAAGCCCGGGAAGTGTGGGTGTTTGCATTTGCTGGTACAGATGAGGGAAAGGCCTGGAGGGGGTCACACCTCTAGTAGGTAGCCAGCTGGGCGGGGGTTTAGAACCTGGTCTTTCTGAGTCCAGGGTCTGCGCTCTTCCCACCACACTCAACTTCCTTTCGAGGAGATTTTCCCGAAGCGTTTCAGGTGCACACAAAGGCATAAATCAAAGTAACACGTGAAGAGAAGGAGGACATGAGTGTTGCACTTTCCGGGCAGGTTTGGGGCGGGGAGGGAATGTCAGGAAGGACTCTTGGGGCTTGTGGAATGCTGGTGCTGGTCTTTTTCTTGGCCTGGGTGGTGTTTATCCAGGTATGTAGAATTATTTTTTATACCATACATTTATGGTCTGGGTCTTTTTTTATACATACATTCTATTAAAAGCTGAAACACGTATGAATAAAATACACATTTGTGAGATGATTCATATAGCTGCTTTTCTGCTTAAGAAATTATTTGAACATTATCAGTACTGACTTCCAGTATTTATACGTATATTTAAAAAATGTGTAGCTTCGTCACATAGATTTTGTTACTGAAATACTCAAATGGTAATGATTCTGGGGCTGAAAGGGTCTATCTCTAGTTTCTCAATTTCTGTGGCGCCTGTTTCTTCTTTTTTTCTACCCTTTTCAGTAAACAGATTTGCTAGAACCTCAATTTCCTGTAAGCTTAGATTAATTTAAAACAGGACGCTAACCCCTGCCCAGTCAACACTCTGTTGTTTGTGCCTCTTTGGTAACTGGCTTGTAAAGACATCCTCCAGGTTCTCTCTTCTCTGCAACAGAGTTCTTAGCTGACTCAGTACTCAGTATCTCTGTCTTGAGACTTCCCTCAAAAATTCCTCATTAAAAAACTTGTGGATGGGGGTTGCCTGGGTGGCTCGGTTGGTTAAGCATCTGCCTTTGGGTCAGATCGTGATCTTGAGGTCCTGGGATCAAGCCCTGCATGGGTCTTCCAACTCAGCAGGGAGTCTGCGTCTTCCTCTCGCTCTCCCTCTGTGCTCTCCCTCTCCTGCTCTCTCTCAAATAAATCAAATCTTTCAAAACAAAACAAAAAAACTTTGTGGGTGCCTGGCAGCCTCAGTCAGTGGAGCGTGTGACTTTTGATCTCAGGGTCGTAAGTTCGAACCCCATGTTGGCTCTAGAGCTTACTTAAAAAAAAAAACCCAAAATTGTAAGGACAGCCACATGCACACAAAAAAAGGGTGCCTGGGTGGCTCACTCGGTTAAGCGTCTGCCTTCAGTTCAGGTCATGATCCCAGGGTCCTCGATTGAGCCCAGTGTCGGGGGCCCCCTGCTCAGCAGGGAGCCCGCTTCTCCCTCTCCCTTAGCACCCCATCCCCCTGCTCATGAGCTCTCACCCTCGCTCTCTCCTTCTCAAATAAAATCTTTAAAAAAAAATGCAGATACAGACTTTACATTCTTTACAAAAATTAACTCAAAATGCATCATAGAGGGCGCCTGGGTGGCTCAGTGGGTTAAAGCCGCTGCTTTCGGCTCAGGTCATGATCCCAGGGTCCTGGGATCGAGGCCCACATCGGACTCTCTGCTCAGTAGGGAGCCTGCTTCCTCCTCTCTCCTCTCTCTCTGCCTGCCTCTCTGCCTACTTGTAATCTCTCTCTCTGCGTCAAAATGAATAAATAAAATCTTTAAAAAAAAAAAATATGCATCATAGATCTCAGTATAAAATGCAGGGCAATTCAACTCATAAGAGACAATAGGAGAAACCCTAGATGCCCATGGGTGTGGCAGTGACACTTGATACAACACCACAGGTGGGACCAATGAAAGAATTGATAAGCTGGACTTCACTAAAATTAAAAACAGAACATATTGCAAAAGACACAGCTATATGTGTGACTGCTGTCCAAAAAATACAAATAATTCTTAAAACTCAACAAGAAGAAACAACCTGACCAGGGGCACCTGAATGGCTCAGTTGGTTAAGCACCCAACTCTTAATATTTTTTTTCTTTAAGTAGGCTTCATGCATGGAGCCTGATACAGGGCTTGAACTCACAACCCTGAGATCAAGACCTGAGCTGAGATCAAGAGTGAGATGCTCAATTGTCTGAGCCACCCAGACACTCCTAAGCATCCAATTCTTGATCTCAGCTCACATCTTGATCTCAAGGTCATGAGTTCAAGCCCCACGCTGGGCTCCGTGCTGGGCACAGAGCCTACTTAAAAACAAAACAACAACCTAACCCCTAACCGCCAAAATAGGCTGAAAACCCTAACAGACACCTCACTGAAGGAGTTCTACTGATGGCAGTAAGCACATGAAAAGATGCTCCACATCCTGTGCCATCTGAGACATGTAAATTAAAGCAACAACAAGATACAAGTACATACCTACTAGAATGGCCAAAACCCAGAACGCCAACGCCACCAAATGCTGGTGAGATGTGCAGCAACAGGAACCCTCGTTCATTGCTGGTGGGAACACAAAATGGCACAGCCACTTAGGAAGACAGTCTGGAGATTCCTCATAAAACTGAACATACTCTCAGCTGTGCAATTGGTGTGACTGTCTCCAGCAAGTATGTTCCTTGGTATTTACCTAAAGGAGATGAATATGAGCCCACAAAAACCTGCACATGGATGTTTATACCAGCATGGTCATAATGGCCAAAACTTGGATACAACCAAGATGTCCATCATAGTTGGAAGAATAACCCAACTGGCCCATCCAGACAGTGGAATATTTTTCAGCACTAAAGAGAGCCAAAATATCAAGCCATGAGCTGACATGGAGGAACCTTAAATGGACATTACGAAGCGAAAGCGGCCAATCTGAAAAGGCTGCATGCTGTACGATTCCAACTGTAGGCTATTCTGGAAAAGGCACAGCTGGAGGCAGTGAAACAATGAAGCGTTGCTAAGGGTTGGGGAGGTGGGGTGAACAGGAGGAGCACGGATCTGTGGGCTGGTGAAACTACCCTGTGTGGGACCATGATGGTGGATGCCTGTCGCTACACACCTGTCCAAACCCATCGCGTGCACATCACCACGAGGCAGCCCGCAGTAAGCTATGGACTCTGCTAATGACATGTTGACGTAGGCTCATCAGGGGTGACAAATACACCCACTGGTGGGGGATGTTGACAGTGGGGAGACCGGGCATTGTAGGGGTGCAAGGGAAATGTCTGTGTCTTCCTCTCGATTTTGCCATGACACTAAAACTGGTCTAAAACAAAACCCCTGTGGGCACCACCTTCCAAACGCTGTAGACTCATATTTGACCACTTCACCTTCATGGCCAACATGTGGCCAAAATCAACATTATTCACAGGGATGACTGCAGTAGGTTCCTGGTTCCTCATCTCCTTGGATTCCATTTTTGCCCCCCCTTCCTCTGTTTTCAACAGAATGGCTGGCCTAATTGGATGAAAAGGTGGGTCAGACAATGTCCCTCCTCTTCAGAACTCTCCCATAGTTTCCCATCTCAAAGTAAAAGCAAAGGCCCCATGTATGTTCTCCATCCCCATCTGTGCCTCTCATCTGTGCTTACGCTGCCCCCATCACTCTACCTGGAATGCTCTTCCCCCTCATGGCCACGTGGTCTCATCCCCCACTGCCCACTGGTCTTTCCTGCAATGTCACCTCCTCAGGCCATCCATGATAACCCTACCTTAAAATTCAGCAGCCCTCCTCGATGCCCCTTCCCTCTTGGTTTACTTGCCTTACCGTTTATTACTAGTGTGATTTATAATGAGAAATATGCATTTGGTCTTCATCCCCATTCCTGGCACAGACCTCCTAAAATGCTTGCAATTTCCTAAGAGTGATAAAGGTGTCTTAATAATCCTAACAAAGCACTTTCAACCGCACTTGGGTTTCTATTAATGAGATGACCTCCAGGGAGGGGAGAGGAGCTGAAGGTCGGATCGCTCATGAATTGCCAGTGACTTAATTGTGGATGGATCAAATGTAATGAAGCCACCGTATAAACCCCCAAGGATGGGATTTGAGAGCTTCTGGGTGGATGAACATGTGGAGATGGGGGGAGAGGCGCCCACTTGGACAGGACATGGAAGCACGGCACCCTCTCCCCACCCCACACCTGGCCCTAGGCAGCTCTCCCATTGCTGTTCCTGAGTTACATTCTTCCATAATAAACCAGTGGTCAGGTAAGTAAAATGTTCCTCTGAGTTCTTTGAGCCGCTCTAGCAAACTGATGAACTGGAGGAGAGGTTTGTGAGAAACTTCGACCTGGAGATGATGCATATAGTTAGTTTTTTATATATTTAACAATTCAGTGACTATCAAATATAGTTGAACCTCTGCTAAGACACAGATAAATAGGATAAATGAGGCCCCTGCCCTCCTATAGCTTTTTTGTCTGGGAACTAATCTATAAACAAGAAAACAAAAATGAACTGGGTGGTGTGAAAGACCTTGCAGTACACGCTGAGAGTAACAAGGATGATGCCAACAAACAGTGAGCCATCAGTCCTCACCGTAACCCTATGAGGTGGGCACCGCCAACAGCCCCATTTCACAGATGAGGACGCTGAGACAGAGAATGGTGGAGAAACTTATCCAAGGGATTTTGGTGAGCAAGCAGCTGCAGGTTTCAACCCAGGCATCTGGCTAGAGTGGAGCTGCCTCTCCGAGAAGGGGACGCGGCCCGCTGGGAGCCCAGAGCAGCAGGAGGGCAGAGCAGCGCTGAAGAGGGCGGCTATGGGGCCTGGCCGTCCGGCCTCCGACCTTGACCTGACCTCCTTTGTCGAGAGACTGCACAGGCAAACGGACGGTGGCCAGACCGTGCACAGAGATAGAATTCTGACGCACAGCCTGCAGCAACATGCCCGGGGGGCCAGCCTGCCACGTCTAGTAGCAGGGCAGGAAGCCACACGACACCCCTGTAACAATCGGTCCAAAATGGCCAGGACTTGACTAGTAACTGACGACTTCCCTAATGTTTGTCCCTGGCTCAGTTTTAGACCAACAAGAGAAAGCCAAGTATGCTCTCCTAAGTGATAACACAGCACCACGCCTTCTAGTGAGGCTGCCTGCCGCTCCCCTGGGCTCACCGGCTTTGGTCAAGGCTTTCGGTCAAGTTTTTCCACTGCAGCCTTGCCCCCCCTCCACCTGTCTTCGAGTTTCTGCCATAATAGCCTCCTCTGCTCTGTTTTTAAATAACTTTATTTCTATTTCTTTCTTTCTTTCTAAAGATTGTAATTTATCTTAGCCTGAGAGACAGAGACAGGGAGACCACAAGTGGGAGAAGGAGGGAGAGGGACAGACTCCCCGCTGAGCATGGACCCCCCCCCCCCCCCCCCCCCCNCGAGGGGCTCCGTTCCATGATACTGAGATCATGCCCTGAGCTGAAGTCGAGAGTTGGCCACTTACCCAACTGGGTCACCCAGGCGCCCGGTCATGGCTGTTCTCGTTTATTCCCACATTGTGTAATCTGGGGCAAGATCTGAGCCACTTTCCGGGGCCTCAGTCTCGGCCTCTGCAGAGCAGCACTGATCATAGCGTTAGTGCTCCCCGGGGTCTGCAGCGGTGCTGTCGCCAGGGAGGGCCGCTTCCCTGGGGGGGTCCTGGAGCACCAGGTAAGTACAACCCTGCGCCCGGCAACTCTATCAGTGCCATTTTCCCAACAGCTCACTTCCCGTCTCTGGGGGGTCACATTTGGGCCATTATCCCAATAATGTCAAGCTTTATCATCATTATTGTATCTGTGCTGGTGATCTGTGATCAGGGAGCTTTGATGTCACTGTCATCATTGTTTGGGGCACCACAAACCACACCCACACGAGGTGGCAAACTGAATAAACGTGTGTTCTCACCGCTCCGCCAACCGACCGCCCCCGTCTCTCTCCCTCTCCCCAGGCCTCCCTGCTCCCTGAGACACAGCAGCACTGAGAATAGGCCAGTTAGTGGCCTGCAAGGGTCCAAGTGGAAGGAAGAGCTGCACGTCTCTCACTCTAAGTCAAACGCTCGACGGGACTAAGCTTAGGGAGGAAAGGAGGTCGAAGGCCAACTCAGGCCCAAAGCCCGGTCTGCTGTGCCCAACGGCTCAGCTGTAAACACAACGGAAAAGTTGGTGAAGGATTTTGAAAGAGCTCATCCCGAGCAAGGCCCTGACTGCCTTCAATTCTGTGAAGGCCCAGAGAGGCGTGGAGCCTGCAGCCCAGTTTGAAGCTCGCAGAGGTGCTGCAGGAGGCGGGGAGAGAGAAGCCTTCTCCGTGAGCACGCACGGTGAGCAGCCAGTGCTGGTCCCAAAGCTGCTGCGAGTGCCCCAGAGCCAGCCGAGATAGTCCTCGAAGGCGCCTACACTCAACACGGATTTCCAGTGCAGACGAAACAGCCTCCCACCGGCAGAGGATGCCATGTAGGACTCTCGTCACTACAGAGAAGTCAGTGCCTGGCTTCAAAGCCGCAGAGGGCGGGCTGACTCCTGCCAGGGGCTCAGGCAGCTGCTGGCTTCGAGCTGGAGCCCGAGCTCGGTGACCACGCTGAGACTCCTGGGGCCCTTGACAATGATGCTGGATCGCCTCTGCCTGGGCTCCGTCAGTGCAACCGCAAAGCCTGGATGACAGCGCGTCTCCTTACGATGTGGTTACTGACTATTTTAAGCCTGCCCTTGAGACCTACAGCTCGGAGGGAAAAAACAAGCATCCTTGCACCTGGTGACCCAGGGGCTCCGGTGGGGATGTTCAGAAAGATGAATGCTGCGTTCGGGCCTGCGAACACAACACCCATCCCGCAGCCAGATCAAGGAGTCCTTCCAACTTTCAATTCTGAGCATAACCAAATACATTTTGTAAGGCTGTAACTGACCTAGTGATTGCTCTGATGGAACTGAGCAAAAGTGACCGAAAACCTTCTGGAAAAGATTCAGCATTCTAGACGCCATTAAGAACACTTGTGATTTGGGGCGCCTGGGTGGCTCAGTCGGTTAAGCATCCGACTCTTGATCTCAGCTCAGGTCTTGATCTCAGGGTGTGAGTTCAAGCTCTGCACTGGGGTCTACGCCTCTGGAAGCTACTTAAAAACATTGTAATTCACGGGAAGAGCTCAAAATACCCACATTAACAGGCGTTTGGAAGAAGTGACTCCAGCCCTCACGGATGACTTTGAAGGGCTCAAGACTTCAGAGGAGGAAGTCACTAAAGATGTGGCGGGAACAGCAAGAGACCCCGAATTCGATGTGGAGCCGGAGAAGGGACTGAACTGCGGCAAGCTCATGATCAAACTTGAACAGATGAGGAGCTGCTTCTGAAGGAGAAGCAAAGAAAGGGGTTTCCCGAGTTGGAACCTAGTGGTGGAGACGCTGTGCAGATTGCTGAAATGACAACAGAGGATTTAGAACATCACGCAGACTTGATAAAGCCGCGGCCGGGTTTTAGAGCGTCGACTCCAACTTTGAAAGCAGTTACAGAAAGCAGTTCTGCTGTGGGTAAAACGCTATCCAACAGCATCACCTGCCACGGAGAAGTTGTGACAGGAGGAGTCGATCGATGCGGCAAACTTCACTGTTGTCTTATTTTAAGAAGTCGCCCCAGCAGCCACCCCATTTTCAGCACCAACCACCCTGACCAGTCAGCCGCCACCAACACGGAGGCAAGACCGTCCGGAAGCAGAAAGATTATGACTCACTGAAAGCTCAGATGATGATTAGCATTTGTTAGTGATAAAGTATTTTTTAAATTAAGGTGTGTACATTGTCTTTTTAGACATAATGGTACTGCACACTTAGACTACAATATCATGTAAGCGTAACTTTTTTTGAGAGAGCGAGAGTGAGGGAAGTTCAGGAGGAGAGGGGGAGAGAGTCCTAAACAGACTGCACTAAGCACAGAGCCTGATGCAGTGCTCGATCTCATACCCCTGAGATCATGACGTGAGCCGAAATCGAGTTAGCTGCTCAACTGACTGAGCCACCCAGGCACCCCAAGCATAACTTTTTTCTATCCATCAGGACGCTACAGCCATGGCCATGACCTACCAGATCATGCTGCTAGGAGTGGGCGTGTGTGCTGGGATGCTGTGTGACCCCTTCTGCTGAGCCTCCATGGGCTTTGGGCTCATGTCATCACATCACCTGTGCAAGAGAACTAGGCACCATTTAAAAAGCTGCCTGCGTGCCAGTGGTCCCAACAGAACCCTAGTGACGAGAAACATGAGCATGTATGCAAGTGGAACCATCCCCGATGAGCTGGGTTTGGTCCTTTCCACTCAGACATAAGTTTGCAATCCACTGTTGAGTAAGTGGTAGGCCTGGGCCCATGAACAGGGTCAGAGGACAAAGATGGGGGTTACTTGCACATACCTACATACTTACCCTGTCACAATGATGCTTCCTTTCGGTGGACGTCAACAGCTTTGTGGCCTGGGTCGTGTCTGGGCGGAAGATGTTTTGGGGTAGTGTCGCCCCTCCACCACACCAGTGGGACTCTGAAAAATACCAGCAAGCACATATTTTGGTAATGAACAGTATAATACACGTTTTGTGGACAGAGATCTGACTAGGTGTGAAGATGTACATAGACTCCTGGATAGTAGCTACTGCCTTGCCTAAGTGCTCAGGGGACCAGAAGGAGCAGCATCGAGTGCAAGGAGACAGGGTTGTCCAGGACAGAGGCATGTGTATGCATAGATGTGTAGGAGTGGGTATAAAGCACTGGGATCCTTGAATCAGACAGTCATGTCCCCAAGATGGGCGCCTGGGTGACTCAGTCAGTTAGGCGTCTGCCTTCTGCTCAGGTCATGATCCTGGGGTCCTGGGACTGAGTTCTGCTCATTTTCTCTCTCTCTCTCAAATAAATAAAAATCTTTAAAAAAAAAAGTCCCCAAGAGAGTTCCCTCTAGATGTAGTCCTTAATGACCAAGGAGATTGGGTGGCTCACTGGGTAGATGTTAGCCAGCCTCTGTTCTTCCTTGTCCCAGTGTTTACGCAGTGGGCCTATGGAGGAAGTAGCCGTGGTGACAGAGATGGAGGGTGCTCAGGGGTCTCGTAACATGGACTGAGTTTCACTGAGAGTGACCTCCCATGGACTCTTCTCAATGTCCATCCCTTTAGCAGTGGAGACCAACACTGGGTCCCCAGTGTTTTGTCATGTGTTCACTGTTATTTATATATTTTCTTTGAGAACTCTCTGTTCAGATCGTTTTGCTCATGGGGAAGAGCTTTAGTATTATTTGTAAAAGTCCTTATTTATTCTACAAATAATCCTTTATTGGACAAACACACACACACACACACACACACACACACACACACACACACACCTCTTAGTCTTGGCTTGTTTTTTCCATTACCTAATGTTGTCTTTTGAAGAGAAAAATTTTTAATTTTTTGAAGTCTTTTGAATCTTTCTGTTGTTGTTTGTGCTTTTTGTACCTTGCTAAGAAATATTTGTCTAATCCAAAGTTGTGAAGATCTTTAAAAGTGTTTTTTTAGAGATGCCTTATGGTTTCGACTTTTGCTATTAGGTCTATGATCCATTTCACGTGAATTATTGTGTATGGTGATGGTGTGGGGTAAAGGTCAAGGTTCATTTTTTTTTTCCAAATAGATATCTAGTTGTTCCAGCAACATTTGTTGAGGAGATTGTCTTTTCCTCAAGTAAGGACAGTATGGCCACTGTGGTAGATAGAAAGCTGCCAATTGCTCCCAATTCCCAAATGTGTCCATGCCCCAATCCCTGAAACCTATGAGCATGTTACCTTACAGGCCAAGGGAACTTTGTAAATGTGGTTAAATTAGGTAGCTTGAGATGGGAACACTACGCTGATTATCTGGATGAGCCCAGTGTATTCACAGGCTTCTTATTAGAGGGAGACCAGAGGGTCAGAGTAATGGTAGGGGATGTGAGGATGGAATCAAGAGGCTGCAGTGATGGAAGGATGGGGTCGGGAACCATATGCTACAGGCAGCCTCTGGAAGCTGAAAAGGCAAGGGGACAGATTCTCACTGCAGAGCTACCAAAGCAAGCATCCCTGCTGACACCTCGGTGTTAGCCCAGTGATTTTGTACTTGTGACCTCCAGAACTGTAAGACAATAAATCTTTGTTGTTGAAAGCCACCAAGTCTATGGTAATTTATTTCAGCAGCCATAGACAACTAACACAGCCACTTAAGCTTTCTTTTGATTGATGTTTGCAAAATATATCCTTTAACCTTTATCTCCTGCACATCGTTTACCAACAGGACATCATTGGGTCTTAGTGGTATTAATCCAGTCCTACAGTCTCTGCCATTTAATTGTGTTTTCTGCATTTACATTTAATGTAATTACTGATCAGGTTGATTTTAGGTTTACCATCTTATTGTTTGCTTTCTGTTTATTCTCCTCTCACTGTTTGTTTTTCAGTCTTCCCTCTCCTGCCTTCTTTTGGCCTTTTGGAATATTTTTAAGTATTCCATTTTAATTTATTGGTGTCTTTTTTTTGAGAGGGGGGAAGGGCAGGGGAGAGGAAGAGAGGATCTCAGGCAGGCTCCATGCCCAGTGTAGAGCCCAACACAGGGTTTTGACCTCAAGACTCTGAGATCATGACCTGCACCGAAATTAAGAGCTGGATGCTTAACCGTCCGAACTTCCCAGACTTCCCTATCTACTGGTGTTTTGTTTGTTTGTTTGTTTGTTTTGTTTTGTTTTTTTGAAGATTTTTTATTTCTTTATTTGACAGATAGAGATCACAAGTTAGGCAGAGAGGCAGGCAGAGAGAGAGGAGGAAGCAGGCTCCCCGCCGAGCAGGAAGCCTGATGCGGGCCTTGATCCCAGGACCCTGAGATCATGACCTGAGCTGATGGCAGAGGTTTTAACCCACTGAGCCACCCAGGCACCCTCTACTGGTGTTTTAACTATAACTCTTTGTATGTTGTTTTTAAAATGGCTACTGTAGGTATTATACATACCTAATTTCAGAGTCTACATAGAGTTAATATTTCACCTCTTTCAGAAAAAAATAGTAGCCTTACAACTGTATAGGGCCTTTGCCCTCACCCCCTTATGCTGCAGGTGTCATTATGTATTATATCTGCATACATTCAAACCCCACCAGACCTTACTGATTATTTCTTTCAATAGCCATAAGTATTTTAATGAACGTAAAAGGAGAGAAATATGCTATTACATTTACTTAGATAATTACCTTTTTTGTTCTTCCCCTTTCCTTGAACTTCCCAGTTTCCTCTAGAATTAATTCCTTTCTGTCTGAAGACTTACCTTATCATTTCTTGTAAAGCAGAGCTGCTGGCAACAAATTCTCCATGTGTTCCTTCCTCTAAGAATGAGTTTATTTTGCTTCCATTCCTGAACAATATATACAGAAGAATTCTAGGTTGGCTCTCCATAACTTAAAAATCTTCTGACCAGGATGATTTCTTTCTTTCTTTTTTTTAAGATTTAAAAAATAATTATTTGGCACAGACAGCAAGCACAAGCAGGGGGATCAGCAGGCAGGAAAGGGAGAAGCAGGCTCCTTGCTAAGCAGGGAACCTGATGTGGGGCTTGATCCCAGGACCCATGACCTAAACCAAAAGCAGACTCTTAACCAATTGAGCCACCCAGCCATCCCTAACCAAGATGATTTCTGACGTAAATTCTGTAATCATTCAAATTGTTTTCCCTATTATGTAACGTGAGAGGGAGAAGCAGGCTCTCCGCTGAGCAGGGAGCCCAATGTGGGACTCGATCCCAGAACCCTGGGATCATGATCTGAGCCGAAGGCAGTGGCTTAACCTACTGACCTACCCAGGCACCCATGGGCATGGTTTTTAAAGTTTATCCTATTTTTCATTTGCTGAGCATCTTGGACATGTAAATGTATGACTTTCAACAAATCCACAGAATGGACAGTTATTTATTTCTTCAAACTTTTTTCTTCATTGATAGCATTCTCCTTTTGCTGGCAGATCAATTATATAAATTCTCACAAATCCCTCAATCTGTGTTCATTTTTTAAAGTATTTTTTTCTCTACTGCTCAGATTGTAATTTCCCTTGTTCTGTTTTCAAGTTCACTGACTCCTGCCTCTGTCATCTTCATTCTGTCATTAGACACAAGGAATTTTTTATTTCAGTTACTGAAATTTTCAGTTCTCAAATTTCCTTTTTTCCCCTATTATAATTTCTTTGCTGAGAGAAGTCTATTTTTTCTGTTTATTTCAAGAGTGTTTGTCCTTACTTCATGAAGTCTGATTACAAAAATGGCTTTAGGGGCACCTGGGTGGCCCAGTCAATTAAGCATCTGACTCTTGATTTTGGCTCAGGTCATGATCTCAGGGTAATGAGATGGAGCCGCACATTGGGCTCCAACCTCAGCAGGAAGTCTGCTTGAGATCCTCTCTCTCTTCCTTTCCTTTTGCCCTCCTCCCCCAAAATAAATAAATAAATATCTTTAAAAAATGGCTTTAAATTGTTGGTCAGCTCAGGGTTGGTGTCTGTTGAATAATTTTTCCCTTGACTGTTACTGAGACTTTCCTGTTTCTTTGAATATTATATTAGGAGGTACTGTGTTCTGATAAAATCTTCTGGGGAATATGAATTCTTGTTTGTTTGACCAGGTTGTCAACCTAGTTAGGTACTAACTGACATTTTTTAAAAAAGCTTTTATTTATTTATTTGACAGAGAGAGAGAGAGAGAGAGCACAAGCAGAGGGGGCAGTAGAGAGAGAAGCAGGCTCCCTGTTGAGCAAGGAGCCTGACATGGGACTCAATCCCAGGACCCTGGGATCATGACCTGAGCTGAAGGCAGATGCTTAACCAACGGAGCCTCCCAGGTTGTCCCACTAACTGACATTTTTACCTGCTTTCGAGGATGTAGCTCCCAGTCACAGTTCAGCTTTCACAGCCCACACTGACCATTTCTCTGGTTTCACTTCCAAAAAACCCTTAACAACAATACCTGATTACTGCTATTTGATCATTCTCTCGTTTCCTCCACTAATATGAAGGACAAATGTGTCTTGGGACCTAGTTGTTCTATTCTCCATGTGTCAGATTTTATCCTTTTGGTTTCTATTTTTATGATGTTCAGCTGCATTCTGGGATACTTTCTGAGTTTCATTTTCCAATTCCCCAATCTTCTGATCAGTTATCTTATGTATATTATGGAATAAATCTTTTGAATCTTTTTATTCATTAGTTTTTATCTATGAAATTTCCTTAGCACCCTTTTTTCCCACTAAACTCTTTGTGTACCACGAATGTCACATCTTCCTCTGTTTGAGGTCTTAAAGCAAGCTTATTATTTTTTTTTAAGCATGCTTATTTTTAAAACTCTTCCCAATTTTCAATTTATCCTCCTTGCCTTTGTTGGGAATTCCCACAGTGACTGGGTCTGTACTCTATTTTTCATGGCATAGTTGATCACATACACTTGGTTATTTTGCCACTGAGCTAACCCTTCACAGAAGTTATCACCCTCATTTCCCTGCATTGTGAAGTCCAAAACAAGTGAGTAGCTTGCAATTGCTTCAGACTCATGATTTGTAGGTGTTCCAGACGCAGGGTGCCAGCAATGCATGGAGTATTCAAAACTGAGCTCCATATTACATTGATACCTGTCCATACTGCACTGAATATTTTTCACTCACACCTGGAGAAAGGAACTGAATTCTGGGCGTTAGCTCAGATCGGGGAGTGGAGATGCTGCAGTCCCAATTCAGACAGGCAGCAGGCTCAGAGCTCTCAACCTCACACAGGGAACCCTGTGTCTCCTCTGGGGCTTTGCCACCTGTCTCCATACACACACAGCAAAAAACCAGATCCTGGGGCCTGTCCCTGGGACCCACGACCAAGCCCACTCAGTGTTGGTTTCTGTTATGTCTAGGGGTTCACTCTGCACTTCTGACATTTAGTTACTCTAATTCAACTGTGGCCATGTATCTTACAAACCTTTATCCGGCATTTCTGTGTGCTCGGAGTGGCTGTTGGCTGTGGCCTTCACTTGGCCCCATGATATGAACTCTGACGCCGCAGTCATCTCAATGTCTACAAGCCACACATGAAAGCACCCCAGATGGAGCCCCTCCATGTCTCTGGGACCAGAGCAGTCCTGAGGGGAGAAACCACTGTGTCGTCACTATGAGGAATAGGAGAATCAGAAAGGGGAAGTATCTTCCAAAGGATGACAGTAAGTGTTTCAGCTCTAACTTCAGTTCAGTCTCTGCATTGCCTCCAACCCGTGCTCTTACCCAGTGCCTGGAGAAGGAGTTCACAGTATGGGATGGAGAGCTCTGCCCAGGGGACGACTGGGCCCCGAGGAGGCAGAAATGAATTGGAGGTTCAGAAGGAGTGATGATGATAAAGAGGGTGCTGACTTGCAGGAACAAGGAAGTCAGTGAAGGGAAGTGTGGGGGGCAAGGAAATCCACGATCCCAGGGCAGGAGGAAGGGCCATGCCTCCTTCTGAGAAATGACGATCTGTCTTCAAAGCCCCTCCCGATGCCTGCCTTTCCCTGGGTCATCCTTCAGGTGTGGCCCCACTGGCTCCTCCAGGCACCAGACAGACAGTGGGGGAGCCTGCTCTCCTCATGCTCTGGCGCACAGTCACTCACCAGATACACACCACCAGGCCCCTGAGACCCTCTTAGCAACATCCAACCCATTGCAAGACTCAAGAAGCCGGTGTGGTCAGCCCGTCAGCCTGCCCCTGCTCCTCCGACTGGGCCTCTCCTGTCCCCTGTTCATTCCTCTCACCACCTCCAGAGGATGCTTCTAATCGCCAGGCTGGTCTGATCCTGTGGGAGGCTCCAAACCCTCCTACACTCTCCTTCAGAAAGATCTAAGATGCAGTATCTCTTCCTCCGGGCTGTGACCATCAGACCAGAACTAACCCCACCAGGCCCAGCAAACACAACTCACCCTCCAACACCTCCCCAAGCAACACAAACGGAGCTATTAACAATTCCATGCCTTCTCTGGGGCTGCACCCCCTCAGCCAAGCTGAACCTGGCCAACTCCTCTCCAACCTGCCCTCCTGGCTCACTCCGCTCAACCGTACACATGTTTTGTGTGATAGGTTTGTGTAAGGCTTAAGTGAGAAAACTACATACACAGCCTAAATACTGATCAACACACCTCCTGGGGACCAGGAGAATGCTGGGGTGTGACTACTAACCGTCATTTTTTCCTATAGTGTTAGTCTTTTCCAGACAAATTTCTTCGACTGACTGCTGGTTAAAATCTTCCCGTTGCCTTAAAGTAAATCCCAAGTGCTTGCATGATGCTCAAAATCCTGTGTGACAAGGCCCAGCCTCCTGACTGCTCTCAGTTGACAGCAGCTCAAATCTTCGTGGTCGAGGATGCCCCCCACTTCCCTCTCTGTGCTAACCCGGCTCATGCCTTCCATCGCTCCATCCCCCAGAAGGACCCCTCACAGACTGTATGATGTCTACATGTTACGATTCTCGTGATTCCCTGTTCTTTTTTCTTCCAACTTGGAACAGTCTTCTAAGACCATAATAGAAATTGTTTCCCACCTAAATATTTATATTGTCTGTTACCACTAACCTCAGCCCCTCCAGTCCAGGGAACAAGTCTGTCGCCTCACCAATGAATCCGCAGTGCCTGGCGCCATGACTGGGTGTGGCCACTGCTCACGAAACTGGCTGATTGCCAACATGGTGGGAGGAAGGATGAAAACTTGCACTGACAGAAGCTCAGGAAAGGGAAGTGTCTCAGCCCAGGCCACACAGCCTCTGTGTGACATGGGGCAGAAGCAGAACTGAGATTGGGCAGACTCCCAGGCCCTGCCCTACCTCCCCCAGCCTCGAGTCCGGGAACCAGTGTTGCTCTCGAGACTTGGGCTTGCAGGGGAGGAGGCAGACAGACCGGAGTCTGGGGAGACTCACGTCTGGTCGGAAAGTTCCCAGGACCTGCTGCTCTCGGGCTACCCTTCAGGGAGAGCAGAGCGAGGCCCTGGAGGGGCTGTTCGCCTTCCTGTGGGGCCATCCATCCAGGATCCGTGCCCAGGAACTCGGGGCCTGGGCCGTATCTCACCCTGCGCGTCTGTCCGTCCAACACACTCTGAGGACTTTATAAGCTGTCTGCACCGCTGGTGACCATGGGAGGCAGCGCCAGGACCCCGACCCTCACTGCCCTTCTCTGCCTCGGTGAGCTTTCTGGAGAAGAGGAGGGATGGGGTTGACTGGTCCCTGGGAGTCCTCAGGACTGGGGGGATCAGTAGGGGCAGAATTTCTGGGGGGAGGAGTGTGCTCAGCCCCAGATGTGACCCCAGCCCCCGGGGCCCAGACCAGGCCTGGAGCAGCTACGTGTGGGTAGGAGACGCACTCACAGGAACTCTCTTCCAGGGCTGTGTTGGGGCCTGTGGAACCAGGCACGGACGGGTGAGTCCTCCCCAGATGGCCTACTTCTGCCCAACAACCCCGAGGCCAGCCGGGGGCACAGAGGGTCAGGGCTGATGGTGACCAGTGTGGGGGGGGCCCGGGGGTGACAGGTGGAAAACTGAGGAGAGAAGGGCACCCTTGCAACTCTCCATCCGATTCGTTTCCAGAGGCCCTCCCCAAGCCCTCCATCTGGGCTGATCCCGGCCCCATGGTCACCAAGGGGACCCCTGTGACCATCTGGTGTCAGGCGTCTGTGCGGGCCGACGGCTACTATCTGTATAAAGAGAGGATCAGTGAACCCTTCCTCACGGAGACCTCACAGGATTCCAGCAACAAGGCGGGTTTCTCCTTGACACCCGTGACCTCACACAGCGCAGGACGATACCAGTGTGTGTATCAGAGCGGGAGGAGCTGGTCACAGCGGAGCGACTACCTGCCCCTGGTGGTGACAGGTAAGGGCAGGAGCCGGTCCCTCCCCCCGGGGGCCTCCCGCAGGCAGAAGGGGATGGAGCGTGGCCTCAGGGGCCCCTCGCTCACAGTCCACAGTGTGTGGGGAATGTGGGGTACATGGGGTGATGGCCTGTAACCAGCGCCCTCCTTCTCCCTCAGGAGTGTATGACGCACCCTCGCTCTCAGCCAACCCCGGCCCTGTGGTGGCCTCGGGAGGGGCCGTGTCCCTCTCCTGTAGCTCACCAGGATCATGGGGGTCGTTCCACCTGCTGAAGGAGCAGGGAGCGAATGCGCCCCAACACGTGGAACTGATAACGCGTCGCGAGAGGAGCCAGGGGGTCTTCCCTGTGGGCCCCGTGAACACCTCCCACGGGGGGACCTACAGATGCTACGTTTCTCCCCAGTCGTACCCGCAATTGTGGTCACGGCCCAGTGACCCTCTGCACCTTCAGGTCACAGGTGAGGGGGCCCTGCCTCACCCCATCTGCCTCCTGGGCCCAGATGACTGACCTAAGCCATGTGCCCCGCGGAGCCCTGGGGCTGAGGGGTGGTGGGTGACGCTGTCATCCTGCGGCCACAACCACCGGTGGCAGAACCTGGGAGGGACCCGTGAGAGCCTCGCTGCAGGCCCTGCGCCAATGGGGGGAGCGCGCCCCCAGCGTCCCTGGCCCCTTCTGTCCAGGTGTCTACAGGGAGCCCTCCCTCTCGGCCCAGCCGGGCTCCCTGGTGGCGTCTGGAGACAGCGTGACCCTCCAGTGTCGCTCAGAGACTGGCTTTGACAGATTCGCTCTGACCAAGGGCGAGGAGCTCAGAGCTCCCCAGCGTCTAGATGGGCAACCCAGCCCCAACTTCACCCTGGGCCCTGTGAGCCGCGGCCACGCGGGCCAGTACCGGTGCTACTGCGGCCACAAGCTCTCCCCCAGCTGGTCGGCGCCCAGTGCCCCTCTGGGCATCCTGGTCACAGGTGAGGAGCCCCTGGCCCGTGTCCTAACTGTCTGCTCGGGGCCTGGGACCTGGTTGCCTCGGGGCGAGGGGGTCCAGGGAGAGGGCCGGGGGCAGAGGCTGAGGCGGGGATGTGGTCTAGAGGCGGGGACTGAGAGAGGGGCAGTGAGGGCTGGGAGATAAAGGACACCCACTCAGAGAGACGGGAGAGCTGAGAGGGGCCCCACACAGAGTCCCCGGAGAGAGGGTGCTGGTCCCCCAGCCCAGGGCCAAGGGCGCGCGGGGAGGGGGTGGCTCTTTATTTACATGTCACGACCTTCCTCCCCCCCAGGAATGTATGAGAAACCATCCCTGTCGGCCCTGCCGGGGCCTTCGGCGTCCTGGGGGGAGACCGTGACCCTGCAGTGTCGCTCTGAGCTCTGGTTTGGTGCCTTCCTCTTGTCCAAGGAGGGGTCCCTCGCTCCTCCCCAGGTCCTTCGTGTGCAGGACACAGCGGTGTCTTATCAGGCCAACTTCACCCTGAGTCCTGTGACCTCAGACCACGAGGGGACCTATAGGTGCTACGGCTCACGCAACACCTCCTCCTACCTGTTGTCACAGCCCAGTGACCCCCTGGAGCTCCTGGTCTCAGGTGATGGGACCCAACCCTGTCCTCCTTGTGTAGTCAGGGGAGTGCTAGGCTGGATGGGAGTGAGAGGGTCACAGAAGGTGAGCCTCTCTGGCATGGCTTGTGTCTGCGGTGACCACAGGGCCCCACGACCTCCGAGCCCGGGCCAGGTGGCAGGAGGGTGGTCATGGCAGAGGGAGGGGGTGGGGCCCGGTGCGCGGGAGGAGCACCCTGAAGTGAGCGGCACGTCGCCCTTGCTCCTCACCTGCCTGTCCTGGCTCCAGGAGGCTCTGAGGATGCAGCCCTCCTCCCCGGAGCGGTAAGCGGGGTCTCTGGCGGGAGGTGGTGGGTGGGAGGAGCTCAGCCTGGTCTTGCCTCAGCCCCTTCCTGAGATTACAGCCGGAGAAAGTTCCTTCTCACTGGAACAATTGCTTGCATTGCAAATCTGACCGCGCAGGGCAAGAAGGTGGCCTCATGGCCGTGTGCGGGGCGGGGGGAGCCGGCGCGCACACGGGAGGGGTCTGAGCTCGCCTTCACAGAAGGTCGGGGGCTCGGCCTGAGAGCAGCCGGCGAGCCAGGGCAACAAGGCTTGGAAGTCACGGCCCAGCTCTGCCACTTCCCGGCTGTGGGCTCTTGGACAGGTCATGTCCCTCGCCGTGGCCCAGGCTCACCGTCGGCACAACAGGCCCCCTGCCACCTTCCGCAGGCCCGCTGTGAGATTTCAGGGGAAGAGCATGGCCCTCCTTGGAGCTCTGGGAGGGCAGAGCCCTCCCTCCTGCCTCCGCAGATGCACACACTCCAGGTCCACACAGGCCCCTGTCGGGGCCTCAGGCCTGTGCTGAGTGGGAGATGGTCTGGGCTTGGGTTTGGTGGACAGGTCTCCACTCCGGTGTTGTCTGGAGGGTAAGGGGGCAGCATGAAAAAAACCTCAAATCCCACACGGAACCCACAGCCCTGGTTCCAGTCCCAGCTCTGCTGCCTCCGTGCTGAGCGACCTGAGGCACGTAAATGACCTCTCTGTGCCTCAGTTTCCTGTCAGTGGAGTGGGCAGGAGGGGTGGCAATCCTCTGCTGCATGATCACTGATGGGGTCAGATGTGAATGCACAGAGCCCAGCAGGTGCCTGGCACACAGTAGGTGCTCAGTTAAATGGCATCACTGGCTCATTCATGCCCAAGGTCCCCACTGGTACCTGTACGTCCTCATTGGGGTCACGGTGGCCTTCATCTTGCTGCTCGGTCTCCTCGTCCTCCTCCTGGTCCGTCACCGGTGTCAGGGCAAAGGCAGGAAGCCAGGTGAGAAGGGATGGTGGTGACAGGCCCCAGGGGGTGGTGGTTGCCCTGTGGGCCTACTGAGGAGGAGTTTAGGGCAGCAGCCAGAGGGAAACCAGAGAGGTGGGAAAGGCCGGTGTAGGACTCCAGCATCTCCTAGTGAGAAACCCTAGAAAGAAGGGAACATGTGGGCGTATGTGTAAATATTTTATCCTTTTGCCTTTTCGAACTTCTGAAATGTTTGAAAACACATACAAGCTTTGTTTTTTATTGTTTAGCACTGCTTTCTCTTGAAACGTATGGGGGGATGTGTGGGGATCATAAAGATCCTCAGCTTAAGGCCCGGGGCAGGGGGGATCGGGGATGGGGGCCTGAGGCTAATTTCCAACTCCCTGCAGCAGCGGCAGCGTCTGAGAACAGAGGCCTGCACGGGAGGTAAGACCACCCCGAGACCCTGACTCCTGCCAGCCGGGGCCCCCCTCACTGCTTCTAACGCCCCGTCTCCTCCCCAGTTCGGGTCCTGCTGCTGCCGCCCAGGAGGAGACCTTGTGTAAGGGGAAGCGTGGGGCTGACCTGGGGCAGGGAGGAGGTGCGCCGAGATGTGGGTGGGCAGGGGGGCGAGGGGACAGCATCTGACTCCGGGTGGCTCGTAACATCACTGACTCTGGGCTCCTGCCATGTGAGCTTTTGGGGGATCTTGGCGAGAGAGGTGGCCACCTTGTTCTGTCCCCACCAGATGCTGTCATCAAAGACACACAGGCTGAGGAGGCCGGACAGCTGGACAGCCAGGTGAGCTCCCTGTGCTCCCGACCAGGGCACCCCCTGCCTACCTGCTCATGTGGCAAACCCAGCGGACACTCCACCCAGCAGTAGGCCCCTCTGTTCTGGAAGCCCACCACTCTCTGCGCTGCTGCGACTGCACTCCCCTGGGCCCTTCTGATCTGCAGCTGCTGGGACACTCGGGGCGAGTGGGCAGAGCTGCGGGCCAGGGCTGAACAGTCTGTGCCCTGCACAGAGGGGCTCAATTCCACCCCCTGGGCCTACGGAGGCCCAGAGAGGGCGTCTCTGCACTCCACACACACTGGTCCTACAGTCCGGGTCAGACCTCTGCTTTCTGTTTCTTCTTTCCCCCAACCCTTGGACATGGAGCAGAGCCCCCTGCAAGGAGCGCTGGGTCTGCCTGTCCCTCCACATTGATGGCCCACCTCAATTCCCGGCTCTAGCCTTGACCGCCCCCCCCACACCAGATTCCCACGGCCTAACTCCAGGTGTCCACACCGTAGGCATGTCCACCTCACAGCCCTTCTCCCCAGATAGACTGAAGGAGGGCAAGAGTGGGCTCAAGGCCACCCCTCATTGTTTAGCAAGGCCCACACACCCCCAGGGAATGCACCCTTCCCTCCCCTTGCTCCAGGCTGCAGTATATCGAGACCAAGACGTGACCTACGCCCAGCTGAACCACTTGACCCTCAGACAGGAGAGAAGCGCACCTCCTTCCTCCCAAGTAGGGGACCCCCCAGACGAGCCCAGTGTGTATGCTTCTCTGGCTGTCCACTAGTCCAGTAAAGACCCATACTGCCCACTCCAGGGGTCTGGAAGGTTCCTGGCAGGGACCCTGAAGGCACAGAACTGTCCACAGTGGGTGTCACCTAACTGATCCCAGGCAGCCTGGAGGTAGGACACGGACCACCAGGACCTCCTGGGACCTTGTGGAAGTTGACTGCTTCCAGAATTCCCATCATGACGCAGCTGATCGTACAGTTCCTAGAAGGATTCATAGGAAGCACCAGGACTGTTGATTACCAAGCGCCAACTCTGTGGTGTGGGGGAAACCAACACTAAAGCTGTGAGAACTGGGGATCTTCTGGAGGCTTGCCGGCAGCCCAGCAGCATCCCAGGACCAACGGCCATCACGCTGAAGCTGGGCACTTTCAACTTACCTCAGAACTCAAGGCCTCAAAAGATGGACTCATGAGCAGTGAGATTGCTCAATGGAAAGGGCTTCTGGTTTCCTGAGACCAAGCCCCTTCCTCTGCCCGATGCAGCTTCTCAACAAGGCAGAGAAAAGGGAAGCTGGTCTCCTTTCTCACCCAAAAGCAGGGGGAGGGGAGCAGGGTGCCTCAGCTGTCCCTTCCCACCCACACTGACAGAAGCCTTGAAATCAGCCTGTCCTTCCTGTCCAGCGGTCCCCAGCAAACCCCAACTCAACTACCTCATCCTCACTTGCAACCCAGGTTTCAGCGCTCAGCTCCTGCCAACCTTAACCCGGACTTCTTTTTCTAGGGGTGAGGTCCAAGGAGGTAGAGACACAGGACTGGCCCTGACCTCCCCTTGCTACTTCCTCTGCCTGGAAAGGAACTCTCCTACCCCCATGCAAATAACTGGCTTGAGAACTTCCCCTAACACTGCAGGTGTCCCCACTGAAATAAGAAAGTGGTGTGTTTGTGCTGGTCATGACTGTACCCCTGCCCCAAGGAGTATGGACCACCAAGGAGTATGGACCACCAGCTGGTAGGCTCGCCAGGCCCCTCTGAGCAGGAGACAAAGCTCAGAGGTGTGAACTAGCTGGAGGAAACCTGGTCATGGACCCAGCCTCTGCCTCTTCCCACCACAGAGGCTGTAGGTCCAGAACAGGGAGGGAGACAAATACACCAATAAACACCAGATCCAAATCATTGTTTTATTATCTGACTGGGAAACTAGACAATCCACGGCCTGGAGGGGATGGAAGGGTGGGCTCAATCCTCCTCTTCGTCATCGCCGGCTCCAGCCCCACCCTGGCCCTTCTTGGCATTCTTCCTCTTCACACGGCCTGGGCGGCCACCCCCATATGGAGAGCGCAAGGAGAAGTCAATGTGCTTCTGGGAATCCAGGCGGACAATGAAGGATGGGATGTTCACCACCTGCTTTCGGACCCTGGAGGGGGGATGGCAGGTGAGGGGACAGGGAACAGGACCCCAGGGGGAGGACACCCTACAGCTCTCTGCTTGGACTCTGACTTGGTAGGGTTGGTGCTGCAGCAACACCAGCTGGAAGGAGGTTTCTGACCTTGTAGCACCTGTGTGTTCTGGAGAGCTTTAGAGCATCAGCCAATTCACAGCAGAGCACCAAATAAGAAGGGGGAGCTGGTGGTAGTAATTGCAGGGTTGGGTTCTCAAAGTGGAACTTGTGCCAGATACGGAGCTTTACTCTCTCAAGTAGGAACCTCCCTGTCCTTGAAGCAGCTGAGACTTTGTTCTACAAAATTTGACAAAGGGCAAACGGAGCACCCAGATAAAAGACCCAGCTGCCCCCGCCAAGCCAAGGGCTCCTGTAGTCCTGGCACTTGAGCATCAGACCATGGGCCGTGGTCAACTCACCAAGTTAACACTACCAGACTCTGGACTGAGTCCTCGAGTGGGCCCAACAGACGGCTGAATTCATGAACCTGCCCACACCAGCTGAGGCCCGACAACTTCTCTCTCAACTGGGCACACCGAGTGGTTACCTGTCCGGCTGCCTGCATGCCTGAAGAAGCCTTCGCAAGGTGTACGGCTCAGGCCGCAGTGACCCTTGCGCTGGGCTACGAGGTGGGGAATGAGGCTGTCCCCAGCACCCCATGAGCTGTATGCAGGGATCAATCTGTACCCACAAGGTGTGTTCACACCTTTGTCACCTCCGAGGGCTGCATAGGAGGTAAGGACAGCAAACTTAGCACGAGGAATGGAATACAAGACAGACTCAGGGAGCCCCTTAGAGGCTTTACCTGATATGGCGCTGGCGGATCAACACACGGGCGTGGTGGATGGACTTGGCCAAGCCCAGCTTGAAGACCTGGGTCTGCAGGCGCCTCTCTAAGAAATCCTCAATCTTCAGGCCCAGGATATAATCCAGCTTCATCTTGCCCTCGTCCAGCACTCCAATGCGCACCAGTCGCCGCAGCAAGGCATTACCTGGTAGGAGGGGAAGGAAGCACACACTGAGGTGTCTGGCTCACTTCAGACTTCTTGGGTTCGATTCCCCCACCTCTTAAGGAACTCCATGGAGCTGCGACTTGAGTGGGAATTAAGAAACCATTCCGACTTAAGAATGTAGCGGCCACTGTGACCATACTCACCTTACCAAGGAGGGCAAATGACCACACACACCTCTGCTCCCACCTGAAAGAAAAACAGCCTTCCACGGAAGTGTCAGAGGAGAGTACTGGGACAATCCCTAGAAGAGGACTTAGCAGCTCCCTGCAAGAGACTCTGTGCTGCTGTCACTGAACCATTACTCCCACAATGAACCCTGGTGGTCAAGTGCTAACCTGGAGTCAGGAAAGCCCTACTAGTCAAATTCTTTTTTTTTTTTTTAAATAGTGTCTTTTTTTTAAAAGATTTTATTTATTCATTTGACACACAGAGAGAGATTACAAGTAGGCAGAGAGGCAGGCAGAGAGAGAGGAGGAAGCAGGCTTACTGCCGAGCAGAGAGCCCGATGTAGGCCTCGATCCCAGGACCCTGGGATCATGACCTGAACCGAAGGCAGCGGCTTTAACCCACTGAGCCACCTAGGCGCCCCAAATTCTGAGGCTAAACCACCTTCCTGAGCAGTAACACTGGATGGGCAGTATCTAGCTTCATGTTTAAGTTGAATATCTGTAATTCGCTTTATCATTCTATGCTTTTCCACTAAAAAATTAGGGTGTGGATGTGCTAACAATGCACGGCAGGAGAGAACCCAGATGTCAGCTTCTGACTTTTTCCCAGCAGCCCTGGGCACCAGAGGTCTTGCACTGTGCCCACAGCTCCAGACTACTCCATGCTGGACTGCTCTGGGGATCCTGGTGGCAAACCCCAGCCCCAGGGCTCATCCCCACTGTGATTACCACACAGGCTCATAGCTAATCGACATACTGCTACTGGGGTAAAACCCAACCATCCCACCCCCTTAAAGAGGATCAGTTTCACTTGTTATGAAGTGGCCATTATCTTTATAGCAAAAAATTCAAGCAAGCTCCACATTACTGGGCACATCCAATATTCCTGGCATCATGACCACTTGCTCCCAGGGAAAGCTCCATGACTTTGTGGAGAGTCTTCCAAGCAGTTGATG
Source organism: Ailurus styani (assembly GCA_002007465.1). NCBI lineage: Eukaryota > Metazoa > Chordata > Mammalia > Carnivora > Ailuridae > Ailurus > Ailurus styani. The sequence goes on from LNAC01000751.1 coordinate 718,416, forward strand.
GGAAGAGGGATAGGATCAAAATGGAGAAATATACTCTACACTTTCCCAGTACCCCAAGTCATAATATGGCTTTGTTTTTTGCACTGATGAATGCTTAACAAAAGACACGCTATCCTCCCATTTACAAAGTATCAACAAATATAAAATACTCAGAAATAGATTTAACCAGAGAAATGAGAAACCTGTATGCTAAAATCTGTAAGATATTGATGAGAAAAAGACTGAAAACACAAAACGAAGAAATATCTTATGGTTTGGAAAAATATTGTTAAAACACCAGCGCCACCCCAAGCAATAAACAAATTCAATGTAATCCCTTATCAGAATTCCAAAGGTGTTTTCTTTCTTAACATTTATTTGGGAGATAGAGCGAGTGAAGTGTGCTGTGAGCAAATGGGGCTTGACCCTGGGACTCTGGGATCATGACCTGAGCTGAAGGCAGAGGCTTAACCAATTTAGCCACCCGGGTGCCCTGCCAAAGGAGTTATCCATATAAATAGAAAAATCAATCCTAAAATTTGTATGGAACCACAAAAGACCCCAAAGCAATCTTGAAAAGAGAAAATGCTCGCAAATCCTGTATCTGACATAGGTTAACACCAAAAATACACAAACAACTCCGAATCAATAGCAAAAAAACCCCAAACACTGTAATTTAAAAATGGGCAGACACAGATGGCGAATAGGCACATATCTGGCGCTCATCATCACTGATCATCAGGGAAATGCGAATCAAAACCACAGTGAGATCACCTCACATGCGTCAGACTGGCTAGAACTAAAACCCAACTGACAGTCGCTATGGGAAACAGTATGGAGGTTCCCCAAAAGTTAACTATGATGATGCAGCAATCCCACTTCTGGGTATCCATCCAAAAATCGAGGTGCTAACCCCATGTTCACTGTATTATTACCACTGTCAGTGCAAGGAAACAATGTTAAGTGTCTACTGACAGCTGAATGGGTAACACAGGGAGCATATACACACAGTGGGGTATTACTCAGCCATTAAAAGAATGAAAACTCACCACTTACAACAATGAGGATGACCAAATGCATTATGCTAAGTGGACTAAATCAGACAAGAGTCAAATCCCATGACAAATCCACCACCATCACCAAAAAATACCTCAAGTTCACAGATAGAAAAGAGATTATGCGATGTGACTGTCAGAGGCATAGGGGAAATGGGTGAAGGTGGTCAAATATACAAACACTTACTGTATCTTACAAAGCTGCTGAGTGTATCTTCTTTTAAAAAAGGTTTTACTTACTTGTCAGAGAGAAAACACAAGCAGGGGGAGTGGTGGGACGCCTGATCAATGCAGGGCTTGATCCCAGGACTCTGGGATCATGAGCTGAGCCAAAGGCAGATGCTTAACTGAGCCACCCAGGCGCCCCAGTTGTTATCTTTAAGGCTTTATGACAGGTATTAAGCAAACTTACTGTGGTCATTTCACAGTAGTATACAGAAGTATCGAACTGCTATGCTGTACACCTGGAACTATGTAACGTCATCTGTGAATTATACGTTGGTTAAAAAAGGACAATGATATTCAAGTATTAATACAAAAAAAGATGCCCAACGACCAAATAAAAACAAGTTTGGGATTATCTACCAGCTAAGACACTTTATGCCTTTTTATCCTTAAGGTAGACATCAGAAACTTCAAGAATTCAAAGTTTAAAATCTCTTTATAATGACTTCTAGGTAAAATAAAACCACCATCATTAAAAACACACATTTTTCACATTTACTACTGAACCACCTACACATTGTTAAAAAAGAATGGGGAGGCCTAGTCATTCCACTGACACCAAAAAAGCCTTACATATGTATAATAACTAAAGTTAATTTTTTAGTACACATTGAATAAACTTTGCATCTTCAACAGGAGTATGTCCAACAACTGAAAAGTTACCTGGGCTCTATCTAGACAAAGCAAGATCAATCACAATGTTTTACAAATGTAAAGCAATGTGCACAATCCTCAGAGGAAGAAGAGGCCCTGCCCTGTCATGGCACAAACCAAACACCGAAGTGCCTTAGCTTCTGATCTGAAAAACGGATGTAATACCAGTTTCTTCATGGCTGCCATCAGGATAGAGCCCATACCTGTATGAACCCCTGACCACGAGTTGCCTGCAATTGGTTTAAGAGTCTTTTCAAGGGCGCCTGGGTGGCTCAGTGGGTTAAAGCCTCTGCCTTCGGCTCGGGTCATGATCTCAGGGTTCTGGGATCGAGGCCCGGATCGGGCTCTCTGCTCGGCAGGGAGCCTGCTTCCTCCTGTCTCTCTGCCTACTTGTGATCTCTCTCTCTGTGTCAAATAAATAAATAAAATCTTAAAAAAAAAAAAAAGTCTTTTCAAAAGACAAGAATCAGACAGAGAAGCTTCTTGCCCAGGCTGCAGGCCTCAGTGGGAAAGGCCGGACCTCAGGCCTATCAGTGACAAACACCTCCAGACACAGGCAGAGAACGCAGACTTCTCCTTCCTGTCCGGGGGGTGGGGGGGGATAAAGGGCTTCGTTTACTAGAAAGCCTACAACCTGTGGTGCTGCCTTCTCCCTGTAGCTTCCACTTCTGCCCCAGGAAACACCAATACTCCTGGGTCACCTGCGGCTCAACCACGCCCAGCCTGCCAGTCTGCCGTGGACCTGAGTGAGTAGCTCCACCTTCAGAAAGTCCCTCGTCCTCAAGGACCTGGGGCTGGCTCCCCAGATTTTGGGATAAAGTCCCACCCAAGCAACCCGGTGGGAGGGGATGCCTCAACTGTCAGGATGGTGTGAGCTATCACTGGTTCAACCAGCTCCAGGCCTTTCTCCACCTCCACTATGGAGGACCGCCCATACTCAACAGTGAGGGCTCAGTGTAAAAACACGTTCCTAGGCTGGGAGAGGAACCAAACTAGTCACTTTGACTGGAAAGTCAGGAAAAGCCAGGCAGGCTTCCCAGCCGCTCCTGCCTCTCACCACAAACCAAGACTCCCCGAGCTCGGGGGGACACGTGTGAGGCAGCCAACTCAGGAATCACCGCAAAACCACCTGTGGCGTGTAGACGTGCCCCCACGTGAGCTTACACAACACGGAAGGCACCTCTTCCACACCTGGAGTCACAGGGGAAGCCCTCAGCGGTCACCGCTAGTGCTCCGACGCGGGGACCCGGGCCCTAGGCTTCCTCCGACGGCGCGGCCCAGCCGCAGGAGCGGGTTCGCGGCCTCCGTCCCACCGCAGGGAGAGGCCCCTACGACCCGATCAAGAATCGGCTACCCCCAGGGGGGTGTGGGGGGGACCCAGTTACGTACAACGGACGCTTCGGAGGCGGCGCTCGGGGAGCCGGCGTCACACACACGCACCTTCGAACAGGCGCCGCGGGTCCTTCTCGTCCAGCGTCAGCAGCTCCCGCGCGGCCTTGCGGATCTTGGCCAGGGTGAACTTGACCCTCCACACCTCACGTTTGTTCCGGAGCCCGTACTCGCCTGCCGAGAGACGGCGCCGCTAGCGAGGTCAGCCCCGCCCCCCCGCCCCGGAAGCGGAAAGCCCGTCCGCGCCGCTCACCGATCAGCTTCAGCTCTTGGTCGAGACGCGACTTCTCGAAGGGCCTCCGAGGGGTCACATAGGTCTTGCGACAAACCCAGCTCCGGGCCACCGGCATGTTGGCTGCGCGCGCGCACCTGCGCGGGAGGCAAGCCGGGCGCGTGAGGGGCCGCCTGCTGCCCCCGCACCACCCGCACTGCCGCGAGGCACTGCCGTCCTGCGCCCTCCCAGCTCGTCAGCGTCCTCCTCTAAGGTCGGGAGTCCGTCCGCACGACCTGGTTACCCACACCCTGAGGAGACCGCACCACGCCACAGCCCTCCTTACCGTGGTCTCCGAGCGCTGAGAAAGAGGAGCACGCGGCCCCCGGCCACGCTTTTATAGCAACGACGCGGCCTGGTGACGTCAGCGCGCACGCCGCAGGCCTGCACCAATCAGAAGGGGAAGCATTCGAGACGACAGGTCGGGCCAGAGCGGCGAGCTGAGCTGGAGGACCGTACCCGGCGCCGACGCGGGTCGCGACGCACGCGCACTGGGAAGTTGTGGGGGGTGGCCGTCTCCGCCCTTGTCCCACTAGCGACGCTGTGAGTCGCGACGAGATGTCCCCCCTCTCTGGGCCGCAGCCGCCCCCGCTCCGTGGAAAGACCCCCCGCCCCCAGGGTTGGAGCCTGGAGCCTTCCAAGAGAGGCCCCGTTCGTTCCCGACTCCCGAGGTCGCCGGCCCTTGCGCCCAGCGGCCGCACACCTGTCTGGGCAGCAGGTGCAGAGGCCCGGGCGCCTGGGTGCCCTGCCCGAGCCCGCAGCGCGCACCTTCGTGTGCCCGCCGGACTGCAGTCCTGCCCCCCACCGTCCCCACACGGGAATCGGGCCTCACCTGGGGCAACTCGCCTGGTGCCTGCCGCGCCCACTTGGGGGAAGTCGCCCTCCCGCTCCGCGGGCCTCAGTCGTTCACCCAAAACCTCAGTTCGCGTTTTGGGATTTCCTTTGGGCTTGCAGAACAGGGAGATGTTCTGAAACCTCTTGCTGTCTATTCGCCTCCACCTTGGCGCCATTTATCACCTGCGGGGAACTTACACGGTTTCTTGACCTCCTTTCTGGACATCTGATCGTCACACAGGCTCTAGGATTGCTGGCTCACCTTGGAGACACTGGGCGGGCGGGGGGGTGTTAGTTCCACACCACCAAGAAAGCAGCTATTGCAGTAAAGCAAGTCAAGTGACTTTTTTGGTTTCCCAGTGCATCTAAAAGTTCTATTCATGTTACACGGTGGTCTGCTACGTGTGCAGTAGCATGTCTAAAAAACCCACAGTGTACACACCCCAATTTTAAAAATACTTTATTGGTAACAAGTGCTGACCATCATCCGAGCTTTCAAAGGGTGGTGATCTTTCTGCTGCTGGAGAGTCTTACTGTTAGGAGTTAATTGGACACGTAGGTCCTCCGGGCCAGAGTCCCCAACAAGAAAACATAGAGCCAGGACAGTTGAGACAAAACCGCACTAGCATCCTGTTTCACAGCTTAGACAAGACCATAACAGCATTCTGTCTAGCAGCTTCTGCAGAAACGACTTTTGCAAAACATCCCGAAATAAAACAATTAACCATAAAACATTGGTCACTATCACAAGTTGAGGCAGTTAGTCTCCAGATCAGCCCCAAAGACCATCAACGAGCGAACAATAACCTGATAGGTAGATGGGTGCATGATCAAAACCCTAATTGGCACACTTTAGCGGCCAATCCACAGGGGACCCGACTCCGGGTGCTTAAGATAGTTCCTCCAAGGAGTTTACAAGACCCCTAGATTTGAACTCCAAAACAGCAACCTTCTCAGGTTCCCTCCCTCTCTGGGAGCTTTGTACCGTTGCTCAAGAAACTGCTTGGCTGCCCACCACTCTTTCTTGGGTCTTCATTCTTCGAAGCAGTGTGACCAAGAACCCTGGCACAAAGGGAACAAAAATCCTGTAATGTTCCCTCCGTGTTGGTGGCTGCTGACTGGTCAGGGTAGTTGGTGCTGAAGATGGGGTGGCTGCTGGGGCGACTTCTTAAAATAAGACAACAGTGAAGTTTGCCGCATCGATCNAGTTGGTGCTGAAGATGGGGTGGCTGCTGGGGCGACTTCTTAAAATAAGACAACGGTGAAGTTTGCCGCATCGATCGACTCCTCCTGTCACAACTTCTCCGTGGCAGGTGATGCTGTTGGATAGCGTTTTACCCACAGCAGAACTGCTTTCTGTAACTGCTTTCAAAGTTGGAGTCGACGCTCTAAAACCCGGCCGCGGCTTTATCAAGTCTGCGTGATGTTCTAAATCCTCTGTTGTCATTTCAGCAATCTGCACAGCGTCTCCACCACTAGGTTCCAACTCGGGAAACCCCTTTCTTTGCTTCTCCTTCAGAAGCAGCTCCTCATCTGTTCAAGTTTGATCATGAGCTTGCCGCAGTTCAGTCCCTTCTCCGGCTCCACATCGAATTCGGGGTCTCTTGCTGTTCCCGCCACATCTTTAGTGACTTCCTCCTCTGAAGTCTTGAGCCCTTCAAAGTCATCCGTGAGGGCTGGAGTCGCTTCTTCCAAACGCCTGTTAATGTGGGTATTTTGAGCTCTTCCCGTGAATTACAATGTTTTTAAGTAGCTTCCAGAGGCGTAGACCCCAGTGCAGAGCTTGAACTCACACCCTGAGATCAAGACCTGAGCTGAGATCAAGAGTCGGATGCTTAACCGACTGAGCCACCCAGGCGCCCCAAATCACAAGTGTTCTTAATGGCGTCTAGAATGCTGAATCTTTTCCAGAAGGTTTTCGGTCACTTTTGCTCAGTTCCATCAGAGCAATCACTAGGTCAGTTACAGCCTTACAAAATGTATTTGGTTATGCTCAGACTTGAAAGTTGGAAGGACTCCTTGATCTGGCTGCGGGATGGGTGTTGTGTTCGCAGGTCCGAACACAGCATTCATCTGGCCGAACATCCCCACCGGAGCCCCTGGGTCACCAGGTGCAAGGATGCTTGTTTTTTCCCTCCGAGCTGTAGGTCTCAAGGGCAGGCTTAAAATAGTCAGTAACCACATNTCAGAGCAATCACTAGGTCAGTTACAGCCTTACAAAATGTATTTGGTTATGCTCAGAATTGAAAGTTGGAAGGACTCCTTGATCTGGCTGCGGGATGGGTGTTGTGTTCGCAGGTCCGAACACAGCATTCATCTGGCCGAACATCCCCACCGGAGCCCCTGGGTCACCAGGTGCAAGGATGCTTGTTTTTTCCCTCCGA
>LNAC01000752.1:0-62158 GCA_002007465.1 Ailurus styani
GGGGGTTAGGGAGGGAAAAATAATGAAACAAGATGGGATGGGGAAGGAGACAAACCATAAGGGACACCTAATCTCACAAAACAAACTGAGGGTTACTGGGGGGGTGGGAGGGTAGGGATAGGGTGGATGGGTTNTTGGTGAATGCTGTGAAAGGTGTAAGCCTGATGATTCACAGACCTGTACCCCTTGGGCAAAGAATAAAAATAAAATTTAAAAAAATAATAATAAAGGGTAAAAAAAAAAAGAAATTACCCAGGAAATATCACGAGCATCCCTGCTTCTCTCCAGTGGGGAATCCATTCACAGGGCAGATTCCAAACTGGAACACTGTTTCCAACGACAGACCATGGGGTAAAGTCTCCCTCATCTGGGAAGGTGGGAGGGGCGTGAAGGGCACAATTCTAATGACCCAGGTTTAGAGAGAAAGAACTGCTGTGTTCACCACAGGAGCAAAAGGCTCGTGTGAAAGGAATGCCTTTGGAGACACAACCATAAGACACTCTTTTTTGTTTCTTTGGTTTTTATGTTTTTAAAAAATTTTTTATTAAATAACTTAATAAATTTAATATATTTAATAAATGCAATATAATTAATATTTTATTATGATTCTATTATACATAAAATATTGATATTTATATCAATTAATATTAAATATAAATATATTAATTTTTCGATAATTGTAATATAATATTAATATAATATATAATAAACTAGAATAAATTTAAATTTTATTAAATAAATAATATTTATAAAATAAATATTTTATATTTTCCAGTGTTCTAAGATTCACTGTTTATGCACCACACCCAGTGCTCCATGCAATATGTGCCCTCCTTAATACCCACCACCAGACTCACCCATCCCCTCTACCCCCTTCCCTCCATAACCCTCAGTTTGTTTCTCAGAGTCCAGTCTCTTCATGGTTCGTCTCCCCCTCCAATTTACCCCAGTTCATTTTTCCTTTCCTTCTCCTAATGTCCTCTGTTTTATTCCTTATGTTCCACAAGTAAGTGAAACCATATGGTAATTGACTTTCTCTGTTTGACTTATTTCACTCAGCATAATCTCCTCCAGACCCGTACATGTTGATACAAAAGTTGGGTATTCATCCTTTCTGATGATAGGAAACAAACTGAGGGTTGCTAGAAGGGAGGGGATTGGGGGATGGGGTAGGTGGGTGATGGACATTGGGGAGGGTATGTGTTGTAATGAGCAATGGGTGTTATAGAAGACTGATGAATCATGGACCTGGACCCCTGAAACAAATAATATATGTTAACTTAATTTAAATAAAAAAATAAAAGGGAAAAAGAAAAGAAAGGGATGCCTTTGGTAGAGCATTTGGGGGGACAAGTCTTCCTTAGTATCACAGTTCATCACACATCTGTGATGCAAATAAACTCCTGGGAATTTTGTTAAGTCTGCAAAGTATCTTCAAGCAGCAGCAAAGATCATGATGCAAGGAGGTGAAATTTCCAGCATGCATCAGGCGGGTTCCAGCCCAACCTGCCTCAAAGAAGAGAGTACTAGAAGGGGAACCCAAGCTAGACTAGAATAGATACTGTTCTCTTATTCCTAATTGCTTAACACATATAACCGGGCTTATCAATAATGCCCCTGCTGGCTGAGCACCCCCACAGCCCTGGTTGCAGCAGCTCAGACACCCCGGGAGGATTAATTTTTCATCACTTCTTTTTAAAAAGGCTCACTTATTTCCTGATACAATATGCATAACATAAAATCTACCATCAGAACCATTCGGGAATTGGTGAAATATATTCACTCTGTTGGGTAAGGCAATCCCCAGATCTCTCTCCATCTAGCAAAACTGAAACTCAGGACCCATGAAACAGCTTGTCACTGTCCGGTCCCCCCAGCCCCTGGCAACCATCGATCCCGTTTCTGCCGCCATGATGAATCTGACTACTCCGGGTACCTCATACAAGTAGAATCATACAGTATCTGTCTTTTTGTGATTGGCTCGTTTCACGTAGTATAATGTTTTCAATGTTCATCCGTGTTGTAGCACACGTCAGAAGTGCCTTCCTTTTTAAGGCTGAATAATACTCCATTGTATATTCCTGGGGAGATTTTTAAGCTATGGATGCTCAGTCAGAACGGCTGGATGGGGACCCAGGTGTCAGTGTGTCCACATTCTAGGTAATTCCAATGCGCAGCAAAGTCGGGGAGCCACTGGAGTTACTATGACCCAGCTCGCTTAGACCAGAATGTTGGGGGTCATCCTCGATCCCTCCCTGTCACACTGCTGAATATAAATTTGATCTCCCCTCCTTAAACAGTCGTTCTCAATAGGTGGCCCGTGCCTTTAACAAGGTGACCAGTTCATCCCAGTGTGCTGGGGACCTTTCTGGTGTTAGTATCAAAAGTTCCCAGGTCCTTGGGATGCCCCTCAGTCTGGGCAAATTCAAATGTTGGTCACCCTACAGGATTAGCAGCCTCAGCATCACCTGGGAACTGGTTAGCAATGCAAATGATCAGGCCCCAGCACAAACCCACCGATTCAGAGAGTCTAGGGATGGGGCCCAGCACCATGTGCTTTTATAAAGCCCTCCAGATGAGGCTCATGTCTGCCCGAGTTTGAGAACCGCTGCTCTTCAGTAACTCCCAGCTCTAAACGCTGAGACCACAGCTGCTGCTCCTGGGACAGCCGTAACACCGCACGAGAACCTAATCTGTGCCACGTGCATTCCTGGTTTGGGGCGCCCCCCACTTAAGGCACTGCAGGTCCAGGCTGTGGGGGGGGGCAGAGCGGGCAGGTGGGGGCACCCTTCTCTGAGCTCTGCCTCAGCTGGAGCGTTCCTGTCCGAATGTGCCTGCTCTTTGGAGAGCTTGCTCCGCGAAGACCTTCTCTTTCTGCTTCTCAACATCCCAAAGTGATTTTCCCATTAGAATAGAAGCTTTCTATATTGCTAATGAGCTTTCGGGGAGAAAACAGAAAAAAGAGAGTTTGTTTTCTTTCTTTCCTATATGAGGTCTCTCCTATGAAAGTTCCCATCTTTCTGGGGGGGGGGTCCCCTCATCTCCTTGGCGCTTATGACCTCTCCTAAGGCATAAAGTATACTCTGCTCTTTAGTTTTTGGTGACGTCTTGACTAAGATGATTCACATATCACAAAACTCCCCCTTAGAGTGGCTTTTAGTTTTTCACAGAGTTATGTAGCCATCACCACTCACTAACTCCAGAACGTTTTCCTTACCCCAGTAAGAAATCCTGTACTCGCTGGCATTAACCACCCCCCCTCCCCATCTGCCTCTTTCTGAAGCCCCTGGAAACTATTCATCTATTTTCTCTGGATTTGCCTGTTCCGGACACTTTATGTAAATGAAACCATGCAATACGTGGTCTCTGCTGACTGGCTTCTAGTCAGCATAATATTTTCAAGGTTCATCCACATTGTAGCTGCTGTCTGCACTGCAACCCCTTTGTACTGAATAATATTCCATTACATGGAGATACCACTTTGTTTCACCATTCATCAGTTCATGGACATTTTTCTCTACTTTGTGGCTATCATGAATAATGCTGCTATGAACATGTATCGACAAGTTTTCGTGTGAATGTATGTATTTTCATTTCTCTGGGGTAAATGCATAACCATAGAAAAACACTGTTTCGGGCGCCTGGGTGGCTCAGTGGGTTAAAGCCTCTGCTTTCGGCTCAGGTCATGATCTCAGGGTCCTGGGATCGAGGCCCGCATCGGGCTCCCTGCTCAGCGGGGAGCCTGCTTCCCCCCCCCCTCTCTCTGCCTGTCTCTCTGCCTCCTTGTGATCTCTCTCCCTCTGTGAAATAAATAAATAAAATCTTTAAAAAAAAAAAAAAAAAAAAAGAAAAAGAAAAACACTGTTTCTTAGACAAATGTTACGACCTCATCTAAACCTTCCTCACAGACTGTAAGCACTTGAAGGCCAACGTTCATCTTCTTGTCCCCAGAGGTATGGAAAAAAATACCAAAAACATTTGCCGACTTGAATTCACTGCAGTTTGCATTTCTGCTAAAATATGTCAGCGTCCAACCCTGACACCAACTGCATGTGTAGCGTTCTAGCTTGATTTTTATTACTGCCTCTCTCACGAACTTCACCTCATCTGTCCTGACTTGAAGGCCTGGACTGTGCCCTGGGCGGGGCCCATCCCTGCGAGGGCTGTTTTGGCCTTGTTTTCACGATCCCCATGTCAAGTGCCAGTCCTGGGTGTTCCCTGATGCCGACTTTTCTCCGCCTCTTCCCCCTCTGCCTTATTCTGTGGCTTCTAGTTTCTGACGTTCTCGCCGTTTCCATAGGTGTTTGCTCTCCAGAGCCCCGGGGTGAATCTAGAGGGGTCTTTAAACCTGAAGGCTTAAATACTGTAACAGGAGGCACTTGGGAGATCAATGGGGCTACAGATGTAGCCACCAAACACTCTCCTAATTTTGTTTTCATATCACAGCTGGAAGAAACTCTAAAGGAGCTCATCCATTCCCTGTCTGTGTCTCCATTTAGAACTGATCTAGAACTTTCCTTAGAGAAACAATCCTGAATCACATCCTGTGAAGGACTGATAGCTTTTCAGGTCAGAAGAACTGGCCTAGGGCCATAGCCTCCACACGTGGGACTCTCTAGGGCCCAGTGGCATGATGGGTAGAAAAATGGGCTGGGTCCCTGGCTTCGTTTCCTCCAGTCAAGTAGAGGGAGTGGTCCCAAAGAAAGAAAGGGTTTTAAATCCTTTAATCCAGCTATCTCTGAAATCCCGGAGTCCCATACAGAGACGTGAGTTAATTCTGATGAATTTAGGCTACTAAAAATATTCTCCCTGAAATGTCCAATAAAATGTGGCAAAGGACTTCCATCTTCCCCCATTTTCTTACTTTTCTGTGTCACTCTGCAATGGGGTCTTGGCATCCTGTTACCAATTCATTCCTTCTATCTCCCCTCACTCAATTCTGCCTCCTGAAATAGAATCTCCTTCCTTCTCAGTGAAGGTGGGTTATGGCTGATCCCTGTGATTACGTTGGAAAGGCTGAGGCCCAGATCAGCCTTCCTGCTTCTCAAGTGCCCCGTGGGTTCTCAGGATCCGTTTGCCCAGCAGAGAACACAAGGTCTGTGGACATTTGTGGCTGTCACATTGGTAAGGGGGTTCTACTGACATCTAGTGGGCAGAGGCCAGGGACACCGCTGAAGAGTCCCCAGCACACAGGGCAGCCCCATCCCCTAAGGAAGAATTATCTGGTCCCAAATATCAATAGTGTCCTTAGTCAGGGTCTTGTCACCCCACCCTTCATTTCCATATGCTCCCAGTTTTCGGTTTCCCATTTGAGATGATCTAAGTCCTAAGCCGGTTGACTGTTAAGAGTACAGAGTCTAGCAACTTCTACAAAATCTTTTTTCTGAAACCACCCAGTCACTGTAAAATGCACGGCTGTACATAGAGCGCATTTTTGGGGGCGGTGTTCATGTCCCCCATACCTTCCTTCAGGCTTTCCACTTCATTGGTGCTGCTTTTCTGGTTGGTGTAACAGACCTGACCTTTGCGAAGCTTTCCAGAGGCCACGTGCAATTTCTTTCTTGCTAAATTCACTGGTGAGTTTAAGTGATATTTGTCAAAGTAATCTCGATGATGAAACATACGATCACCCCTTATTTGCAGAAAGTGCATGTAAATATATTTGCAAAGGCACTGGATGCATTTTGGTGATGGTTTAGTGAATGCCACTAGAGGACCCTGGTCCCATACTATATTAAGTATCGCAAAAAAACAGTAAAGTACATGAAACTGACAATAACTAATTTCCTGGCATTGCTAATCTATTTTAATTTACTAACAACCACCATTATCTCATCTGCCCTCACTGGAAGGCCATGCTTAAGGTGACAGCTTGTCAAAGAGTTTCTTCTTTTTTTATCAAAACGACGTGGAGGCAACAGATGGCGATATGAGGGGAATTTAATGTCAAGCTGCTCGGCACTGTCCAAACACTGTCCTATGTAGACCCATGGGCACAAAAAGCATGAGGGAAACAGCCTTTCTGCAGGCTTCCTTCTGCAAATCGTACAGTAATCTTTAACATGGGGGACAATTATAATCCACATATTTATACTTTTTCTGGTACACTTCAAATGGGTTATTTTACACATTTTAAAATGACAGTTCTCATAAAAATCTTATGTTTAACTTTCCCTGATCTGTGTAACACATGTTTTTTTCCCTCCCACATTATATCAGGAATCATTAGATGTTTCAGCTGTGTTGCCTTAAATTGCACTGCAGTGAGGAATGCAGAACATGAAGCTCTAAAGCTCACTTTCCCTTCAATTACAGCAGACACCATGCTTTCCTTAAGACTCACTATTTGTACATACCTAAGATATTAACAATACATACTGAAGATATGGCTAGTTCTACAGAATTGGAACATTTCCCCAACTGTCCCAAGTTGTATCACCGTGGTAAAAATATTTGCCCAATACACAATTTAAGTTGTGCAGCTGAACATTGCATCATTCAAGGCTTCCTTTAAAGAACAGAAAAGCTCAAGTCACTGGCTGCACCCCACTGACCACTAAGCACCCATTTTTCCCATTGGATATTGTACCGTATGTATGTGTCTTGTGTAAATGTTATCTGATTATCATTCTGTGAAAGTAATGAGTACACTCCAAACTCTGATATATTACACTCTCCACTGGCTCCCCTCATACGCAACAAATCCTGACTTTGCTGATACCTTCACTTAATCCAAAAACTGCCAACGTGTCAGGGAGAGAGAAGGTGAGACTTACCGGGATTTGCGAGGCTGCGTTGAGAGGCGCAGGCTGCAAACAGGGCGTGTAAAGGCACACCTGAAAGTGAGAGTCAATTTAAGTAGAAAACTCTCCCCCGAGGCACCTATGGGGAGGGGAAAGAAAAGATGAGAGATGTTCCCGAACCTGCCATAAAAGGTGATACGTGAAGTTACTTGCCTTGGGTTTTGACTTACACAAGCGTGCGCGCACGCGCGCGTGCACACACACACACACCCCTTGTATAAAGAGGCAAAGAACTCTATTTTGCAGTAAACGTTCTTCATTTATGAGCCAGGTTTCTGAGGCTGGGAGGAGTTGAAGCAGGGTTACAACAACACATTGCAATATTCCTACCAAGTTTGTAACTAAGTTGCAGCTTCCCCTTTGCTGCTCCAGTAGTGTGAAATTAAGAAGGAAGACTCAAAGAATCAGAGGCTCACACTGTGCTTCCCCAACCCCGGTGCAGGCTTTCTTGAGGAACGAATTGTCTGGGGGAGCAGCTCTAGGTTCCTTACCAGCAAAGCTGTAGGCACATTCAAACACTTGCTGAAGGCATACTTCCTACCTGCCACCCTAATATGTTACAGAGTAAATCTCACCCTGGAGAAGAGAGCTTGATAGATGCAACTGTTTTTATTATTCACTAACTTGTACAGTCTTTTGCTTGTGCCTGGGACTTTGCCTTCAGATACCAGGCTCTGGTGCTTTGGAGAAAACAATCTGTGTCCGATGAAACTTACAGAGAAAGAGTGAGACAGTCAGTGGACTACTTCAGCTCCTAGAATTTGGGTAGGAAACTTATTCTCTGCAAATGCAACATTAAGACAAAATTAATGAACCCATTTCATTGATTTATACTGACATCTGTCAAAGAGAAGACATGGCAGAGATCAGTCTTTCCACATTCACTCAGCTTTGAAAATCATCTGTTTCTACCTTTACCCAGATACTTGCTCTGCTATGAAAATTCTGGAAATACTATCAAGTACCTCCCAGGTTGGGAGTGATCGGCTTTATTGCTCCATTATTTAATTGGATTTGACTATGTCAGTGAGTCATTAAGCAAACAATGTTTATGTTGTCATATACCAAAGAGATAAAACATCCTAGTCTTGTACCTTCCCCTTAAACGTTGGTGTTTCCTGCGGGCTTTATCACCTGGGCAACCTCTGCGTGTATTCCTCTGGCAAACTCATTCAGATAGTTTCATGGCTTAAACCCCTTCTTTATCTCCAACCCCACCTACTTCCTGAGCTTTGGTTGCATGTTCCCAACTGCCTACGGACACCTCTCTCTGGGTGACTCAGCAGCACCTCAAACATTAGACGTTCACAGTTGAGCACTTCTGTTGTCCGATCCGCTCCCTCTTCCTTGTCTTCCTACCTTCTCAGTTAACGGCGCCTTTATCCAGTCGTCTGTCCAAGCTGGGAACCTCAGCTGTGCTTAATTCCATGCCCCCTCCTTCCACTGCCCTGAGAAAGATCCTTTCTAGCACGGTGCAGGAAGGTGGGGGTGCTGGGGGAAGAAGGCTAAGTATTACTGACCCCACTGTTCCATTTTGCTTACAAAGAGCAAATCTAGTATCTCGTGGCCAGGTCCTGATGACCAACGCAGAGTCATGTCTGCCTCAATTACTCAAAGCAGAACATTCTGAAACATTGCATTTTTGGTTTGACTCTTAAGGTGGCTCCTCCCGAGAGGGGTCAGATAACATTATGAAGGAAATCTCCCCAATGCTGCTAAGTCAGCTCTTTGTCTGCACTTACTCCTTCTTCTCTAGCCTTACCTCAATGTATGCGTTGGGTTGTCATCACTTCTGACAGGCTCTGTTGCCTAAATTTTATTTTTTAAATTTAATTAATCTATTTAAAGGGAGAGTGGGCACGCACACGCAGGAGCTGGGGGGAGGGGCAGAGGGAGAGAATTCCCCCTCCCCCCAGGAGACTCCCCGCTGAGCACGGAGCCCAACCCCCAGGCAGGGTGGGGGGGAGGGCTCGATTTCAGGACCCTGAATCAAGAGTCACACACTCAATCCACTGAGACACCCCGGCGTCCCACTTTGCCCAAATTTTATCCTTGCTTCTGAGCCATCACCCTCGTCGTCACCAGAGAACACAGATTGAGACTTGTGGCTTCTTTGCTGACAAACCTTCCCTGGCTGCCTTTCACTTCCCGTTCTCCCCTCTCCACTTTTCCTTCAGCTGCCACCTCTTGGAAAGCTTTTCCAGAGTCCGCCAGGGAGAGCTGGCCGTTCTTGCTTTAGAAGCACAACGGCAGAGAGACTGGCTTGCCACCGCAGTGACGTGCTGGTGGCGGCCTCCCCATTATTCTGAGTGATGTGATGTCAAGGACCGCAGGGACGACCATCCTTAATTGCTCTCCCTCCGACTCAGTGGCTGGGCGTCTCCTGTTCCCCTTGCCCAGAAGCCAGGGGCTCAGGTCCAGCAGGTAAACTCCTGTGTGCGCTCTGATCTTCATCACCGCCGGACTCGAGGTCCCGCGCTCCAGGCTCTCGAGCGGGGTATTCTGATGTCCACCAGGGGGCAGCACTTCTGACCTGCCACGCGGACTTCCCTTCCGCCTGTTGGCCCGTTCTGCAGGACTGGGCTTCGGCCGGGGCTCCCTTTAGGCCTCCGACTCTTGATTTTGGCTCAGGTCGTGAGAGCAGGGACGTGAGATTGAGCCCCGCGTTGGGGAGGGGGAGGGTCCGTGTTCAGTGGGGGGTCTGCTGGAGATTTTCTCCCTGCGCCCCTGCCCCCACGCGGGCATGCCCGCACTCTCCCTCTCTCTCAAATACAGAAAAAAGAAGGTGCGTTCTTACTCTTAACATAGAGAATAAACTGATGGTTGCCAGAGGTGAGGTGGGTGGGGTATGTGTTAAACAGGCGTTGGGGATTAAGGAGTACATTGTGGTGGTCACCAGGTACTGTATGTAAATATCGAATCACTCTATTGTATACCTGAAACTAATATTACGCTGTATGCTAACTAACTGGACTTTAAATTAAAACTTAAAGAAAAAGAAGCTTCTAAAAAAAAAGAAAAAGAAGCTTCTCTCTTGGCCAATCTTTGTAGCTAAGCCAGCCTGTCATCTACCGCCCGGTGATGAATTCACTCGGGCAGGACCTTTCACCGCACTGGTGTTTTGGCCGAGGATTTAAACTATACCACGTTGTATTCCCAAATGCCAAGCTGAGTGCAGGGCACGCCGTAGGCACTGGCCTTTTGAATGAGGCGTCATTAAGTGGCAGAAACTACTAACAAAATTATATGGAGAAATCTTTATATCAGAAGAATTGAAATCCCTGAATTTGGGTTTGGAACTTTTATTCTAATATTTGGGGCGATGGGATTTGAACTGGTTTCAGTTGGCTTTTCAACAGGCATGGTAAGTTAGCTGAGCGGATGGCACAGGAAAGTCAGCCAAGAGGATCTGCATCGAGTAAAACGTTCAAGGACAGAGAGCGACAATTTTCTGTAGTGTCTAGTAATTTAGACTGGAGGGGAAAATTCTTCCTGCCCTCATAAGGCCCTGCGGTAATTTAAATCAACTGTTATTTCTCTTATCAATCACAGTCTGCCTTTTCCACAAAATGTAATTCTCTTTTGTTTCCCTTTTTTCCCTCCCCATATCTCAGACTTTGTGTTTCCCCCTCTTAGAGCTTCTCCTTTTCTCTGAAGCCAATCCAAATTGCCAGGGATAAGGCAGGAATAGCTTGTTCCTTGTTTTGTTTATTCATTGTTTCTGGTTCATGCTTCCGTGGTCATTTTCAGGCAGCTTGATACTTACCAGCTGTTATAGGTGCTGAAGTCAAGGGGCTTGTTTCTTAGAAATGAGGGAGCCAACCCCACCCCAAACTACTTCCAGAGAACCAGGTGCAATGCTTTCTTTTTGCTTCTCACTGCCCTGTCAAGTCCTGACTGACGAGGGATCGTCTTAAGTCCGAACATCTTCTGTTTGCCTCGTGATTGGCCAAGTAGAACTGACGCTGGTGGCTTGCAAAGACACCTTTGGGAGTCGTACAACCTCGTGGAAGGAGATGACTGTGAACTGAGCAACACTCGATATTCATTTTTTATACAATATTGACTAGTGAGAGAATAGAGTCAACAAACTTTTCTCCACCATTAATTTTATAGATCTGTAAGTGCTTTTAGAAGTGTTTACCCAAGTTTCTTACCTGTTATTTAATTCTGTGTTTCTATTTATTGCTGTATTTTAAATCGATGCATTTTGTTTTTAATGGGTTCCCTAAAGGTCAGATTATGCATTCACTTTGGACATCCTGGAAAGCAACTCCTAGACCACTAGCGTCACGTCTTTTCCAGGGCAGGACTAAGCACAGAGGAATGCTGAAGTCAGGAGCTGATGCATTAACTTGGTACATGTCCTTCCACAGACCATCAAGTTTCCACAGAGCAGCAGGGAGCAGGGGACCCAAGAGGAGCATTTGGTTTTAGGCAGAAACTTCAGCAGGAGGTTCGGGCCAAATGGAGGGACTTGTCTGTTTGTTTGACTGGTTTTATTAGTCTAATACTATTTTTCCCTGTAGTCCTTTAACTTATTGTACAAAACATAAAACCCTAGGGGCGCCTGGGTGGCTCAATCGGTTAAGCGTCCAGCTCCTGATTTCGGCTCAAGTCATAATCTCAGGGTCGTGAGCCTGAGCCCTGCCCTGGGGTCTGCGCTGGGCATAGAGCCTGCTTAAGACTCCCTCTCCCTGCACCTCTCCCCACCCCTGCTCTTGCTCTCCCCAAAAAATAAAAACAAACCCTAGGCACTAAATATTTATGCACATTTTAACTTTATTGTAAATTTCTAAATTGCATAAAAATATTTTTTCTTTTTGAAATACATAAATTTAATAAGGCTTGCTGGATTCTTGGGTGATTTTTATTATATCTTGAGGGTGTTTCCCTGGATATTATAAAAATTGAAATGACCATATCACTCAGGTTTCAGAAACCTGCTTTCAAAAAACAGGTGACCATGGCTATTCTTCTGATAAATTGATGCCAGGTTCTTACGATATCTGCCTTCATCTCAGAACGGCTTAATTATTTACCTCTCAGGATTAAGGCCAAGATTAGAGTGCTGTCAGCCAGGAGAGCTTTTCAAGAAAACTAATTTTCCCACTGAACCAAAAGTTCCGTTAGTTAATCAGAAACAGTCTCATAGTATAGCTCTTAGGCAAAGATCTGGCCTTTGGTTGTTTTCTTTTCCAAAAAGAAAACAGCTTTGTCGCTTCTCCTAAAAAACAATGTATGTTCATTTACCCCATATCAGACAATATAAAGAATTATGGAAAAGAAAACAAAAAAATCACCAGAAACCTAAATTTTCTTCAATCATCACATTTTCACTTTGTTTTTAGTTAACTTCTTGGAGTGTAATTAACAAGCAGTTATATTAGTTTCAGGTGTAGAGTGATTCAGCAATTCTCTGCATTACTCACTGCTCATCGTAAATGCAGTCATCATCCCATCCCCTAATTCCTCCAGTGCTCACACACCTCCCCCTCTGCTAACCATCAGTTTGCTCTTGAGACTATCTCTTTATTTTTTTGTTAAGTTCCACATATGGGGGCGCCTGGGTGGCTCAGTGGGTTAAAGCCTCTGCCTTCAGCTCAGGTCATGATCTCAGGGTCCTGGGATCGAGGCCCCTATCCGGCTCTCTACTCAGCAGGGAGCCTGCTTCCTCCTCTCTCTCTGACTCTCAGCCTACTTGTGATCTCAATCTCTCTGTCAAATAAATAAATAAAATCTTTTAAAAAAATTCCACATATGAGTGAAATCATATACTATTTCTCTCTCTGACTTATTTCACTTAGATTCCCTTTAGATTCAACTATGTTATTGTAAATGGTAAGATTTCATTCTTTTTAATGGTAATTTCCAATGTACCATATCTTCTTTATCCATTCATCTATTTATAGATCTTGTATTGCTTCCATAATTTGGTTATTGTAAATAATGCTTCTATAAACGTGGGATGCATGTATTCCTTTGAATTAATGTTTTTTTTTTTTGTATTCTTTGCATTAACACCCAGCAATGGAATTACTGGATCATAGGGCAATTCTGTTTTTAACTTTTTGATGAACCTCCATACTGTTTTCCACAGGGGCTGCACCAGTTTGCATTCCCACCAATAGTGCACAGGGGTTCCTTTTTCTCCACATCCTCTCCAACACTTGTTGTTTCTTGTGTTTTTTATTTTAGCCATTTTGACACACGAGAAGTGATATTTCATTGTGGTTTTGATTTGCATTTCCCTGATGATTAGTGGTATTGAACATCTTTTCATGTGTCTATCGGCTATAGGTGTCTTCTTTGAAAAAATGTCTATTCAGGGCGCCTGGGTGGCTCAGTGGGTTAAAGCCACTGCTTTCGGCTCGGGTCATGATCTGGGGTCCTGGGATGGAGGCCCACATCGGGCTCTCTGCTCAGCGGGGAGCCTGCTTCCTCCTCTCTCCTCTCTCTCTGCCTGCCTCTCTGCCTACTTGTAATCTCTCTCTCTGTCAAATGAATAAATAAAATCTTTAAAAAAAAAAAGTCTATTCAGACCCTGTGCCCATTTTTAGATTATTTGTTTTTGTATTGAGTTGTAGAAGTTCCTTACATATTTTGGATACTCACTTCTACTGAACATATCATTTGCAAATGATTTGCAAATCACTTGCAAAAAATATCTTCTCCCATTCATTAGGTTGTGATCTTGTTTTGTGGATGGTTTCCCTTCCTGTGCAAAAGATTTTTATTTTGGTAGAGTCCCAACAGTTTATTTTTGCTTGTGTTTCTCTTGACGGAGGAGGAGACAGCTCTAGAAAAAAAAGCTGATGTCAAAGAACTATGTTTTCTTCTAGGATTTTTATGGTTTCAAGACTCACATTTAGGTCTTCAATCCATCCTGAGTCTATTTTTGTGTATGGTGTAAGAATGTGGTCCTGTTTCTTTCTTTTGCACATAGCTGTCCAGTTTTCCCAGCACCATTTGTTGAAGAGACTGTCCTTTTCCTCATTGTATATTCTTGCCTGCTTTGTCAAAAGATTAATTGACGATATAATTGTGGGTTTATTTCTGGGCTTTCTAGTCTGTTCCATTGATCTTTGTGTCTATTTTTGTGTCAGTACCATACTGTTTTTTTATTACTGCAGATCTGTAGTATATTTTAAAATCTGGGATTGTGAACCCTTCAGCTTTGTTCTTATTTCTTAATATTGCTTTGGCCGTTTAGGGTCTTTTGCGGTCCCATACCAATTTTAATATTTTTTGTTCTAGTTTTGTGAAAAATGTTGTTGGAATTTTGCTGAGGATTGCATATTAAATCTATAGAATTGCTTCAGGTGGTATGGACTTTTGAACAATATTGGTCCTTCCAAGCCATGAGAATGGAATATCTTTCCGTTCGTTTGTATCATCTTCAATGTCTTTCATCAGAGATTTTATAGTTTTCAGAGTGTAGGTCTTTCATTCCTTTGGTTAAATTTAGTCCTAGGTATTTTATTCTTTTGGTGTAATTGTAAATGGCATTGTTTTCTTAATTTTTCTTTCTGCTATTTCCTTACTAGTGTAAAGAAATTCAACAGATTTCTGTATAATAATTTCATATTTTGCAACTTAACTGAGTTCATTTATCAGTTCTACTAATTTTTTGGTGGAATCTTCAGGGTTTTGTATACACAGTATCATGTCATCTGTAAATAGTGACAGTTTTACTTTATCAATCTGGATGTCTTTTATTTCTTGTTTGAGTGCTGTGGCTGGGACTTCTAGTACTGTGTTGAATGGAAATGGTTAGAGTGGACATCCTTGTCTTGTTCCTGACCTTAGAGGAAAAGATGTGAGTTTACCCTATAGAGTATGATGTTAGCTGTGGGTTTTTCATATATGGCCTTTATTATGTTGACGTATGTTTCCTCTGAACCTACCTCGTTGAGATCTTTTATCATGAACAGATGTTGCACTTTGTCAAATACGTTTCCTGCATCAACTGAGATGATCATATAGTTTTTATCCTTTCTTTTGTTAATGTGAAGTATCATCTTGATTGATTTGCAAATTTTGAACCCCTGGCATCCCTGGAATAAATCTCACTTGATTATGGGGAAAGCCTAAATTTTGTGGTAAACATCTTTCCAGATAACTCTACTCTCTCATTCTCTTGTTCTTGCTTGCCCTGTCATCTCTCAGAAATAGACATAAGGCAGACTGAAGGGCAGAAGGCCAAACTCAGCAACGTGGAATCTTAGCTTGATTTCTTTAGTTGCAAAACCTTCAAAACCAGGAAATTTTGTTAGGTATAATTTGCATACCATAAAGTACACTCGTTTTAAGTGTGCAGTTCAATGCATTCAATTGAACTCAAGTTATATGTGAGAGAAGTGAATAATAATTAAATAGTGGGGGACTTTAACATTCCACTTACATTAATGGACAGATCATCTAAGTGGAAAATCAAAAAGGAAGCAATGGCTTTCAGTGACACACTGGAACAGATAGATTTAACAGATATATTCAAACATTCCACCCTAAAACAGCAGAATATACATTATTTTCAAGTGCACACAGAACATTTTCCAGAATAGGTCACAGAGTAGCCCACAAAATGCCTCAATAAATTCAAGAAGATGAAAGTCATACCATGCATCTTTTCTGACCACAACACTATGACCGCAAGGAAAACAATCTGGAAAGACTACAAACGTAGAGAGGTTAAATAACATGCTACTTCAACTTCATGCTATTTCAACAAGGAAATAAAAAGAAGAAATTAAAAGGTACATGGAAACAAATGAAAATGAAAACAGAGTGGTCCAAAACCGTTGGGATGCAGCAAAAGCAGTTCTAAGAGGGAAAGGTATAGCAATGTCTACCTCAAAAAGCAAGAAAAATCTTAAATAAACAACCTAACTTTACACCTAGAGGAGTTAGGAAAAGAACAACAGACAAAATCTAAAACCAGTAGAAGGAAGGAAATAGTAAAAATTAAATATAGAAACAAAACAAAACAAACAAAAACAATAGAACAGATTAATGAAACCAGGAACTGCTTCTTTGAAAAAAATAAAAAAATTTTATAAACCTCTGGCTGCTACACTTGTTAAGGAAAAAAGAGAAAGGACTCAACAAATAAAGTCACAAGTAAGAGAGGAGACATAACAACTAAGACCACAGAAATACAAAAAACTCTAAGAGAATATTATGAAAAATCATATGACAGCAAAATGGACAACCTAGAAGAAATGGATCAATTCCCAGAAACATATAAGCTTCCATAACTGAAACAGGAAGAAATAGAAAATTTGAACAGACTGATAAGCAGCAAAGAAATTGTCTCAGTAATCAAAGAACCCCCAACAAGCAAAAGTCCATGATCAGATGGCTTCACAGGCAAAGTCCACTAAACATTTAAAGAAGACTACCTGTTCTTCTCAAACTATTCCAAAAAATAAAAAAAAGGAAGGAAAACTCCCAAATTCATCCTATGAGGCCAGCAGTATCCTGATTACAAAACCAAAGACTCCACTAAAAAAGAACTGTAGGCCAACATCCCTGATGAACATAGATGCAAAAATCCTCAATAAACCACTAAGAAACTGAATTCAATAATACATTAAAAAAATCATTCCCCACGATCAAGCGGGATTTATTCCCGGTTTACAAGAGTGGTTCAATATTCTCAAATCAATGTGATACATCACATCAATGAGAGAAAGGATAAGAACCATGTGATTATTTCAATAGATCCAGAAAAAGCATTTGACACAGTACAATATCCATTCATGATAAAAACCCTTAACAAAGTAGGTTTGGGGGGAACACACTTCAACATAATAAAGACCATATATGAAAAACTCACAGCTAGCTAGGATGCGGGGATTCTCATCCTCAGTGGGGGAAAACTGTGAACTTTTCCCTAAGGTCAGGAACAATATGAAGATGTCCACTCTCACCACTTTTATTCAGCGTAGTACTGGAAGTCCTTCCCATAGCAATCAGACAACAAAAAGAAATAAAAGTCATCCAAGTTGGCAAGTAAAAAGTAAAACTTTCACTCTTTGCAGATGACATGATATGATATATAGAAAACCCAAAATATTCCATCAAAAAACTGCTAGAACTGGTAAACAAATTTAGTAAACTTATAGGATCAATGTGCAGAAACCTGTTGCATTTCTATATACTAATAATGAAGCAGCAGAAAGAGAAATTAAGAAAATGTGGTGCCTGGGTGACTCAGTCAGTTGAGCATCCGACTCTTGATTTCGTCATGATCTCACAGTCATGCGATCAAGCCCTGTGTAGTGTCCCCCACTGGGTGTCGAGCCTGCCTTAAGATTCCCTCTCTCCCTGTGTCCCTCCCCTTCTGACACTCACATGTGCAGTTCTCTCTAAGAAAAAAAAGAAAGAAAAGAAAAGAAAGGGGAAAAAATGGGCAGAGGACATGAACAAGCATTTCTTCAAAGACATCCGATGGCCAATACATGAAAAGATGTTCATCATTCACTCACCATCAGGAAAATGGGAATGAGAACTACAATGAGATATCACCTCACACCTGTTAGAATGGCTAGTCAACAATACAAGACACAACAGGTTTTGGCAAGGATGTGGAGAAAGGGGAATCATCATTCATGCTCTGTTGGTAGAAATGCAAACTGGTGCAGCCACTGTGGAAATTGGTATGGATTTTCCTCGAAAAGTAAAAAATAGAACTGCCCTACAGTCCAGCAACTGCACTACCGAGTATTTATCCAAAGAATACAAAAACACTCAGTCAAAGGGATACCTGCATTCCTGTTTATAGCAGCATTATGTACAATAGCCAAGATATGGAAGGAGTCCAAGTATCTATCAGTTGATGAATGGATAAAGAAGAGGTGGTGTGTATATGTATATATCTACACACACACACACACACACACACACACACACACAATGGCATATATTTAGCCATAAGAAGAATGAAATCTTGCCATTTGCTAGGACATGGATGGAGCTAGAGAGTATGATGGTAAGTGAAATCAGTCAGTCAGAGAAAGACAACTACTATATTATTTCAGTCATATGTGGAATTTAAGAAACAAAACAAATGAGCAAAGGGAAAGAGAAAGAGACAAATTAAGAACAGGCTCTTAACTTAGAGAACAAACCGGTGGTTACCAGAGGGGAGGTGGGTGGGGGGATGGGGGAACTAGGAGATGGGGATTAAGATTACACCTGTCATGATGAGCCCTGGGTGATTGATTTATGGAATTGTCAAACCATGTATTCTATACCTGAAACTAATATAACTCTGTATGTTGACTAACAGGAATTATTAAAACTTAAAGAAAAAAAGAAAAAAAATTGGTAAAAAAATAAAGAGAATAAAGGAAAACCAAAAACAACTTTATTCATATGTTACAATTCACCCATTTAACATGTAAAACTCATTCTTTTAAAATATATCACAAGGCTATACAGCCATCACCACAATCCGATTTTAGAATATTTTGTCCCCACCACAAAGGGTATTCCATACCCACTAGCCATCAGCCCCCATTGTTCCTCTAACCCCTCCCTCAGCCCTAACCAACCACTAATCTACTTTCTATCTCCATAAATTCGCCTATTCTGGATCTTTCTGACCAGAAATGGTCTTCTCCAGAAATCTGCCACTTCTGGACCTTGTATGATAAATGGAAGCATATAATAATAAAAAAAAAAAAAGTGAGAGAAGTGAATACCCTCTAGGACAGGGTATTTCCTTGGAAGGCAGCCTAGGAAGAAATTCCTCGGTGCAGCCTTATCTCAATCAGAATTGCTCGATGAGCTCTGTCAGGTGGTGGCCCACCAAAACTATGGAGCTGAGCACCTACACAGACTTGCCCTGACTGAAGATTTCACAAGGGCTCAGGAGTCCTCTTCTAAGTTGCAAGGAGGCCTGCATGCCCTGACGGGATGTGGGGAGGATGACCAAATCTCAGGAGACATCAGACTGCTGATCAGCCTGTAATAAGATTCGGTGGATCTGAATGAAGTTAAGATCACAGTGCTTAATGGAGTTGACACATGCTGCCCAAACTCTGAAAGGACAGATTTGTGTGGGCCTGCCTACAAAGTCTGAAGACAGTGAGGAAACCGCAAAGCCCTCCCTGACAAGACTGATGTCAGTCACCCTGTGTTACCTCAGAGTGACCTCAGGCAGAGAGCCATGGGCAACTGGAGAGAAGATAGATTTACCCTTTGTTTTCTTTTATAACCAACTTCGCCCCAGAGAAGACGAGAAGATCCTTAACCCTGTAGGAGCCTAGGTCTGAGGCGCTGACTCCCACCTCAGAATCTGCCCTGAAATGCTCCAGTTACCAAACTGAGGTAACTCATAGGAGCTCACAGGGCATTTAAGAGTGATCCAGGGGCCTTGAGTCCATTGAAGAGTTTTTAGAATTCCTAACAGAATTTTAAGATCCATTCCCACACGTAGAGTAAAATGTTGAAACATACCAAATTTTCAGTTGTTGGTAATCTGTGTAAAAGCTGTGTCGTTTCTATACAAAAGTTGTTAACATGGAGTCGTGGATAAATTTAGTTCTAACTCTTTGCCCTCAAGATAAAGAAACTGAATCTAGAGAGTTACATGACTCAGTCAATGCCACACCCTGGTCCACAGCCATCCTCCATTTCTCCCACCCTAACACTCATGGTGGATGGCCATGTTTCTTTTATTTCGTCCTTCGGTGTGGTGGCTTTGTGACACAGTGTCACGCTCGCACACTTTAAGGTTTCAGTGAGTCCAGAGAAATGGGACTGTTTTGTAGGAGAACAAGGAATACTGAATCACTTAATTTCTACCACAACCTTGTGGGCATTAAATTATTCTCATTTAGCCGATGGGGAAGCTGAGGCACAAAGTAACTCACCCACTGTTACACCTACAGCAGCACTGCCTTTCATTCTTTTGAAATGCACTGATTCAGCAAGGAAGCAAGAGGAAGTAGAAGTAATGAGGGCTAGGTTATTGAGGCCTATCAAGGGTAAATATCCTGACTATCCTGTGCCTTAAGCCTGAATGTCAATAACCAAACGTTTTAAATTAAAGTCAGCCAGCTGTGGAACATTCTGGACCAAAAAAAAAAAAAAAAGAAAGAAAGAAAGAAAAGAAAGAAAACCAATCCCCCAGAGCACTTCTCTGCAATCACACTGAACTGTGCCAAGAAAAATTGTGAAATGAGGAAAAAGATTCCTGGTGTCCCCAATAGTACACCCTTTGTCTCTGAGCTATTTTACAACTGAATACTGATGGTAATGCAAATGATTTTTTTGTCCATACAAATGCAAACTCTGTCCTGTGGCGATGCAATTGATTATTGTTTATAGATATTGACCAATTGATTTCAGCACTTTTTAAAAAGATTTATTTATTTTAGAGAGGGTGAGCATGGGTGAGTTGGGGGAGGGACAGAGGGAGAGAATCTTCTAGCAGACTCTTTTGAGCACAGAGCCCAAAGAACCAGACCCCGGGATCACAGCCTGAGCTGAAAGCAGATGCTTAACCCACTGAGCCACCCAGGCGCCCTGATTTCAGCACTTCTGATGGCGTATAGATACGTTTTTTAAAAGAAAATTTCCTTTGAACTGGTTGTTACATTGTTCTAGTTCTCTAATTAATAAATTAAATAAAATCTCTGGCATGTTTGTTTTATATTTGTATGAGAGCCATCATATTTCTATTTCAGAAAATTAATCTGGACAACAGCTTGTAGTTCCTGAATGTGCCCAAATCCCTCCCCAGGAGCTGTCTCTTCTTCATGTGATTGCTGTGTTCTCTTTTTCGTCCGGGTCAGGGGTTGGCAATCCCCAGGCCACAGGCCCTGTCTGTCCCACCAGCTGCTTTTGTAATGGCCTGCAAGTTTAGATGGGCTTTTACACTAGTGAGATGAAAAAATTCTCAAAAGAAGAATACTGTATCAAAAGAAGAATAAAGGGAGAAGAATTTGTGGAACGAACCAATGAGACAGGATGCCCATTTTCCTGTTCATAAATAAAGCTTGAGGCAAACAGCCGTATTGACTTGTTTACACACAGCTGTGGAGTCTCACTCCAATGGCGGAGATCAGAAGCGGTGAAAGAAGACACACCACCCACAAAACCAAAAATAGTTACTATCTGGCCCTTTCCAGAAAACATCTGTTAACCTATTGCTATGGTTAACAGTGGGTTTTTGAGTGCCCCCCAAATTCATAAGTTGAAATCCTACCCTCTCAAAATGATAGCGTTAGGAGGTGGGGCTTTGGGGAGGTGCTTAGGTCACAAAGCTAGAACCTTCATGAATGCCATCAGTGACCATATTAGAGGCCCCACAGAGATCCCTGGACCCTTCCACCACAGGAGGGCACAGAAGTCGGCAACCTGAAGTCAGGAAGAGGGTTTTCACCAGAAGCAGACCATGAGGGCACCTCATCTCAGACTTCCAGCCTCCATAATTGTGAAAAATTAATTTATTGTTTGTGAGTCACTCAGTCTCTGGTATTTTGTTACTGCAGCCTGAATGGACTAAGACACCCGTGATCTACTTAATGCCCCCAAGGTCTCAGCATGTCCTCCAGGACCCTCCCTCACTCTCTGGTCTGGGCTGCCCCCCACCCCGCCCCGGCTGCGGGCAACCTGCTGCGCTTGCGTCTATTCCGCAATCACACTTCGAGTTGTGCCTACGGACGCTCTTACGCCTTTACACCGGCCTGTGAATCGTTTGAGGATGTGGACTGTGTTTTGTTTGCCCTTGTACGCCCAGTGCCCAAGAGAGTGCCCAGCCCGCAACGGGCACTCCACATGTGTTGAATGAATGCTTCTCTCATCCTCTGAGCAAGTGCATCTCAACATTACAGCTTTCTGAGTAAGTCTTTAACAATCAGCTTTCAACCTAGGAGGCAGGAGTGGAGTGGAGGTAGAAGTACCGAAGACGAGCTTGTCACGGTCTCACGCAGGTGACTGGGCTCCATGAAGTGGGATGTGGAGAGAGCACCGGCTGAAGAAGCTTTGGGGGCGGGGCCAGCTTTGACCCACGTCCCAAGTCGGGTGGGGTGAGACAGGTAGCACAGCTCCTCGGAGGACCTTTCTTGTTTTCCACGTCTCATCTTAACCGTGGGATTCGAAACCTCTCCTTCTAGTCTTCCCTCGTCCACGAATTCATCGGTGTTTCTCTGCTTTGTCCTTGCCATGTCAAGAAACTTCTCCCACATGCCCATGGCATCCTCTACCACTCCATGTGTTTGAGCTAACCACTCCCCGGAGTCCAATATTCTGTTTTTTTCGGGCGGTATTTTCCAATGCTCTGAATTTCCACTTTCAGAAGACACTATGGGTGATAAGAGCTAAGGGGTCGTGTTCAAGAATTAATTTGAAGTCAAGTCATTAAACAGCATGGGGAATGATGATACAGTTAGGAACACGGTTTGCAGAAAACTCTAAGCCCTTCCGGGGAGCTAATCATTGTGCTGCTGCAGTTGTCCCAACACTGGCAGGCATTCTTCCCCGAATCTGCTGATTCCCTTCCTCAGTCTTCTGGCCTAAACGGTTCACCTTGTCCTGTTACAGGATTTGTCATCACTTGGATGACCTATGGATTCTCTAGTCTCAAACATGAGACCACGTGGAGTTTGATGCCACCTCCCCCTACTACAAGCCAAGGTACAAATGTCAGTTTCTCAAGGGCAGAGACTTTCTTTCCTTCCTTTTGTAGGTGTCATTTCTCTAGCATACTGTGGGAGCCACAGGACATGTAAGCTTGGCAGGATTAAGTTCCCATTTACCATGTGGTATGGGTGAAAGTGTGTCCCCCAAATTCCTGAATTCATCTGAAGTCCTAGCCCCCCATACTTTAGAATGACTGTATTTGGGAATGGGGTCACTGCCGATGTCACAGTTAAGGTCATCCTGGAGTGGGTGTACCCCTGACACAATAGGACTGGTGTCCTTACGAAAAGGAGAGATTGGGACATACGGAGGTGTGCACCCAAGGGGAACATCATGTGAAGACTGGAGTTATTTTGCTGCAAGCCAAGGGCCTATGAGAACCTGGGAGCGAGGCCTGGAACACATTCTTCTCGAGCATGGCCCTGCCAACCTCTTGACCTTGGACTTCTAGTTCCTAGAACTATGAGACAATACTTTTTGTTGTTTAAGCTGCTTGGTTGGTGGTGCTCTGTGCCTTGGCAAATACATCTTGGCATCATACTTTCATCCTTCTCTGTAACTCCAGTATTGGGACTGGGGGTTTTATCATCACTTACAAGTCACTGCCTTTTGGATTTGTCAATCTTGCTTTCTTTCCAAATTGAATGACCCCCTATATTCCTTTCCTGTTGCTGCCATAACCAATTACCATAAATTTTGGTGGCTTGAAACAGCACAAATGGATCACCTCACAGTTAGGAGTTTGGAAGTTCAGAGTCAGGGTCATCAGGCCAATGTCCAGACGTTAGCAGGCCTGCCTCCTTCCGGACGCTCCGAAGGGAGATCCACGTCCTTGTCATTTTCAGCATGGAGAGGCTGCCTGCATTCCGTGAAATGAATGAATGAATATGAAATGAATATGAATGTCATGCCTAACTGCTTACGAGCTCCACTCTGGGGACCAAGTTCACGGGCAGACAATGGCTTTAAGATCTCAGCCCTCTAATTGGCTCAGCCTAACTCCATCTTGCTTCTTTTTTTTTTTTTTAAAGATTTTATTAAAATCTTTAATCTGCTTGCTTCTCTGAAATCTCTTGCTTCTGTTGTCATATCTATTCATCTGACCCTCTTGTCTCCCTCTTCATAGGACTCTGTGATTATGTTTAGCCTACCGGATAATCCAAGATTATCTCTTCAGCTCAAGATCCTCAACTTAACCACATTTGTAATGTCATCTTGACCATGTAACATAACATAGTTCTAGGGATTAGGCCATGGGTATTTTGGGGGCCAGTATTCTGACTACCATGCCTCTTTCCATCCTCAACCTTTCCCAATTCCATTCATCTTCCAAGGTCCTCTTCTGGGACTCCTCTACTCCAGCCCAGTGAAATTTAGTGAAATTTAGATTTCACTAAATCTGTTTCTGTCTCTCTATCCACTACCACGGCGCCCCACCCCAGATCCCTAATTATTGGGCATGAGATCACCCCCTTTCTCTAGTCTCTCTGACGGTGACTTGAGTACAAAGCCCATTGCTTACGCTCTGCTGGCTCTCCAGAAACACTGCACATTGGCTATGCTCTCAAAGATGTAAAAATTGCTTGAAGGTGAGATCCAATCTTATGAGTCTTAACTAGACGTGGTGCAGCAAATCCAGACCTCCCAATGTTCCCCCTCCCCTTCCTCTCATGATTCACTTAAGACAGAAGCAAGACTGGGTGCCTGTGTGGCTCATTGGTTGAGCGACTGCCTTCAGCTCAGATCATGATCCTGGAGTCCTGGGATTGCACCCTGCATCAGGCTCCCTGCTCAACTGGGGGTCTGCTTCTCCCTCTGACCTTCCCCCTCTCCTGCTCTCTCTCTCTCATTCTCTCTCTCAAATAAATAAATAAAATCTTTAAAAAAAAAAAAAAAGAAGCAAGATGGAGTTTGGCTGAGCCAATTAGAGGGCTGAGATCCCAAAGCCATTGTCTGCCTGTGAACTTGGTCCCCAGAGTGGAGCTCGTAAGCAGTTAGGCATGACATTCATATTCATTTCATACTGTGTCCTTCCCCTCTCCATGGCAAATAGTAATCATGACACACCACTGACCATCTCCAGCGAGTCCCAACAGTGTTTAAGGGACTTCAGTGTGGGAAAAGTCAAGGAAGCTGTGGTTCAGCCTTCCAGAGCCTCCAGCAGGCTCACAACTAGGAGAGTTGGATTCTTCTTCAGAGCTGGCCATCCTGAAGTCGCACACTCCATGCGCAAGTCCAAAAGGAGTGAGATGTGGGTCTGAGCCTGGGCGGACAGTCCCAAACCCTGGTACCCAGGCAGCTGGGGCTCTCCCTCCCACAGCCTTTGGACTGACCTTCAAAAACAGGATTTCTTTTCATTTAAAAAAAATTTTTTTTAAAGATTTTATTTATTAAATCGTGAGAGAGCACAAGCAGGGGGAGCAGCAGGCAGACGGAGAAGTACGCTCCCCACTGAGCAAGCAACCTGATGCAAGGCTCGATCCCAGGACCCTGGGATCATGACCTGAGCTGAAGGAAAATACTTAACTGACTGAGCCACCCAGGTGCCCCTCTTTTCATTTTTAAATCCTGGTCTTACACAGCTGGCTGCCCCTCCCATCTCTAGCCCTGCTCTCCTCTCATTTTGAACACCGGAGTTTTACCTTATGTAGTTTAGGCGCAAGAAGAAATAATTTAAAGGAGGCAGGAGCTTGCATCTGGGAGGCGGCCATACTTGAGTCCACGCACTAGATCTCTCCTACAGCCCAGCGATCTCTGGACAGAAAACCAGCGCCACCTCACAGGACAGAAGAGAACAGTAAGCAGGAAAGATGTACCCGCAGTGCTTTCAGAGTTCCTAGCCCTTAATGGGCACCGAAGACGGGTTAGTTCTTTTCTTCTCCATCCTCATTTTAACACAACAAATTCTTACTCTTCGAGAGGATTAAATGCTGAAAACCCATAAAAAGTGGGAAAACACCCCAAAGATCATTTGCACTGAGGTGACAGAATGTGATATAAAGTAATTTGCAAAGGGTGATCTCTTAGCTTATGCTGCCATAGCAAAATGCCACAGACAGAGTGGCTTGAACAACAGACGTGTATTTTTCCGCAGCTCTGGAAGTCCCAGATCCAGGCGCCAGACACACCGGGCGCTGCTGGGATGCTGCTTCCTGGCTTACAGATGCCTGTCTTGTCCCCGCATCCTCACGTGGGGTGGGAGGTGGGAAGCACACGTGAGCTAGCAGGCTCTCTGCTGTCCCTTCCGTAAGGACCCTAGTCCGAGGGGATCAGGGCTCCACCCTCACCACCTCATTTAACCTTAATTACCTCTATAAAGGTCTGTCTCCAAATACAATGATTTTGGGGGTTGGGCTTCAACATAGGAATTTTGGGGGAAGACATAGTCGAGTCCCTAACGGATTCCACAGTCAGGCTAATGTTTAACATTTCCTTTCATTTCTGATTTTGCACGCGGCATTTTAAATTGGGTGAAGACCTACAAAACCGCTTCCTTCCCCACTTCTCCATTTCTGGATGTGACCAGAAAGGAAGGCAGAGGCCGTGGCAGCCTCCCTCGTGCTTTGGCATTTTCCCACAGCTCTGGAGATGAATGGGGTCTTCTCACGGGTCCCCGGAGGCCCCTGCTCCGTGAGCAGCCCCCTAGCTCCCCGCAAGTGAAGCGAGACTTCTAATGTCACCTCCGTGACAGGATTCAGCCCTGGTGCCTTTGGAGAGACACGCAGAGGGGGGCGCAGCGAGAGAGACAACGGACCTTGAAGCCCACATCCCGCTCTCTGCACCTGTCACCCCCGTCCTCGTCCTCCCCAGGCAGGCGTCCACTGAAAGCATCAAGATGCCAGGTGTTGCAGCTTCCATTGGCATCGATTATTTTGATCACTTGGGGCTGCAGCACTTTGTTCTGAAAATACATTCGATCGCTGTGTTCCTGTGAAAAGCGGCTCCGTGCCTGTTTCTGTACATCGGATCCAGCAGTGTTATATAAAATTTTATCTTCACTTTTTAGGGGATTAGAACCCTTTTTATTTTCCTTTTAGCCAGAGAACACAGACGAATAGGGCCGAAGGGAGAGCCACGGGTGCGAGTGGCGAACAGTGGGTGATGCCGTGGAGGGAGGGACGTCTGGGTTTGCCACGGTGATCTGGGGAAGCAGGCCGGTCACTTTCCTTAGTGACACCCCTGAGTGCTTAGCAGTCCCGAGGCTGTGAGCTCTACTGTCTGGGCAGGGGGAGAAAGGAAAATAGTCATCCGTTCAAACAGAGCAATTCCCAGGTTAGCTGAGGACCTGTGGTCCTGCAGCCAGACTTTCCAGTCCTCGTGTGGCCAGAGTCCAGCATGTGCTCAGGGCTTCCTGGGGCTTCTGGGACCCACGCGGGAAGGCAGCAGCCCCACACGGCGTGGGCGGATCCGCATCTTCACAAAGGGGCCCGGCGGTTAGAGGCAGCCTCTGTTCAAACGTCAACAGGGCACGCATGTGCCCTTAGCCAGGGGATGGCGATGTAGAGGGTTTGCTCTAGAAGCGCAGACGTATGTGGAGAGACGGCCGCACGCTTAGCCCGGCGAGGCCTGCAGAAAGAATCTGGAAATGGCAGCCTTCACGCATTCTTTCCTCAATTCACTCGATCAACATTTATCGCGTGTCAGCTTTGAGCCTCGAGCGGCGTCAGACACATCCTGGCCACTGAGGAAGTATCCGTGAACGTGTACGAGAACACACGAGTCTTTGGCATCTTATTCTAGGCACAAGGGACATGTGATGAGCGTGAGCCCAGCCCTGCCTTCCTCGAACTGTAGCTGGGAACCGCAGACACTCAGCAAGTCACGAGATCAGCACACAGGTGGCTTTGGATGGGGGAGGCGTTCTCTAAAGAAGCAAATGGTGATTTGTGCGTGAGCAAGAGAACAGAAGGTAGGGGCTTCTTGTAGGATGGAGAGAAGGTTCCATTTCTGCTGCAGCCTGGAGAATGCGCCGGCGGGCCAGCCGGAGGCCTGGCAAAGGGAACAGGGAATACAGAGGCTCTGGGGCAGCAAGGTCCAGAGCGAAAGGGGGGTGCAGGAAAAGCGAGGGGCCAGTACAACCGGAGGACAGTGGAAAGGAGGGAGGGAGGGGCTGTGGTGGGAAATTTGGATTATCTTTTAAGTGGAGTGCAGAGATGAGCAAACCAAGGCCAGTGGGCCAAACCTGGCCGGTCTCCTTGTGGTGTAAGCACCTGACGTTAGCTTTTTCTGATTGTAATGTGAATGCCTGACTTGAAGTTTTTGATGGCTGAGGTGTCCACTCCAGAGACATCCACCTCAAGTAAACACAGTGCCATATAAAGAGCTGGGCCCTTGAACCCATAAATCCCTTTATAGAGAGCTCTGGCTGATTTCCATAACTGATCCTTTGACCACTTGCTTTTCCTTTCTGGAGCTTTAATTCCTACTCATAGGTTTTATATTTACCAATAAAGAGTGAACCCTTGAAATCCAAGGCACCCCAACCTCCACCCCAGTAAAAACAAGACCCCAAGTCTATCTCTCGCTCACGCTCTGTCCTTGACCTCACTGTGTGACCCTGGATATGCTGTGTATCTCCGGGACTTGTGAGCAATAAGCCTTGTCTTGGAAACCAACCTTCCATGATGGTTGTTGCTAAGATACATCTTGCCATCATACTAAGAGCCACAAGGGCCAGTCTGTCCACAAGATTGGCTCTGGTGGAGAAGTCTGGAGGGGTTGGCCATGGGCCCAGTTGAGTGTCCCAGGCATTGCTAGCCACAGCATCACTATGGATTGGGTGGGACAGACCCAAGACAATTGGCGTGGTCAGCAGTAAACATGTCACTGCCGTTGCAATTAATGCAGGGAAAGGCCCGTTAGTGGCAACTGGCTAACCCAGGTGGGGAACTCCATTTGGGAAGGAAACGCTGCTTTCTGGAGGTCTGTCACACTCCGTGCTTTGGCACATTGCCTCTGTTGTGAGTCGCCTGCTGAACCCATCCCAGAAATATCACTGCTGTCACAAGAGTTCAGAGCCACGTGATCAAGGGCATAGGACCTAGCACGATGATTAGACCACTAATTCTAAAGGCCTTAACTGACTTTTCTGTAGGTGAGGGTCCTCATGCCTTGAGGCCCAGGAGGGCTAAGGGTGGGTTGGATCTCAAGGCTATGGTGAGCACGCAAGGAGAGGCTCTGGGCTACAGGCCCAGGAAAGGATTTCCCCATAGGTGAGGAGGATGGGAAGCCCTCCAAGTGAGACTACGGACTCGGTATGTCATGCCTGGACTAGGTGTCCTAACCCAGAGCAGGGAAATTGCCTTGAAACAAGAAGCCACGCGCACCACCAGAGGGAAGACTCAACAAAGGCCAATCCCTGCATCGCCGCTTAACTCTCTGCTGTTGCTCCTCGCCCCTGAACTGATGGGATATTGCGGGTCCATCCTTGATATGATATTGCTAAAAAATTAATGAACAAATATAAGTGTCCTAAACATCTGATGCTAATGTCTTCTAAGAATGCCAAGGAGGTACACCAGCTCTTTGATAAATTACACCCCAAAGGCTCCCTGGGCATTGCTCAGTGCCGTACATAACAAGAGGCCAAGACTCTGGTATCAAGCTCCAGAAGCCTAGGGGCTTTTCCCCCAAAGACACTGTGTGAAGCATGCTAGTGGAGGCAGACCCCAAGCCCAGAGAGGTCTTTTGGGATATCCTGGCAAGGAAAGCAGCTGCCCAAGAAGAGGGCTTATGATGATGTCACCGAAATTTTCCCAGTAATAACACATAAATTAAGAGAAGAATCAAGAAGTAGTAACTAAGATAAAGAACTATACTTTAACTGAAATTCAAGCCTTCCTTCAAGATCTGGAGCAGCAGGAAGAGGAGAGGGAAGCCGATTGTCTGTCTTGGGTTTTTAGACCGGGCCCAGAATGGTTCCTCCTGGCTGGCTGTCAGACCGGGGGAACTGGCCAGGATCTCTGAAGACCCTACAGTCTCTAAACTTCTTATGATCCACACAGACTATATATTTGTTTCCTCTGGGATACCACAGATGCTAGCGCCCCCGACTTCCCCTGAAGGGGGCGGAAACAAGGGACACGCCTCAGGAGGAGGAGGTCCCGGAGGACGGAGAAGGGAAGGCAGAGGCGGCTCCCACGCTCACACCAGGGCCCTCCGGCTCCTCATTTGGGAATTTATTGCCTGGGGCTGTGCCATCCTACCGTCTCGGTGATCACTGCTAAGACTCACAGGGAGTGGAATACACGAGAAGAGGTCCATTGCCCGTTGTGCAAAATTGGCGTGGCCCCATGGGTCTACGTTTCCATGACACAGTGACCCAAGTGACCTCTCCATTTCCAACCCTGACGAGGCCCCATTCGACCCTGAGTCCAGGGAATTCTTTCTATTCCCCATGTGGGGCAGTTCTACATCGGGGCTGATGAAACCACCCTAAAGGCACCAGGAGGTGTTGACATGGTTGCTGGACATGAAGGAGGTTCCTGCCCACGCGCCCAGACACCTCAGACTCCCACTGCCCCAGGGTATCTTCCTCAAACCAGTTTCCCTCAAGGGAAAGGGTTCCCTACTTCCTCCCAGCCTAGTTTTGCCCCTTATGCAAATGCACAAGAAAGCCTCCACTGGGAGTTAGGAGAAGCCAGGGATCCTGCCTCTTAATTTTTGCATAGCCCCAGGCCCTAAAACCAGCATTCTCCCAGCCACGGACCCTTCTATCCTCTTGCTATACACAGCCACCCTCCAGCTCCCTGGACAACGCCCTCCCCCCACCTGTCCTCTCCCCCACCTTCCAGGACTAGCAGCCACCCAAGCCCTACCCCAGGAAAGCCGAAGCTCCCCAGGCTTGTTGCATCTCCCTACTGGCGCCCCCAGTGGGACAATAAAAATGCACCATTCTTTCTGGCCCTTTCAGACACCAGGGCCCAAGCCACTGTCTTTTGGGACAATCCCTCAAAATTCCCAAAAGGCATCACCAGTAAACAATCAAAGGTGTGGAACCCATCTGTATGTAACTATTGGGACCATCCACCTCAAACTCCTTCCTCTGGTGGGGGTCCCTGGTCCTTTCTTTCCCTGTTGTAGACCTGGATGCACGGACCTGATGCCATGCCCCAGGGAACAAGCCCAGACTTTCAGGCCAGTACCTTCTTCTTAAAGAGACACTCCCCAAATTATTTTCAGGCGATTAATTTCAACCCCGGAAATGGGTTGATCTCCTGCCCTGGGCATTTCTAGCTGATAGCAGCACCACGGATATGCTAAGATCAGCACAAAACACACCTGTTATTGTAAATTAAGTTTTATTGGAACACAGTCACACCCATTTATTGCAGGATCATACACATCTTAGATCTGAAGTCGGTGTCTGGTTCCCTGTGCAGCCACAGAGCTGAGTACCTGTAACAGAGATCATACGGCCTACAAAGACTCAATTATTTGCTATCTGGTCCTTTAAAGACAAAGCTTGCCAACTCTGCTCTATTGTGTGGAATCTGGCTTGCAGGAGGGCAAGAAGGTGTTGAAATAATCTTTTAAGCCGCAGATAGCACTCCTCCTGCCCCAGAGGCCCTGTCAGCAAACCGGGACCTGGCTAACTTCCCGACCCAGTAAAGGCTGTGCTTGACCCAAAAACAGCATATGGAGCCAGCCAGGCCCCAAAGCGAAGCCAGCTCTGGGCTTTCTCACCCCAACAAGGTTGACTGCGTGGGCCTGGCAATCAGAACTTTTCTCTTTGTTTCTTCATTGTTCTTTATTTATCTTATAAAAGCTTCGTGCCTGCCACCCCATTCTGTGGTCCTCTGAAAGGAGACTGTCCACTTCATGAGGTGTTAAGGTTTGTGTCACCTAACTTGTCTTCAATCATTTTCTAACAAGGGACAGGCAAAATGTTTGGGAGGCTGCAGATAAATAGATGTGGGTGTATTCAATATATATTTTGGGAAAAAAAAAAGAGAGACTTGGTTGTTGGTTTTGTTGAAAAACAACGACTCCTGGGGGTGTGCCTGGAGCCGGGCATGGTAGCATTGACCAGGTGGGGTGCACTGGGGTATAAAACAGCTCAGGATTTAAATTCACGGTTGATTCTGAGATGTCAGTTAGGCCTCATCTGAATGGAGAAGTTGGAAAGCAGGAAGCCATTTAAGCCTGGGAGAGCAAAGAGAGACACCAGGAGAGAGTAAGGAAGATGAAAAGCCCCCGAAAGAAAAAATAAGAGAGAAGAGGGATGGAGGGATGGCAGCAAGTGCCAAGCTGGGGATGCCAACAAGCTGGGGTTTCGGAAAAGCCCCAAAGGTGGCCTTGTCACCCAGAGACGGAGGTTAGAGGGGGCTGTCTCCCAAATCTTGGGCCCCTCCTCGGCCGGGAAGGTCTGGGTGTGTTCTAGGGCCGACAGACATACTCAGATGTCTGACAGGCAGCCACGAACCCCCAACCAGGGGGGCAGGAGAGAGATGGCGCCCAGCAGAACTTTCTCCAGAAAGCAAGTGGGGAGCCTGACCTATGTTTGTCACAGGCCGACAGGGGGCAGAGCCAAATGCCCATCCCCCCACTGCTGCACGCCCCACTCCCTTTGGGCAAGTTGTTCAGAGAGAAAGAACCAAGAAAGGACTCTTGGGGCCTTTTATATTTTTTTCTGTTTAAAACAAATTTTATTGGGATATAACTTATAACAATAAAACATATCCATTTTAAGTATATAGTTTTGAATCCGAACAAATGCATACACCCCTGTAAACAGAACCACAGCCAAAATGTAGACCATTTCCGTCACCCTCAAAGCTCCCTCAGTGCGTCAGTAGTAAACCCCCATCCCGTGCCCGGCCCTGGGGACTCCCCGATAGGCTTTCCCTCGTCGCAGATTGTGCCTCTTCCAGTGTTTCTCAGAAATGAAACTTTGTTTGGCTTCTTTCACTCAGTGGAGTGAGGTACCTCTATCAGGAGTTTATTCCTTTTTATTGCGGATTAGTATTTCATTGGCATGAATATTAGTATGTACGCCAAAGTTTGTGTTTCTTCATTTACCTGTTGACAGATGGACAATTTGGGTTATTTCAAAGTTTTTGTTTTGTTTTGTTTTGTTTTTGCTGTACAAAAGGAGCCTAGTTCTTTTTCTTCATCTTAACAGACAATCACTTCCTTGCCCCCAGGTGGGAAAGGACTGCAGACTGAGCAGCGGTGTTTCTCACACATCAGTTCATCAGAATCCTGCTAAATGATTAAAGTTAGAGCACTTGCTAAAAGCAGCTCCGGTGCTGGTCTCTACCCCCCAAGAGTTTCTGATTCCATCGATCTGGGGTGGACCAAGAGTCTGCATTTCTGACAAGGTGCGCTGCTGCTGCTGTTCCAGGGAACACACTTGGAGAACCACTGGTCTTGGGGAGCCAGGAGGCCGGGGAGGTGAAGCCGCCTGTCACCAGGCGCTGTACTCATCATAAGCCTTATTTACACGCCGTCCTGATGGCTTCTCAGATCCCTCTAAGCCTAGGGTGGTTTCTCTTAACAGCTTTATTGAGGTATAACTTACCTACCTACAAATTCACTTGTTTTAAGTATACAATTTGATGAGTTTTAGTAAATGTATCAAGTTGGACAATCCTCAACACAATCCAGTTCTAGTATATCTCCATTACTCCAGACAGATCCTTCTTGCCAATCTACAGTGAATCCTTGCTCCCAGTCCAGGGCCAGACAACCACTCATCTGCTTTCTGTCTTTACGTGTTTGCTTTTCTGGATATTTCCAGTAAATGGATTCATACAATATGCAATTTGTGCCTGGCTTCTTTAATTTAGTGTAACATTATCGAGGGCCCTCTACATTGTAGCATGGATTATTAGCACTTTAAAAAATTACCATATAGTATTCCATTTACTTGTAATGGATATACTGTCTAACTGTACAGAGAGACCACATTTCGTTTATCTATTCACCAGTTTATGGACATTTGGATTACTTATTGGCCATTATGATTAATCCTTCTATGAATGTTCATGTACAAGTCTCCTGGGGGACACATTTTTTCATTTCTTTTGAATATATACCTAAGAGTAGAATTTCTGGGTCATATGGTAAATTTATATTTAACATTTTAAGAAACTGCCTGTTTTCCACTTTGGTTGTACCATTTTCTATTCCCACCAGCAACGTGGGGTCCATTTTCCTTAGATATGTTTGATTTTAAAATTATTTTATTTTATTTTATTAATTTTTAAAGATTTTATTTATTCATTTGACACAGAGTGGGAGCTCGCAAGCACAGGCCGGGGGAGGGTGAGCAGGTAGAGAGAGAAGCAGACTTCCCACTGAG
Organism: Ailurus styani; assembly: GCA_002007465.1. Lineage (NCBI taxonomy): Eukaryota > Metazoa > Chordata > Mammalia > Carnivora > Ailuridae > Ailurus > Ailurus styani. The sequence goes on from LNAC01000752.1 coordinate 33,763, forward strand.
CAGGGAAGCTGACATGGGACTCGATCCCAGGACCCTGAGATCATGACCTGAGCCGAAGGCAGGTGCGTGACTGGCTGAGCCACCCGGGTGCCTCTGTTTGGTTGTTGTTGTTGTTGTTTATTAATAAGGGGAGTATACGAGAATTTGAGATTGACTTTGTGAAGAAATGTATTCAAAATACTGTTCATTAAACACTTGAAGTGCACACACCATAGGGTGGTGATGTGTTTCTTTACACGCATTTCTGTCTTGGCTGCACATTAGAATCATCTGGGGAGCTTGAAACAATGTTGCTGCCAGGCACTCAGACAAGAACAATAGTAGAACAGAGTGGGTGGGCCTTGGGGCTTTAAAGCTCCTAGGAGGGGCGCCTGGGTGGCTCAGTGGGTTAAAGCCTCTGCCTTCGGCTCAGGTCATGACCCCAGGGTCCTGGGGTCGAGGCCCGCATTGGGCTCTCTGCTCAGCAGGGAGCCTGCTTCCTCCTCTGTCTCTGCCTGCCTCTCTGCCTACTTGTGATCTCTCTAGATTAAAAAAAAAAAAAAAGCTCCTAGGAGAGTCCAATGTGCAAAGTTGAGCCCCTCCAATTAAAAAAAAAAAAAGAAAGAAAGAAAGAGAAGGGGCGCCTGGGTGGCCCAGTCGGTTAAGTTTCTGACTCTTGGTTTCTGCTCAGGTCATGGGCTCAGGGTCCTCGGATTGAGCCCCGTGTCAGGCTCTGTGCTCAGACTCCCCTCCTGAGCACAAATTCACTTGTTTTAAGTATACAATTATACTTAAATATAATTTAAGGGGAGTCTGTTTGAGGGAGTCTGCTTGAGATTCTCTTTTTGTCTGTCTGTCTCTCTCCCTCTGCCCCTCCCTACTCTCTCTCTCAAATAAATATATATATATTTTTTTAAAGATTTTATTTATTTATTTGAGAGAGAGTGAGAGAGACAGACAGAGGGGCAGGGGGAGAAGCAGAGGGAGAAGCCGACTCCCTGCTGAGCAGGGAGCCCGATCTGGGGCTTGGTCACGGGATTCCAGGATGACCTGAGCCAAAGGCAGAAGCTTAACCGACTGAGCCGCCAGGCGCCCCTCAAATAAATAAATCTTTAAAAATATAAAAAAAAAGACCAAGTCATTCACTGAGATGAGTTGAATAGCTACAGCTGCAGGCTGTCCGCAGCACAAACTGAATGCGTCTGGGAAAGTTTCATGGCTCTGGAAGAACAGAGAATGGATTCTCTGGCAGAGTAGCTGCAATGATTATCCTCCTGGTGTTATTTCAATTTTTCCAGATTTCTCGATCACGGAGGAGAGTTAATGGTAATTGAAGGTGGGGAACCCAAGGGTTCAAAGTTCTGTTTGTTCCCGATGGGAGAGAACTGGCATGTGTTTGAGCAGCACTAGACAGTCCGGGTGAGCAGCAGAAGGGGAACCGCGGGGCGAGAATCCAGCGGGGAGGAGAGCGGTGCCCAGACCCACCGGAGGAGCCCACGGGAGGAAGGGAAGGATGGCGCCTCTGTAAGGTCATCTTGTAGAGTGATGTGTGGGGCTGGGTGGGGAGAGTGGAAAGGATTTGACATAGTCCTCTCAGGGTGTGAGAATAGATGTTTTCCTGAGAAAAATAAGCAGGGCTGCTGGGCAGGAAGGGGCGTGCAACCACGGAAGATCCTTCTGTTTGCAGGACACGGACCTCTGTTCTATTCCTCAGCCCCTGGGAGCAGGCAGGAGGCAGCAGGCAGTGGACTTGACCCTGAGTAACACCACGCCTCCACTGGGATTGAGAAAAGGCAGAAGGGCCAAGGGCCTCAGGTAAAGCAGGGGTGTTTCAGAAAGAATGGCCCTTAAAATCCATGCTGGACAAGGGATGGAAAAAGAATAACCTGAAAGTGGGGCGCCTGGGTGGCTCAGTCGTTAAGTGTCTGCTTTCGGCTCGGGTCATGATCCCGGGGTCCTGAGATCGAGTCCCACATCGGGACTTCCTGCTCAGCGGGGAGCCTGTGTCTCCCTCTCCCATTCCTCCTGCATGTGTTCCCTCTATCGGTGTCTTTCTCTGTCAAATAAATAAAAATCTTTAAAAAAATAAAATAAAGGATAAGCTGAAGGATTGAGAGAAAGTAGGGAGGCACTGGATGGGGGGAAATGTTGAGGGCAGGGAAAAGGATGCTTAGATTATGTGACTATGCAGGTAGAGATGCCAAGGAACTGAGCCTGTGGGGTGTCAGGTGGGGATGCCTGGATGGCTCAGTTGGCTAAGCATCTGCCTTTGGGTTAGGTCACAGTCCTGGGGTCCTGGGTTCGAGTCCTGGATCAGGCTCCCTGCTGAGAAGCAGGGAGAAGCAGGGAGAAGCCTGCTTCTCTCTCTTCCTCTGCCCTTCCCCCTGCTTATGTTCTCTCTCCTTCTTTCTCCCTCAAATAAATAAATAAAATCTTTAAAAATTTAAAAAAGAACATATTTTAAAAAAAGAAAAGGAAGGAAGAAGGAACTGAACTCAAGGACCTATGGGCTGTTTCCGCCCCTTTCTAGTTACTCCTCACTTCAACCTGTTACCACAACCTAGCAATCAGATGGCCTCCATACCTTCAAATCCAAGTGTGTGATGTTTAAGCATTATGTGACACCGTTCTTGAAATGGTCTCTCCCACTGGGCTTCAAGACAACAGTCTCCTTATTTCTTCCCAACTTTCCTGGCTCCTGCTTCCTGGTCTGCTTTAGAAGTCCATCTGCCTCTCATTGTCCATTGTATGTTGGAGTTTCTCAGTAGGGTGGACTCCTTAGACTTCTTGCTTATCTTTCCTCCTTAGACAATCTCATCCCTGCCTCATGGCTTCATTACTACTCCTCATCTTAGAAGTTTCTTCGGAGCATTGAGCCCATACATCCAATTTCTACTAGTCCTTTCTACTTGGACGTCTCAGAGGCTTTTCAAGCTCATTTATTAACTTGAACTCATGACTTAACCCCAAATCTGGTTCTTTCCCGACGTTCCCTCCTCAGTGAACTTCACGTCTGGTTAGACAAGTCAGACGCTGAAGAGCTGTCTTTGATCCCTTTTCCTCAATCTCTGACATCGAATCTATTGCTCCCATCGATTTTCTTCCTAAAAGCTTTGGGACCCCCCCCCACTTCTCCCCATCTCCAGTGGGATGATCTGAATCCAACCCGCATCACCTGTTGTCTAAACTACTGCAAAGCCCCCCAGTGGCTTGTCAGTCTCTCTGGCTCTCCTCCTCCAGGCCATCCCTCACGCTCAATCTCATGAATTCTGCCTCCACCCCAAATACAAATCTAACCATACAACCCTTTGCTTCAACTTCTTCAATCACTCCACACTTGACACTGCTCCTTGAATAAAGATGAAAACCTGTCCTGTGGTCCTTGGGACCCAGCTTGGCCTGGGCCCTGCCTCTGTTCCAGGCACTCTGGTCTTTGGTGTACAGACGTATGTCCCACTTTCTCCTTCTGGATCCTTCCTGTGCCCAGCACCCGGCTCCTACTTCCTTAGGGAAGACTTCCCGACCACTCCATACCAGTCAGCCCCTTCGACTGCTTGCTCTCAGGGAGACTGTGCCATCTTTTCACGGGGCTCATCTTGTTCCCTGCCCACCTAGCAAAATACCTGGCTGTAGTGAGTGCTAGAATTTTTTGGTGGGGGGAAGTTGGAGGGTTAACTGCGAACCCTAAACAGAAAAGGGTGCTAGAAATCATCTGCTCCGTGTCATTTTGAAGTTGGAGAAACAGAGGCCTGGAGAAGTGGGAGATTGGTGGTGGGTGGGTGACTTCCACATGGTCATGGTTGACGGCAGAGTTGGAATGTCAATCCTGGTCTCTTTCTAGTTCAACCTGAGAACCATTTGTTTGTTTACCATACATACCCTGGTTGTATTCTCTCCCTCGCCTGCCTTTTTTTTCCTTTTTTTTTTTTTAATCAGAAATAAAAGCTGTCCTTAAACTGTGCCATTTGTGTTATCCAATCACAAAACACGGGACCACTGGTGGCAGACAAAATGACACCCTCTGGGTTGGGGACAGTATTTTAAGGACCCGCCCCCATCTGCACCCCCACCAGCCTGTGGCAGCGATGGTGGGGCCTCGTGTGAGTGGGGGGCTTGCTCCTCCTCCTCCTTCCCCTGCTGATCAGCCACTGGCAATCAGTAAGAGGAAGAAGAGGCACGGGGCGCACAGTGACTCTACTAGCTCCCTGGAAGGGGGGAACCGGTCAGAGAAAGTTGCAAATCCCCATCTTCTCCGGCCGCAGCGGGCACTTCTTTCCTGCCCCGCCACACCACAGTCTCGTTGTGAAAAGTGGTTTGTGCGGTTTTCTCCAGAGGCTTCATTTTCCAGCAGTTCCTTCTGCGCTGAATAAAGCACGGGGGCCCTCTGGTGGTAGTTTGTAGGGAAAAAATCCCGTGAGAGGGAGACATCGGCTTAAGTCGGGTGAGAATTCTTTGGATCTCTCTCCCTTGCCTCCACAAGCCTTTCCAAAATCAGACACTAAAGGTAAATCAGGGCGGTGATAAACTGTCTGAGCCGGAAGGCCCCAGTGGACCGCTGCTTTTTGTGGTCAGGCTTCCAATGTGCCAGCCCCTCCGTGCCACACAGCTGCGAGTGATGGTGTGGCGTCTGAGACAGTGGGAATGACATGACTGGAGAGGAGGGAGTGGGGGACAGACCCGTAGCATTGCAAATGCCCAAACCGCCTCACCGAGTGGAGAGGGGAAGGAATCCCCGTGGCCTGCGGCTGAGGAGGGTGGAGGTCCGGCCACGCAGACAGGCTGACAGTGGGCGGCTGGTAACCAGGCCCTCGGAGGTCCCACTTCCGCAAAGGAAGCAGCACCTTATTTCTCCAACCGTTTCTCAAAAGGCTGGCTGTATCTCCACCTGCTTTTCATTACAAGTTTCTTGGCATGCTATTTTATTAGCTCCGTAGTATACTGTGTTCGGTTTTGTGTTAAATTTTCTGCGCATGGAACAGCCTTTCATAGGCAAAAATAAAAATCTGCACCATTTGAAAACATTAGGAGAAAGATGTTGGAGAAAGTTCAAGATCGGGATGCCTGGGGAGCTCAGTTGTTAAGCGTCTGCCTTCTGCTCAGGTCATGATCCCAAGGTCCTGAGACTGAGCCCCACATCGGGCTCCCTGCTCGGTGGGGAGCCTGCTTCTCCCTCTCCCACTCCCCCTGCTTGTGTTCCCTCTCTTGCTGTGTCTCTCTGTGTCAAATAAATAAAATCTTAAAAAAAAAAAGTTCAAGATCACAAAGAGATCAAGACGGTTTAATGGTGATTTTTTTTAATGGAAATCCAGCCATATCTGCCTGTACTCTTAAATACATCGTTATTCTGGATATTCACACTCCACTAGGAACATGACTTATTACAAAAGAGAGAGGGACATTGAAAACCACATTTAATTTTTAATACAAAATCTGTTGCACTATTACACAGGTGACCCCTTCATGCACGGATAACTCTAGCGTCTACCGTTACGGAAGAGGGACAACTGCACTTTCACTGTCCCCTCCCCCCACAAACATCGGCAAACTTAAAGTCACGTTTATCTTTGTGCTCACTGCTGCCCAGGCAAGCTTGTCTTGTCTTTCTGTATTTCCATTAGCACGGTTGGTCTGGGACAAGGGAACATGGAGCCGTGGAAATAGTTCGGGCCATCTTTGCCTGGGATGACTTCAAACTGGGCTTTGCCTACGTTGCCTACTGAGCCTCACAGGCAAAGCTCCAAGGACTCCATCTAGAAACTCGCTGTCAATATGTCAAAGCATTCACTAGTTCAGTTTCACAGCAAAAAAGGGAAAATGAAAACCCAAAAAGGCATTTAAGGAAATGCTTTCCAATCCCATGAGCTGTAATCAGGAGCTAACTTCTTAGACAGTACGACGTCAACATTGGTTGCGTGTTTATTCGTATTTAACACCTTGAAGCATATAGCATCTACACTTTTAGTGTATTTACAAATTCAACAAAATATCTACATATAAAAAGCTTTACTTAAAATTAAACTTGATGCAAGTTATGAGAAACCAATTTATTGGCAAACGAAACCGAGCATTCCTTCAACCACAGGTTGTTAGAGGATTTCCTGTTTGGAGGTAAACCATGTGATGGATCTCGGTGGTGGTTACGGTAGGACGTGTATGTGTATTTTGGAAACTGCAGATGTAATTCCTTTGACTGTTGGCCTTGTTAGCACTCGTCAGATTTCTGAGAGTCGGAAATGTGTCCATGGCAATTTGCGTGCACACTGTTTAATGCTGCGGAGAGTTTCAAAAGACCTGGAGAAAAGCACTCCTGTTGGCATGCTGTTGTCTGCTTCTGGTTTGGGAATAGCTTTTTTTCCCCCCCCCAAAATTCCCTCCCTAATCAACAGCCTTCTGACCCAATTGGCGTGTTTGACTAGAAACCACAAAAGCCCACAAAACCAGCATGCCCTCCAGGTGGGGCTAGGGCTGCTGCTTCTTATACATACGGGGAAATGCATCCAAATGCACCACTGTCTGATTGGTCTTATTTTCACGTTTCCTTTCTTTCAGCATTGGCCGTCTCCAGGACCTCTGCTTTCTAGAAGTTACTTGTGGAGCACGACAGGAAGCTAGGACAGCGTGTTATGGAATGCTTCTGGTCTGAAGGCACTGCACGTGTCTTGCCCTGTGCTTTCTGGAATCGTTTTTGAAAGTGGAGTGATTCATTTTTGATTCTTTTGGTCTGGCGTCATGTGCCAAAACGCATTGCAATACACATCGTTTATGCCTCAGAGCAACTGACCGTAGGGAAGATGTGAGAGGTCCAACACTGCGCTGCGACAACACCCGGAGGAATCAGGAGGCTCCGGAGTGACAGGGGCAGAGGCCGGTCACAGAGCCTCAGCACAAAGCATCCGCAAATGCGACCGCCGCTGTGAACTCATACAGCAAGGATATCCTGCGCATACTGTTGCTAACAGTCTCCCAAAAAGACTAACGACAGCTAGACATAGAGTCACCAATGTCGCCACAACGTCCACAAAGACATTGGCGTTCTAGAGAATACTACAGTAACACTCTTGACAATGGAAACGGAATTCGTATTTCAGGGGGTTCAGCTGAGGAGAGTATCAACAAAATATCAAACCACGTTTTAATAAGGTACACAGGTATTCCTCTACGTGTAGCATTTTTCATGCATCGTATTGAACTGTATCCCGAAGAGCAAATAACGTGATTGGTTGATGGTGTTGTATTATTTTCATCAGTTCTGAACAAGAATACCTATTTCGAATGAAAAAGGATGCACTTTGCACTGCAGCTCACATGAACAAATCATCTGAGTTATATTCTTGTCTGCACCGCTCTCATAATTAACGTATGGCAGAACACGGCACTTTCTGCCTCTGTGATCCTAGTATGAGAAGGCAGACAAACAAGTGCTTAAGAGACACATTCTAGAGAAATGGGACATCCGGCAGAGAGTTTACAGACTAAACAAAGGAATTCATGGCATTGACAGGAGAAGGTGCCTCGGAGCTCTCGTTTCCTTCGGCCGGTTCTTTCTCCTTCTTACCACTGTATTGTCCAATAAAGGAGCCGTCCTCATTGAACTGGCCGTTCACCCCCTCTCCGTAGTCCACGAGGCTGTCATCACTATCTTCTTTCTTCACTGTCCTGTCTGAAGGTGTTCGACTGCCTTTTTTCAAGGGCTTGTGGTCTTCGGCATCACTGGAAGAAAGAGGAAACGGTGTCGTTGGGATCGGCATTTAGGTCAAGTGTTGTGTTCTTAAAGATCATGCATGCAGGTTACGATAAAGCGTGTGGAGTCCCGAGCCTCGCGAGCCAAATCTAATCGTCACGTGGACTCCGATGGCTGGGATGTGGTTGGGATGAAAATCAGGTGCAGGAATGGTTTAATCATGAAGTCTTCAGTAGGTGGATGGCTTCTCACTGCCCATGTCAATGTCAGTGACTGATTCCCACTCCCGATTTAGAAGCAACTGAGAAGTAGTCACAGGCATTCGAAAAGGAAGAACTGAGGAGAGCTGAAAATCATCACTACTTTGAATTGAAAAGGAGGGAAAAGCTTATGGCAAGTAGAGAAGTTAGTACGTTAAACTGTGTGAGATTCTTGGATTCCTTGGATATGAATGGAGAATGATTTTGGTTAAGTGTGAAATATGAGGAGTTTTCTTTTTTGAGCAAGAGGAAGCAAAATCCTGCTTTTCAAATAATTTTGTTATTAAGTGCAGGCCAGACTGTAAACTTCAACCTTACCTTTCAAGAGACCTAGAAATTCCATTAAAAGGATGCAGAAGAAACAAATGAAAACAGCCTAAGAAGAAAAGCAAAATCCTTATACTGATAGTAAACAGTATTTTTTTTTCTGTCAGAATTTTAGTTAATGGGTCAAGACGGATTAATTTGGAAAGAGACACAGTTGAACTTCAAAGCGCTATCTTTGTACTATTAATAGCATGTCCATATATTTTAAAAAGCGTGAGTGATTAAAAAAAATGTCAGAGGAAATTTTATCTCTGTGCTCTCTTCTCCCAATGTGGTATGTAGCCTACCCGTGTTGGATGGGAATCTGAGCAGAATTTCAAAAACGTTACAGAACTCAATTTTTTCCCTTTATTTCTCTATGAAATCCCTTAGCGCAATATCTGGGACGTGGAGCAGGTTTTAGGATACCCGCCCACACAGTCGTGTCACTAGGAATGCACAGTGACTGACTCTTGAAAAGGTGACATTCGGTTTAAAAAAAGGAAAAGAGAAAAGGCCACAAGAGCATTCTGTTTCCTTTTGAAGGCCAAAAATGCAAGGCAGACTAGAAACATAAAGCAATATTAGTAAAACGTGGAAAGGCATAATGTCAAAAAGAGGTTGCGTCAGCGGCCATATTTCCTCTGGCAATTTGTGCCAGTGTGTTACTGCTCCACCTCTGACAGTGACTTTGTTCTAGCCAAGATACACACATTTCGAGATGCACAAATATTCTGGCTCTTTGGCCAATAATTCCTACTAGGGTTTTCAATTCTTCTCCAAGAAGAAGATCTCAACACAGCAAAAACAATACTTGCTTAACAGGACACAGTTGTCTGCTACTGGAAATTACCAGGTGCAAGACCCAAGCTCTTGTCACAGCTAAATAAACAAGATGATCAGCTCTGCTAATCGACAGTCGGGGAGAGAGCACAGGACCACAGGACNCGCAACAAGACCCAAGCTCTTGTCACAGCTGAATAAACAAGATGATCAGCTCTGCTAATCGACAGTCGGGGAGAGAGCACAGGACCACAGGACCTTGAAGTGACCTGTGTCTGGGGCCCTTTGGGGGACAAAGCATCTACTCTCCAACTGCTGCAGGGATAAAGTGCACATCTTTAATCATTAACCTGTAGGCTGTGCTTGAATACTTCTGCAAAACATCGTTCTTGACTTGGTGAGGCCCTAAATTCCATCGAAGTTTTCAATAATGAGCAGATATTTGTCACCTGGATTCCACTTATTCATTTTACTGTATANCAGCAAAACATTGTTCTTGACTTGGTGAGGCCCTAAATTCCATTGAAGTTTTCAATAATGAGCAGATATTTGTCACCTGGATTCCACTTATTCATTTTACTGTATAGGACTAGTGTTCCAAGGAACACACTACAGGAAATTCTAGTCTGTGGAAGTTCTTACTTCTCTGGATCCAACCATCTATCCATGCATTCAACCATTCACACATCTAATACATGTTTATTGAGTGCCTACACGGATACTGATTTAGTCGGGAATATAGCAGCAAGTGAAACAGACTGAAAGCCCAAATTCATTAAGCTTACTTCTAATAGGGGAAAAAACAGGAAATAGACAACCAACATATGAAAACCCTAGCTCCCTAGTATGTCAGAAGGTGATTAGTGCTATAGTGCTATGAAAAATATGGAACTCAGTAAAGGGGACAGAGGTGTCAGGGGAAGATGAATAAGTTGACATTGAAATAGGGTGTCTGTGGAAGGCCTCAATAGAGATGACATCTGTGAAAATACTTAAAAGAGTTGAGTTAGCCAAGTGGATAGCTGGAGGGAGAGCCATTCTGGCAGGTGCAGCGAGCAGTGCAAATGTCCTGAAGTGGCCGCAAGCCTGGTGCATTCTAGGAATGGAACTTGTGTGGCTGGAACGAAAAGGGGAGAGAGAGCGCCGAATTAAAGTACGAGGTGGTGGGGCTAGATCAGGGGGATTAGTGCAAAACCACAGGAGTCAGAGGACTGTGACCTGGACAAGAGTGGAACGCCAGGGTCACACAGAGTGGTTAGATTATGGACGTATTTTAAAAGCGGCAAAGGAAGGATTTTCTGAGGGGTTTGATGTGGAATAATAGAGAAAAAGGTGACACCAAAATTTTCGGTTTGAGCAATAGAAAAGAGGGAATTACCCTTACCATTGGGGGCAGCATGGTTGGGGCGGAAGGTCAATAATTCAGTTGCAGACATGTTAAGTCTGCTACGTTAGAGGAACGACTCCTTTCATCGTTTTGTGAATCTAATGTAACAGTGATACCTAGACCCAACAAGAACACTTTGAGAAAGCGAATCTACAGGCAAATCTCATTCAGGAACCTAGATGCGCAAATCCCAAGGGAATCATGAGCCCGTGGAATTTAGCAATCTACTAAAAGGATACCATAGCATGACCAAGTTGGGCTTATTCCAGGGAATACAAATTTGTTTTAGCATTAAAACATCCGTTGATGTTTTTCCATTTTAGCAGAAGAAAAAAATGTTATGATTGTTTTAGTAGATTCAGGAAAAGGTTATTTGGTAAAATTCAACACCCATTCACAATAAAAACTTCCATACTCTAGGAATATAAAGTATCTTGATTGACCTGATTAAGGGTATTCATAAGAAACTCGCAGTAAACATCATCTTTGATGGTGAATGTTGATAGATTTCTGTTTCCCATCAGAAATCACAGTAGGGATGCCTGCAATAATCACTTCTAACCAAAACTGCATTGAAAGTACTAAGCAATGCGTGAAAAAAAATAGAAGCCATATGTTGTTATTCATAACCGATAAGGTTACACATAAGTAAAATATCCATAAGGATCTACAGGCAAACATTAGAATGAAAAGAGTTTGGTAATATTGCTAAATACTATATTAGCATAAAGTCAATTTTATTCCCGTACTTGCAAATACTTGGAAAATTGTTTTTAAAAAAATGATTCCAGTTACATCATATAAATATGAAGTATTTAAGAACAAAACCAATAAAAATGTTTTAAACTTCTTTTTTTTTTTTTTTATTCATTTGACCCAGAGAGAGAGATTACAAGTAGGCAGAGGGGCAGGCAGAGAGAGAGGAGGAAGCAGGCTCCCTGCTAAGCAGAGAGCCCGATGCGGGCCTCGATCCCAGGACCCTGGGATCATGACCTGAGCCGAAGGCAGCGGCTTTAACCCACTGAGCCACCCAGGCGCCCACCAATAAAAATGTTTTAAGTTCTCTATGAAAGAAATGAAAGTTTGATTCAGTTATTAAAGAAGAGCTAGGGCACCTGGGTGGCTCAGTGGGTTAAAGCCTCTGCCTTCGGCTCAGGTCATGATCTCAGGGTCCTGGGATCGAGGCCCGCATCGGGCTCCCCGCTCAATGGGAAGCCTGCTTCTTCCTCTCTCTCTCTGCCTCTCTGCCTACTTGTGATCTCTCTCTCTCTGTGTCAAATAAATAAATAAAATCTTAAAAAAAAAAAAGAGCTAAGGAACATACCAGAAGTGTGGATGGGCAGACTCAAATATCGTTAAGTATGTTAACCTTCTTCATATTGGTCTTAAATTCAATTTATTTCCAGTAAGAACTCAGCAGGTTTTTATGTGGATCTTGGCAAACTGATTCTCAGCCACATATATAAATGAAAGGGACAGGAATATCTAAAAAACTCTTGAGGAAGAATAACAAAGTTGGGGGGGTGGTCTTGACTTATCATATATCAAGACTTATTAAAAGCTACAGTATTAAGATAGTATAGTTTTGGGGCAACGATAGACAAAAAAAGGGCCATGAAATATTTGGGAGATCATTCTGTTGGCTTTATTCCTACATCACATTTCTATCCTATTGTAGCTGGGATTATTTTTAAAATCCTATTTTCCAACTCTTTGCTGATATATAGAAATATAATTGACTTCATGTTAAAAAGGTGAAGGATTTATATGATCTGAAGAGAAACCAGAGTATATTGACTTCGTGTTAATTTTGTGTCACGCAACATCATTAAATTCTTTGGTGAATTCTACTATTTTTCTGATTCATTTGGATTTTTACACACAATCCTATGAGTTATGAATAACGACCAGCCAAGAAGGGGCTCCCTAGAAGCATCCATTCTAGCTTTTTGTTTTTTTTTTTAAGTAGGCTTCATGCTAGGCAGGGCTCGAACTCACCACTCTGAGATCAAGACCTGAGCTGAGATCAAGAGTCGGATGCTTAACCAACTGAGCCACCCAGGCAACCCACATCCATCCCATCTTAATGGTCATAGTGGATGAGAGAGAATCTACAGCAAAGTAGGCTGTGCTTGAAAGAAGAGAAGGAAGAGTGGTATTCTATCCATACGCAGAGTCTTCCCAGGAAAACCTGTCTTTCTAAGATTGGTTTTTAAAAAGTGGTGCAATGTAATGTCACACTTCCGTTAGAATCAGGTTAACTGGGAAAAAAAAATCATACGAGGCACCAGCACAGTGCATGGCACGTGACTCGTGCCCAACAAATAAAAGTATTCATCATTCTGCCATCATACCTCCTCCCTTCACTTCAAGCCCCCACCTAGGGAGATTCTTTTTCTCACAAATACCCTGTGTAACACGCTCACGTAGAAGTTTCCAGAGGGATGCCTGGTTACAAGCCTGTGTCTTAATGCTTGCCTTTTTTCAACTTAAAGATGAATTTTATAATGAAATAGTAATCAAACTCACTTTTGACATTGGGTCAAGGGAAGTCGCTCAGTCAAGTTTCAGTGTGAAAGAGCAGCCTCCCAAATGAGTGGAATTTAGAAGTCACGGAGGATGACTTAAAAGTCATATATTTATTGAGCTACATGGTATTCAAAGCTTAAAAATATTCAGCCATGTTTTATGAGAACGGTTAGGGGCAAAGATTCAATGAATTTCAAAATAAGTCACAAAATAGTACATGTGGCTCCAAATGATACTTTTTGATCCTCATGGCCATGAATGAAGATGGTTTTGCAGCGTAAACAAAAGTTCACACCATGGTATAGAAACTCAGTTCCTGCACCGCGTCCTCTGGGAAGACTTCCCATGTCACCCTCCTTCCATCCACCCAGTTGGCTTTGGCTTCCAGCCTGAGTTGTATCTCTTTCATAGCACTTTTCACACAATGCTGACAGTCTTTTTACTACCCTGGGTCCCTCGCTAGACTATAAACTAGTGAGATAACATTCTATCATTTTTAAGATCCCCCAGCCTGGCATACAGTAGGCACTCAATAAATACTGGTTGAATGAATGAATTCATTGTAATATCACAACAGAAGAGATGGTGGGCATTTTTAGAAATTTTTCAGAATTCTAACATCAGCAAATTTTCATTCCTCATGAATTTCATGATGTCTGACAAAGCAATGGGGTATAGGTATTTTTTCCCTTTCTCTTACCCTTACGATGAATTTTAAGGAGTTCACCATTTTTTTTTTTTTGCAGTAGCCCTTCATTTGGTGTTATGCACACAGTTTGTATCCATTGACTGTCTACTGACCAAAGTCCAGCAGTGACAGATCCCACTACTGCCAAACCCTGCCACAGTTCGATTGACTCTCACGACCCAAAACACTCCCTCTAAAGGTCCATCATTATTTATACTGTTCACACACCAGTTTATGTTTGTGAGCAGAATAAAGCTCCAGTAGACAGTATATGTGACCCATCTTCACATCATTCAAGCCCAACGAGCACGGGTTAGCATGCTTGGAACAGGACCGTGGTCACTGAAGGACAAGATTCCCATGCCCAGAGCCTCCACATACGCTATGGGTTCAAGTACCACGGCCATAGGCTTTACGACCTAGGTTCATTCTGGTTTCTAAAGGAATGGATCTAAAGAATAAAAAAAATACTTACACGGTTGGTTGCATTGTTTCTCTGATTTTTCTATATGCTAGTAAGGATGCAGATCCTACTGTCTGTATAATTAAAGAAACAAACAAAGAAAGCTGCAGGCTTCCACCAGAGGGTCACTGCTTGGGGGGGGGAGTTGGAGGGAGGGCACAAGGTTACAGCTTATGAGAAAAAAAATCAAATTTGGCCATTGAGCTTCCATCCCTCTTTGCCCTATGAAATGTCCTCTGGCTCAGAGCCAACCATGTAGAAACTGTTCCATCCTCAAGCTGGAGAATGAGCAAATCATAAACAGAATTAATTTACATTTAGCAACAGCCCCAATTTTGTCGGTGTCAGCATGGGATATTATTTTCAGAATATTTCAGCATATTATTTTCAGAATGAAAAAGAATAAGCATCAATAAATAATACAGAGCTCAAAACTTCCAGAAGGTGCAAAGCAGAGAAGGGACCCTGGTGACTTAGGAAGGAGAATGACACTTCAATGTATTCAATGTATTATTATTATTATTATTTTTAAATCTGATGGAATAAACAGTTGGAACCATTTTCATTCATCGTAACATCTAAGAAACTAAGTTTATTTTTGTTTTGTTTTGTTTTTAAGGTAGAATCCACAGGGAAAAACTTCTGAGGTAGTGTCAAGAAGTCACGGGACAAAACCACAGCCATAGCAAAGGGTGGTTGGGTATTTGGGAAAGTGATTTCACTTGTGGGACTGACTGTCCTTAAGGACTTGCAGTTTCGGTTAAAAAAAAAATTACTGGGTTGTGCATTAACTTTTAGACACCCATCAGAACTTTCCCTTGGTACCTCCCCCAGCAATGTAATTGCATGTGACAAATATTTTTGCCTTCACACATGAACCAATGGTTTGTACTCGATAGGCCCAAAGAAAACTCTTTCTCTTCTGAGGAATTCAAGGCATGAGTTAAAGACAGCCATGTGAAAAAGCTTCACAAACATATCACATATGAATGAACACCAAGACAAGGAAATATGGCCAAAGAAACGTAAACACAGTGATAACAAGGCCAGATGCCAAATCCTTGCCATGTATTGCTCTGGAATCCCAAATCATACTTAAGGTTGTTAGTAGCCTTCTTGTAGAGGAGGTTAGAAAGCATAGAAACTAGAAGTCTTCAGTGATCATCTAATATTTGAATAACTGTATCATTTTACAGATGATAGAGATGGAGACCCCCAGACACATCAAGTGCCTTATCTAAAGGAATCAAGGGTAAGGCTGGGTTGATGGTAAAATGAAGTTTCTGGATTCTAGGCTAGTTCCTGTTCAGCCCTGATTTCCATCACATTTCAACGGAGTTGGCAGCATGGCTGCCCTGAGAACGTCACATTGCGTCAGACCCTGGTTCCACACCACTAGAAAAGCAATCTGTCATTTGGGAGGCATGAGGTGAGCAGCACATCACTGGATTGACTTAAGCATGATGATGGACAACAGGAATCCATCGCCACGTGAGGAATGCAGGAGGCGCCATACTTTCTTTCCAATTCAGGCCAACACAGAGGTGTTTCAGGCTACACTGAAGCTACATCAGTGATGAAGATGTAGCTTCATCACCATATAGACGGGAGTGGTGTGTCTATCTTGTGTGACATTCTAGCCACAGGAACACTAAGAAGTTATTTAGTCATTATCGCCTCACCTGCTTTATGGGAAGAATAGGTAGAAGAGTAAAATTAAATCAGCGGAGACTGCAACTTACTCATGGTCACACATGGCCTCCCTAGACTGTGGCCATCTGCACACTGCCCTACCGTGGACTGTGGAGAGTGGGGGGGGGGCGTCCAGGAAGCTTTCAGAAACTTTGAGTCCCAGAGTCAATATGTGACATCCAGACAACCCTCACTAGACATCTTTCTGTATCATGACATACAGAAATTCTGAGAAGTTTTATGAATCATAATCATTTCTGTTGAAGATCAGAGTATCTGAAGGTGTAGGTGCTGAGGCAAGAAGCCCAAACACTTGTATCTGCGTGGAACCTTAAATGAAAACAAATGTATCCAAAATATATGGTTTTTCTCAATCAGTTATCATATTTCTTATCCTTGGCAGTCCTTAGCCCCTCATGATATTGACATGGAAATGCCAAAAATGAGCTCCAGAGATGGGTAAAAATTAGCACAAATATCTATGAATGTCATCTGGCAATCACAATAGGGAAATATTTTATTTTACCTAAAAGCCTTTTCTTCTGCCAAATAAAGGCTCAATCTGGGCTCAGTGCATATTTAAGAGATTGCATTTTTATAATCAAGAGGCTGATAGAAAAAAACAAGGTATAAAAGCATTTTATAAATAGAAATATTCCTTTGGAACACCCAAATCCCAACTTTTTAATGGAATAAATATAGAGCTTATTTCTGATTTTAAGCATATCTGAAATAGTCAACTCTCTCTTTTTAAAAAGACATATAAATCCTAGGCAAGAATATCTCTATCTAGAGAGTCTCTCTTCCTCTGTCTCTCCCCCCTCCACTCTCTTTTCATTACTTAACACTTAGGTTATGTTAAAATTTATCCTTAATGATGGAGCCAAGCCAAGAATGTATTAACAAAGTTCTATGAATTAGTACACTGCCTAGAGGGCTATGATCATCTTAACAATATACAGTTTCTAAAAGAACCTTGCCATTCTTTCATGATTAATGGATAGGATATAGTTATTTCTTTTGGAAAAATAAGCATCAAATCCAGGATTAAAAGAGTATCACCAATTTTATAAACTCACTACTTAGAAAATGACAGGGATAGTTTCCTCTATAAGGCAAGCTGTGTAGGGACTTTATTGTTGCTTTAACTCTTATTATAACACACCAGCTCTTCCCAGGTTGAGCAATACAGCAACGCCTCTGGAAAAATATGGCAGAGTGGAAGGCACTCTGTCTCCGAACCTATGACTAAAATGGAAATTTATTTTTTAATGAAAAGTGAGAATACTTTCACTGGGGATGTGTAGCCATGTAGACATGGAAGTGTTTCTAAACTAATATTTGAGGCAAATAGGAAATGCCGCAGAGCCTGTTCCCGGCCTCATCCAGTTGGCGGGAGTCTGCATGAGCGCGGCGTGTGTGCTGCACGGGGAACGTGAAGGGAGGCTGAGAAGCAGCGGCTCACCTGTATTCTCCAAAAGTGCCGTCATCTTCCTTCATGGGCTGGATTTCAGGATCGGCATGAGCATCTTCCTTCTCTTTGACTAAAAAATTTCAAAGAGATCACGTTACCTATGGATTCCGTGTTTCTCTAAAGAGTGCGCTCTTTGAGGTGTACTGCCATGGAAAACGACTGAATACGCAGCGGCTGTCCTAGCGCAACAGATGGATTGTGGCCGTGCATTGACTTTGCTGTTTTAGTCTCTTTGAGACAACCTGGGAGAATGGACACTTGTTAACATATAAAGCTGACTTCCTGTGAGCATCTTATTGATGAAGGAAGTCTGAAGTCTCTAAGATCTCTCCCCTATTTGGACCACCTCCTTATTAACTATATTCAAAGTTATAAATTGTTTCAGCACATCTCTTCTTAGGCAGATTTTTTTTCTTGCCACTGAAGGGGAAATGGCCAAGGAAAGAAAATATAAATTCATTGGATGCACTGAATTGAACAAAAACATTAGCCATAGAGGAAAAGCAATGTTTCCCATCATGATAGCAAGACTCAGTCCATGCAGTACTTCTTCTAGAAGACTCTATGTATCTTCCCCCTCCACCTGTTGGTTTTAGGTGTAGCATCTGTGACTTAGGTGGAGCCTAAGGAAGCAGAGTCACTAATATTTTCAGAGAACAGATTAATTTACTCCTCCAAATACCCTCTGATCCTTGACAATGTTTAGGCTCCCATTACAAAAAAAAAAAAAAGGCATCAAAACTTGTTGGAATAGAAAGTCCAAATTTATGGCTCTGGAAAAATACGCTTATTGCAATCTACATGATCACTCTCATTATTTCTTTATAGTTTTGAATAATTATGCAGCATTCTAAGGCAATTTTAATCTTTCTTTCTTACCTGGATATTTACCCCCCTTGTTTCTTCTGATGAAGCAAACGATCAGCAAAATTAAGATAAGGAGAGCGACAGCACACATTAGACCAATGAACCAGCCCTGAGTCGCAATATCCGCCTGCCGGCTTGCCATTGCTGGAAAACAAATCAGAGGCGTCAGGGGGCACGGCTTAAGGGGGAGATGACACCCGTTGTAGTCTCTTGCAGTAAAAAACTACCTTAGTATACGAGCTTTTATACATTTTACACGTGGCCCCCAACTGAAATCTGCTAGTTATCAATCAGGAGTTACATAAAAGCTTTGAAAAATCTTCATTAATTAAAAAAATTCAAATAGCTAAATCTGAATGCTAATACCATCAGATGCTAACGAATCCTGCTAAACACTGTGTTCACAGCTATTTTAACTATATATTCTCAATAGAAACATAGTCCCAAATCAGTTTTTAAAAGTACTGTCTACAAATAAACTGTACATAAAGTAAAGTGATAAGAATGTAGGACCGAATTTAAAACAGAATAGAATGTATACATCTGATGGAGTATTTTTCCTTCAAAGGAATTGCTTTTGGAGGCTAACATATCATTGCAATGATATTGCCATTTTTCAAAATGTTTTGGAAATCTTTTAAAACAGAGAACTTTCCACACAAGAAACCTGTCCACATAAGATAGCCAGGCTTATTATTTTATAAAACATCTCAATTTGCACCTAAAACATTCCTTAGATTTGTTATTCATCTCATTTACAAGAGTTGGTTCTAAAAGATTTCTGGAAATTTCTGAAAAATCCAATTTACCCTCAAAGGATCAATATTCGATTTTCAATATTACTTCAGATCCATTTAAAATACGTTGAAAGGTATCTTGATTAGCAGAATTATTATAGGAATAAATGACCAGCTTAAAGAGAAAATACTCATTCACATGTATACAAAGTCTTTGTCTTCCTCTATTCTGTTTAAGTCAATAAACTTGAAGCCCCTTATTCAGCTAGCACCAGTATGCAAATCTCCTAAGAAAAACACAGAATAATTAGCATTTCTGGTATTATTCTAAAGTATCAATCAAATGCGACAAAGTGCAGCATCAATGGCTATTCAGACATGCCCGTGAGGATATGTTTAAATAAATTAGTATGAAACATTTTTTTTAAAAGGGCCTTTATTTTTTTCTTTTGACCATAATCAAAGTAAAAGATTTTCTTCTTTAGATTCACAAGCATGTCTATATCATGCCTTTAATGTGATTGAGTTTCTTCTGAGTGCATTTAACACGGCTGGGTTGGGTATCTGTGATCTCTGGATGCAGAAACAAACATGGCTACATAGACCCCAGGTCCTGCCCTCCGTGGCCAAAATCGCACCTCGTTGCCTTATTTTCCTCTACACAAAGCAGAGGGAGAAAAACGAAATGCTTAAAATCAAGCATGAAGAAGGATGTGAAGAACGTGTGCGTGTGTGTTTAAGAAATAACAAGAAAAGTTGAAATACATTCTCTGGATTATTGATCAAACGCCAGTAGCCTTGTTCTCGATGGCCATTGGTGCCTCACTGATGCGAGGGGTTTGGAGTTGTATCCTGACTAGCTACGACCGAGGCAGGAGTTCGGGCGGTGCTCTCCTGCACACACACGCCGTGACCATGACAATGATGATGGAGGATGAAGACAGGGATAATGAGAGCTAACATCCCGAAACTCCTACCGTGTGCTGGGCACTGTGCTGAGGGCAACATCTCATTTAATCTTCATGGCAATGCTTTGAGGCGGGCAGCAGGAACAAACCCATGCCCCGGGAATGGAAAGAACTTGCCCGATGGCTGGAGAAGGACTGAGTCTGTCCGACTCCCGAGATACTAGCCATTACGCTCTACCGCTCTCGTGCATTCCAGAAAGCAAGCCCAGACCTCAGATCTGAGTAAGTCTTTGCGGGAAAACAGAAGGCTATAGGGACTCCCCATTCTGAGACAGGTAAAAAGATTTTAAAAGGCCATCATTACGTACTCCTTGGCAATACGTTTTTTTTTTCCCCTTCAAATTTGTACATGGTCTTTGGTTGTGTGCCTTTTTGCCAAAACTGAGCCAAAAACCACTGGGGAAAAATAACTTCTCTTGACTTCTCATCCACAGAAGATGTGCTCTAAAGCCTAGAATGACTATGAGAGGCTTCAACTCTTCCCAGGACACTCTGAAACCACCTTAACTGCAGATGCAGATACAAACCCACGTCATGGCCACCATGGTGCTTCACACAGACACAGACACACACACACACACACACAGAGACACACACACAGACACACACACACTGAAGCCTGTGTGAGAGCCTCTCCTCCAGCCTTGGAAGGCTGAGCCTCCAACTCCAGCTCCCTCACGTTCCAGCCGGGGACATGCCCCTGACCAGACACCTAGGTGGGAACGAACACTGCCCACCTCGTAGGATCGCGGGACAGACTGAACAAGAGGAGCCGTTGGAAACTAGTCACTGGTCGAGATTCTAGCTGACGAAATGCTAGCACTGTGACTATTGTTAGCCTTCCAGCTGTCAATGGACAAAATGTCTCCCTGAGCTTTTCATATTTTGAAATTAAAACCATCGCTACCAAGAGACTCTTAATCTCACGAAACTGAGGGTTACTGGGGGGTGGGAGGGCAGGGATCGGGTGGATGGGTTATGGACATTAGGGAGGGTTTGTGCTACGGTGAGTGCTGTGAAAGGTGTAAGGCTGATGATTCACAGACCTGTACCCCTGGGGCAAATAATAATAATATAAATAAATAAATAAATAAATAAACAAACAAACAAATAAAAGCCATCGCTACCAAAAAACACCCTGTGATCCTAACCGTGAGTTGCTATTCCTCTTCTCAGCCAAACACAGTGCTTTCTTAGAGCTCTGTCCACATGGCAGTTGTGAAAACACAAGGAAAAATTACAGAGAAGTGGTTTTCTCTTTAAACATAATGATTTTCACTAATAGCTTAAAATGTAGCCTGATACGTTACTGAAGATTACCTCTGATGTGCTTTAAAACCTCTCGTGATGTAGATCTTATACACGATGCTTGGCTTTTAATGACTCTGAAAATCATAATGCTCGTGTCATGAAAGACACACACACAAAATTCTTTTTGCCTGCGGGTTCTACAGCGAATGCAGCATCTTCTCAAGGATGCGCGAGGCGACAGAACGGACGTAACGTGGACGGATGAATCACAGAGTGAGACTGTGCCACACGGCCCTTCCTTAATTTAGGGAAGCAGGGATTTTTCTCCATCTCATGAGTTAGTATGAAGATTCTTGCATGTTACATGAACATTATTTTAGAAACTTTGATCACTTGTCGTGCAGTATGATACCGTTCAAAGGAAGAAAATTAGGCAGGCAGTCAGATTTGGTGTGGTTACAATGAGATACGTGATTTGAACAATTTCTCATTCTATTCAAGTATAATAATTTTTACATCAGTGGTCTAACCAGACTGCAGGTTTCTGCCAGATTATAGTCCCTTGTGACATAAAAAGTTGTGACTCTATCAAGGAGTCATTTTAGCTTCCAAAAGCATTTTGAAAATTCCATCCTAACTCCAAGGAAAAGTTCATGTGTGTTAAGGATGTGAAAAATTGAATTACCTAAATAATGTAAGAATCATTTTTATCTCTGTTTTTGTAATGGTTTTTGTCCAAGCCGTGATTAGAAGGTGATCTGTCCAATTCTGTAAATCCATTTGATATAAAGAGCTAAAGACAATTAAAAACCCAAAGTCCCAATCCAACTGGGCCCCACAGAAAGACATTCATGGCCCTACCATAACCCAACTCCACTAGGCTCCTGCCTCCAAGTGGGCCTATCTCAAACACATCCTCTGAACTCACAAAACCAGAGCCCCCTCAGCACCAGCTCAAACCTTCTATGCGCCTGGCACTGGACACCTTCACCCAAAGCAGCTCTGGGAACCATTTACAATTTCTTTCCTCCATTCTTCTTTGTCTATGGGAATTTTGCAAAAACATCCAATTTGAATATTTTGAAGAACTGGAAGTCACTTAACATTCCAAGAAAGAAAATTTCTTTATATGCTAAAGACAAAATCTAGACTGCTTAGGTTTATTGTTTTAGATGATTATAAATCTAGCCATGCCAAATAAATCAACTGAAATGAAAAGCGACATGAAAATGTCCTCAAAGAAAAATTGACTGGATATAGAGATTGCACATTAATTGTAGACATTCCCATTATATTAAACCTTCTTTTTAATGCAAAGGAAACTTCTTTCTCTGCACTTTGCCTTATGAAATTATTGTTTCTCTAACGATATTTATAAAAAGAATTGTTATATATTAAATAGTTGAAGTGAACTATGGAAAGAATTATTTTTTGAGGCTCACAAGATGAATCTTTTGGTAAACTTAAATGCTTTATTTTTTAAAAAGAGATTTTATTTATTTATTTGACAGAGAGAGAGAGAGAGAGAGAGAGAGAGAGAGAATGAGCAGGGGGAGGGGCAGAGAGAGAGAAGCAGACTCCCCGCCGAGCAGGGAGCCCGACGTGGGGCTCAGTCACTAGGATCATGACCTGAGCCGAAGGCAGATGCTTAACTGACCGAGCCACCCAGGCGCCCCACTTAAATGCTTTCAAATTTGTCCAAGTCATAGACACAACCTTTTCCAAATATTTATTTTCCTAAAGGAATAGTTACGTCTAAAAATATTCATTTGCGTGATAAAGGCCTGAACAGAAAGTTGGACAACGTTCGACATGTTGCCACCAACATTCATCGGCCACCCAGTTTACCCCGTGCAGAGCGCGCTGCACTGCGGAGGGGCCGCGGGTTTTCACCGGTGCCTGACTTGGGAATGCCTTAAACATTGAAACGTAATGGCTGCTCCCTCCAAGTGTTAATGTTCTGGAATTTCTGACAAAATTCTGTTGGGTAGTACAGGTAAAATGACCAGTCAGTTTGACTGTTGCTACGTCAAAGTCCAGTTTGAACACTTTTCTTCTTTCCTACTTGGACTTACAATTTTGTCTACCTTGCTCTTGTTTCCATGTTGTGGGTATTGAGCAGTTTTAAGTACCATGGTATGAAAACAACATATGCAACAGAACATATTATGTCCCTTGTTTTTAATAACAGAAACAAAAGAGACTCCTAGCAGTGTATAAAACATATAGTTTGATGGTTCAGTCCGCTAGAATTTTTTTAAAGATAAACAGGATTCATTTAATTGGATCAAGTTACTTTTCAGAATGATCCAAGGTAAATCCTTAAAAATGTTCTTACTCTCTTAAAATGCAGCCCCCACATTAACAACCGGGCAATGAAATTGCTTCTTACTGCCAGCTACGTCATATTCATGATAAAAGTTCACGGGGTCTGGCCCCTCCGACTCCCAGCTGATACCAGCACTGGTCTCCGCAGCTGTGGTAGTAAGTTTCCCCGACCCGGGATTTACAGCTTAAGATAAATATACGACAGAAGAATAAAACAAACAAGCAATCCATCTGCAGCGTCCAACACACAAATCTACACTAAGATTAAGTCCTCTGAGATTGTGCAAATTAAACTGAATTAGATTTATTGCTGAAATTTAGGGTTCACTCATATTTCACTTCCATGCCAGAAAGGGTTTTTATTTTTAAAAGCAGCAAGAGGATGTGAATGAATCATCAGGAAAAATGACATACGATATTCAGATTGATGAGTTCTGTGATATGGGTCCTGAATGATGTAAACTGTTGTCCATTCAACAGAGTCCCAGGAACCCTGAGCCCTCATTTACTGATGTGGGGCAGGGAGGGGGGTTGCTGAGCAATACTGGGGGCAGAGGTAACAGAATCTTCCTTCAAGGTCAATCCCAATACTAGCCAGCTGTTTCTTAGTTCTACTTATTAGCCCAGGGTGGGTTGTTTTTTTTTTTTTTAAAGATTTTATTTATTTGACACAGAGAGAGAGATCACAAGTAGGCAGAGAGGCAGGCAGAGAGAGAGGAGGAAGCAGGCTCCCTGCTGAGCAGAGAGCCCGATGTGGGGCTCGATCCCAGGACCCTGAGATGATGACCTGAGCCGAAGGCAGAGGCTTTAACCCACTGAGCCCCCCAGGCGCCCCCCAGGGTGGGTCTTTAAAGACTCTGTGTTATGCTCCTTAGAACAGGAGCTTCTGCCTGGTTTGAGCCACAGACTTCTCTAAGAGCCTGCTTTTGGGGAGTTCGGGGACCCCAGGTGAGGAACACCTGCTTTAGGGAGCTCTTGGATGGTTAGAACATACTGGAAGAGAAGCTGCAAAAAGAACTGTCAAATAGGCTTTATCAGGATTTGAAAAGAAGAAATCGAAGAAGTATTTTACTTGACACACCCCAGAGAGTAAGACCATCTTACCTAAGTGTTTATGACACGTCACATTCTGGAAAATCGTAGTATAGCTCAATGGCTTCTTTAAACACCAAATTATGGACATGTTGGGACACTCCACGCCTACAACTGAGTAAAGGTGACACCTACAGCCATTAAAGGATATCACTTGGCTATCGGAGGCGACCATTCTCTCGGCCTTCTCACAACAGCCTAACTAAAAATGACCTACTCACAGATATATTAACTTGGGTCGTCACAAAAATAAGATCAATGTATTATCCCAGAAAAATGTCCTCAGATAGTCAATCAGAAGGTGTCCAAGGGCTGACTGAGACTCTAGGATTAAATTCCCAATTTTGTTCTAGAATTTGGAGCTAAAGGCCTCTCCTGAAATTAATGAAATAGCATTTCTTAGGATAAGAAAGAGCGGTACAGATAGTCCCCGACTTAACAATGGTTCAACTTTGGATTTTCTGACTTCACAACAGTGTGAACGCAGAAAGTGTTCAGTGGAAACCACACCGTGAATGTGATCTCCTGGGGCTAGTGGTTTGTGGTTCGACACTCTCCCGGTGCTGGGCAGGGGAGCCAGTCTCCGCTCCTCTCAGCCACGTGACACAAGAATGAACAACCTGTACGCTCACAACCATCCCGTACCCACACAACCATTCCGTTTGCACTGTCAGTACAGTATTCAATAGATTACATGAGACGATGAACACTCCCTTATCAAATAGGCTTTCGTTAGATGATTTTGCCCAACTAACGTAAGTGTTCCGAGCCCACGTAAGGTAGGCTGGGCTAAGCCAGTTTCAGTAAGTTAGATGCACTGAATGCATTTCCCACTTAGAGGATTTTTGACTTATGATGGGTTTATGGAGATGTAACCCCATCATAGGTTGACTAAGTTCTGGGTACCTGGGTGGCTCAGTCAGTTAAGTGTCTACGTTCAGCTCAGGTCACGATCCTTCAGTCCTTGGATCAAGCCCCGCATCAAGCTCCCTGCTCAGCGGGGAATCTGCTTCTCCCTCTCCCTCTGCTGTTCTCCTGCTCATGCTCGCTCTCTCTCAAATAAATAAAATCTTGAGTAAAAAAAGTTGAGTAAGTTCTGTATATTAAAGAAATGAAATAATGCACTTGACCTCTGAGATTATAATTCACCATCCTAAGTGTACAGTGTACCCTTCTATACTAAGGGTGAGAAACAACAGAGAGCAAAGCTGATTATGGAATTATGTATGGTCCTTCTGGGGACCTATTTGATTTTATCGTCTGAGATCTTCTTCTTAAAGCAGTAGATAATGACAGGAATATGATCAATCAACAGAGACAGTAAATACAAACACATATGTAAAACATCATTGGTAAAGATCCCAGGCAAAAGATTAATTTTCTTTAAGAAATTTTGGAATCACAGAGCTGAGGAATTTAGTCTTGGTGTATTGATGGGCGAGGTCAAGGCAGAAGCACAGTGAAATACTTCCAACAGAAGAGCATTTAGCTTATTCTTAAAGCCACCCAGGGAAGGTATCGTAATCACAGAGAATTCCAGTGTTCGTTGCTTTTACCCTCCACTCATCCACCTTCTGGACGTGCCAGCCAAGGGACTACAAATGTCATTTCTCATTGGGGCTTTCTGCAAAGCCTGCCCCTTGTTTCTCTACTTACCCTAATCCCCCAAGTGTAACCACCTACATGTTAGCTTCCTGACTATGTATGTGACCCTATCACTCCATGTTTGAAACGTGGATGGCTTACCTCTGCCCCCAGGTAAACACTCTTTCCTTAGCAAGACATTCGTGGTCCTTAACAATCATTCACATCTGGCCTCAACTACCTCTTCAGTCACATCTCTGGGTAAAACTGAAACATCCTGTGGATTTTCAAAGCCCGTGCCTTTGCTTATGCCTCCTACCAAGAATTTAGGCACCCCAAATCCCCTGACTCATGTGTCCAGATTTATCTGTCTTTCAAGACCTAGTTCAATATTACTAACTTTGTGAAATTTTTCCTGATCCTTTTGGGCAAAATAAACAGTTCATTCCTCTATGCTTAGATAAAACGTTGTTCAAGTTACTTGTTTAGCATCTATTTTTACCCTTCTTTTTATTTATGTATTTGAGAGAGAGAGAGCGTGAGTTGGGGGGTACAGAGCAAGAGAATCTTCAAGCAGACTCCCCACTGAGCACGGAGCCTGACGTGGGGCTCGATCCCACAACCCATGAGATCACGACTTGAGCCGAAACCAAGACTCGGTTGCTCAACCAACTGAGCCGCCCAGGTGCCCCTGTTTTTACACATTTTTTTTTGGATGTGTTGGTCTCAGGGGTCACATTTTTAGCATATCAAAGGCAAGGTCCATCTTACCGTCCTGGTACACAGTGTCTTAAAATAGGCTGGTGCATTTTACGGGGTAGACAGACCTTAGCTGTTGAACTGATTGAACCTGTTAAAGTCACTTTCTTGCTGTTGTTCCAGCAAACTTAAAACTTGATTTTTGTTTACCTATTCTTTAGCTTTTCTTCGTTTCTTGATCTCATTGGCAGTGGTGGGACCAACTCTGGTAATTATATGATGAAGAGTCTGACCACAGAGAGGATTCGTCACCAGCTCCTTGGTGCCCAGCTCTGCTCTGTCCTTGACCTGTTAGTCTCTCCCTATTCCTATACCCCAACTGGTCACCTCCCAAGAGTGTTCTGGCGGCTGGTCCCAAGGATGGGAAGGTAAAGGCTACGGGTAAAGCAGTATCCATCCATCAGCCACATTGGCCCAGAACGCAAATCCATTAGCTGTGTGTTTTTGGATCATTTCTATAGATGCCTTCACAGAATGATCTTCTAGAATCCCAGACCCCAAAACTATTTAAAGGGACACAGAAATTGAACAGAGGCAGCTAAACAACTATGATTCCTACACAGACATCAAAGGCTTTGCCTGAACGAGGACATGGATCCAAGTGATTCCTAAAGATCTCAGGAGTGTGTCCACGCCCACCTGAGGCGTGACAAGAGAGGGGGGTGGGTACCCAGTACAGACACCGGATTGTTCTGGATTCTACCTCAGCGGTTTAAATGCCCCTTTTGCAATTCCATATTTGTAAGTTTGGGTTTCATGAACATCTCTTAAAATCTGTAAGAAAATTTAAAAAAATGTAAACTCGGATGCATCTCTTTCCCCCTTCGATCGGAGGTGAATGGAAGCCGCTGGAGGCTGATTCGCCTAGAGCTGAGGACATCACAGCTGTTTTCTCTCAGTGAGCCATCTCGAATTCTTTCATCCTCTTGTAAAGAAAAAGTGAAAAATCATAAAAATAGGAAAATTTAGCAGAACTTTCCTTTTTCTCCTGTCTCAGACAGTATCTACACTGTATGGAGAAGAAAAAGAAAGAGACTAGAAATCATTCTGAGAATTAAAAAAAAAAAAGAGAGAGATTTTTAAGGAAAGAAAACCCAGGATGACAAATTATTTCTTGAGCAGTTACAAAGTCTTAAGGCATCTGCCCTCACTTTACACAAGCGATGTTCAATGGCTAGTGCACTATTAAAAGAGAAGCAATATAGAAAAATAAGGTTAGGTAGAGGTTTTTAAAAACCACTTAAACCCCATTTCTCTTCTTATCTGAGATGCACCCGATTTCAGCATCAGGGGTTTTTTGAACCTTCTGACAGTCCATTTTTGCTTGTCTCTCTCCTCATAAGTAACTCACAATCCAATTTAGTAACATTAAATGGTAGAACCTAAACTATTTTAATAAGGATTTCTCTTAATTGGTTTTAATTCATTAACATCAGTGGGTAATTTTTTTGTCCTAGTGAATGCATGACGTCGTCTAAGGCGGCAAGTCAGTGGGAAATGCAGGCTCCCTCACAGACCGACCACCCTCTTACAGCACAATTAAGGCAGCTAGTGACTCCGGGTGGGGG
>LNAC01000752.1:65395-116647 GCA_002007465.1 Ailurus styani
TCCTTCCTTCCTTCCTTCCTTCCCTTCCTTCCTTCCTTCCCTTCCTCCCTTCCTTCCACCATTTTCTAGTTCCACATAACTAATGCCTACCTAACGGTCTAACAATAGTGTCCACCAGCTCAAAGGTCTGTAGGAGTCTACAGACTGCTTGATTTTCAATAGCATATATGTCTTTAGAAAGTCCAATGTGAAGTTCCTTCTAGAACATCACTTGAAGGTATAAGCATATATTCTACAATGCTAAAGAAATAACCACTTTGTATTTGAAGAGAACAGCGAAGAGTTTTCCTTTTGAAACCATATTCCCCTCTTTCCTTCTCCCAATAACTTACTTGGCTGATATTTTAAGGTGTATTCAGTCAAAATGCCATTTGGGCGGCTCGGTGGGTCCCATTCCAGAGTGAGGGAGTCCAGTGTGGGGTTAACAATCTTCAAAGAGGACGGAGCACTGGGGACTTAGAGTGAGAACACAGAGTCAACAAAAGGGTTTTTGGATGTTTTCAAACATATTCAGGGACATGCTGTAACACGTTCACACCATTCACCAAGGTTTTCTGTAACTCACTCTTGCTCCCGGTTCAGCCAAAAATACACTACCAGAAACCGTGACGAGAACCCGCGCAGCTAGCCTCTTCCTCTTTGGCTCATCAGTTCCATTTAGACTCATTAAAGCCACCCTCCAAAATACATAAAGACTTTGCCTTGAGATGGATCCAAACCGATATTTTTAAAGGAGATGGTACTTGTTTCGTGAATGGTGTCTTAATTAAAGCAAACTGGCGACTAAGGGAAACTGTTCTAACCAGACCTTTGAGTAGAGACAGCTGTGTTCTGGGCTATTAGGAACTGTTTTCGCCAACAAACCAGGTGTCTCCGAACAGCCAGAACACCCTGCCTGCTGGGCTCTGGGCATGAGCCAGCCTGCCCAGGTGCAGAGTGGTTCTTATCTGGAGAGCTGACAGACGCCCAGAATCTCGCGGCGATGGACAAAAGCCACGCTGCTGGTAGACACCCCCCACCCCCGCTCTGGGGACGGCCCACAGGGTGTCAGGTTCTCTATGGCAGAGGCTGGCAGATGACCAGAGGACACATGCCTGCTCTTCTTTTATTCACTTCCTCATGAGGATGATGGATGGAGGCAGCTCTCCCTCATGGTCACTAGCTCCTCTGCACACCCGCCATATTCCCTAGGTCCATTAATGGCACTCCTGACTCTCCCGCCACTCTAGGCAGAAACCAAGGAGTCAACCCGAATTTATTCATCTGCCTCATTTCCTCCATCTCCTGGGACACTACATCCTGTCAGTTTTACCTCATATGTCTCAACCACATCCATTCCCTCCTCTCCTGTCTACCACTGACCCACTTCAGGCCCTTGTGGCCTTTGCCTGGGCCTAGAAGAGTCCTGGCACACAGTTCCCAACTTCCCCAAGTCACTCATCTCAGACTGATGATAGCCAAAAACCCTCCCTAGAGAAATAAACACAAATTGTATATAAAGTTAGGGGGTTCATGGAGCTCCTTAAACCCATTCATTGACCCCCTTGGAGACTATGGTCTTCAGGTTAAGAGCTTCTGGCTTACAGGTTAATATCCATAGCATGAAAGACCATTCATGGTATGGGTCCTCCTTCACTGACCTTCCTCTCTTTCCTTAACATTCCTTGTTATATAGTTCTTTGAAGGAGCCATGCTATTTCATACCATGTGTCTGGTGGACGTACTACTTCCTCTCTTCTTTATCCTTTAATTCACTGGTCATCTAAACCATGACACCTTCCCTGAACCATCTCAAGGAGCAGTGTGAGGCCTCACTAGTGAAAGCCTTGAGAAGAAGAAGCCTTTAACCTCTGCAGGAGCAAAGGACTGAGGACAGGCAACTGTCACAGGATGGGAGCTGGGACACAGCATGACCCTCAGAGGATGTTGGGCAGGTGCCAACATCGTGAGCCCTTCCAAGGAGCCAGGCGGGACCTGGTTTGCCTGTGAACTACTTGAATCAGAAAGACCTAAGGAATCCAGAGAAGTTATCTGGCTCATTTTTAATTATGAGCTTGAAGCAACATTCGAATGGGTGAATCCTTGCCTTTCTTACTCTACGGTCCCTCTCTCCCTCATCTACTGGGCTCCCGCATCCCCGTGCCCAAACTCCGTGTGCCCGAGCCCTGCATCGATGGATAATTGATCCTCCCTCCTCCCTCCCCCTGCAATGGCCCCTCCTTGCAAAGCTTTTCCTTCTCTTCACAACCCATTTTGTCAAGACTTCCAACCTCCTACCTCAGCTCAACTTCAGCAGAAATGATGAAGCTGCACCGGGAGAGAAGTCAGTTAGGACTGACAGGATTACTTTTCTTCCCAGGTCTTTTTCTTAGGTTATCACATCAGTGCTCATGCTTTTTGGATGAGGGAACCGAGGCTTAGAGAAGGTGCAGAATTCCCTTCGGGTCAGAAAGTTAATGACCCAGATAAACATCAAAGTAGCAAGGTGTCGGACAGTCTGACTGAGTGGGGAGAAAAACTTAAGTCAGGAGAGGGGGGCTTGGGGCAGCACTTTGTTTTGTGAAGCCCCCCACGTACCCTCGGGCCACATATGAGCGGACACTACGCCAGCTTTGTGGGGCCCCTTCCGTCAGGCAAAGCCTCTCAGGATGCGGGGAATGTTCTAGGATCTGAGAGTCGCGTCGGCCGCCTACCTCCTTCTGGGGTATTAAAGAGTCTGTCGGGGCTGGCCGGGCCCTCCCCTTTCCCGTTGACCACGCGGACGTTCAGCGTGTAGTGGCTGAAGGGCTCCAGCCCAGGCAACATGCCATGAGTCCTGCTGCCCTGGAAAGTGAGGATCTTTTTCTCAAGGTGCCGTCTGTTTCTCTTCGATGAACTCTGTGCCTTCCAGTAGTAAATCTGAAAGAGCATGGGCGAAAGTCAGGGACGGGTAAGGGAGTCAGTGAGATTCCTCCTGCTCGCGAAATTCAAGTCTTATGGCCGTGTCCTAGAAAAGGTCTTCGGTGCAGTTTAGAAGAAGATTCCTGACAAAACTGAGAGATACTTATTATGGGGCTAGACAGTAGAAACCCAAACATACTGAAGGAAATGGAACTGAGAGTATGTAAGGAAGCTGGGCTTTGGACGACTGTTTGGAGGAGCATGAGTGAAGTAAATGGAACAGCATGACGCCCACACAGATCTCTCTAGAACACGAGGGAATGAAAGATGATGGAAAGATTGAAGTGTCTTACTTGTATAAAATATTCTCAAAACAAAAATTACTGGCCAGTACTTACATAGTTCTCCCGAGCTCATACAATGTCATGTGTAATAGATCACTTAATTTTTTTTTTTAAAGATTTTATTTATTCATTTGACACAGAGAGAGAGAGATTACAAGTAGGCAGAGAGGCAGGCAGAGAGAGAGGAGAGAGGAGGAAGCAGGCTCCCTGCTGAGCAGAGAGCCCGATGTGGGCCTCGATCCCAGGACCCTGGGATCATGACCTGAGCCGAAGGCAGCGGCTTTAACCCACTGAGCCACCCAGGCGCCCTAGATCACTTAATTTAATCCTAAAAGCCACGGTGAAGCTTTGATTATTATTATGCCTTTAGCACAGATGAGCCCCGGGACCACCAAGTGGCTTGCCCCCAGCCACTGGGCAATCCAAAGCCACGGTGGATCCTCCACTTGAAGTTTAGGGCTTTCTCACTAAGCCAAACAGCATCGCTTTGTTAAAAATACATTTTTTTCTTTGGTATTAAATGGCAGGCACAGGTTTTGGAAAGATGGGTAAGCGAAGGGTTAATTAACATTGGCTAAAAATCCAGAATTGCTCTTTAATAAGTCCTCTTAAATTCTTCTTAGAAGTTTAAAGAGACGTCAACATATATAGAGAATCCAGCAATGTTAGAGGGACAAAAAACCCAACATGGACTATGATGCAGTGCCAAAAGTGACCTCTAGGGGTCAGTGTTAACAAATCAGGCCCTGACTTTCCTCGTGGTGCAAAACCAGTTCCTGGCCCCTCCGTCACAAATCTCTACACATTAGTCTTTCTGTGCTTCCCAAGGACAGAGACAAATAATGGTCATAAGAATGACCCTGTTGGGACTATATGCGTTTGCAGTATAATCTGTATGATTTTTTTTTAATGCCTACATTATTTTCAGGACAATTTTGTGTGTTTAGCACACGTGGTCAGTATTGCTTTAAAGCTAGGAGCATTTTGGTTGTATTTTTGTTTCTTAAACACTAGTTTTCCCCATT
Organism: Ailurus styani; assembly: GCA_002007465.1. Classification (NCBI taxonomy): domain Eukaryota; kingdom Metazoa; phylum Chordata; class Mammalia; order Carnivora; family Ailuridae; genus Ailurus; species Ailurus styani. Next base: position 69,645 of record LNAC01000752.1, read on the forward strand.
TTGTGCCTCTGTTAATTGTTTAGTTGGAAGACTTTTAGGTCGCCTATGGGAAAAATGAAGAAAACAGGTTCTTTTTTTCCCCCACTTTGGATGCAGTGAGGTTTTGCCTCTGCTCTGGATGGGTTCTTGAGACCTGGCTGGTCCGAGGTGATAAGCCAGATGAACTCTCCAGGCCTACCACCAAGAGAAGTGCCTCTGGCGTTTGCTGAGGGTTTGTTCCTACAGAAAGAACGCAGAAAAAGCTCCCTTCACTTGCCCGATAGCCTTGCAGGTGTCCTCGGATACTTTTCAGAGGTACGGGGTCCCAGTGCACCTCAGCTAAGGTACTGTTCACCACGTTCACACGCACATTCCCGGGGGCCACCATTGGGACTAGGGAAAAACAGGAAAGGGGGCAGAAGTATCAATGTTATTTTGAATTTCATGCAAAAATGTCACTAACAATCTTGGCTTGAAGTATGACCCAGCTTTATTCTATGGATTATCAAGGATTGAGAGCAGATTTTTTTTTTTGGTATCTCTCCACCTGACTTAGTGAGAATTATGTATCTTTTTAAAAAGTAACGACACTTGGCATTCTGAACCTATATTTACAGAGCAGGCTGTCTGCATGCAGGAATGGTGAGCAAAAGAATGGCCGCCTGCGACCCTCCCAATCTAAGCACCCTCTAGAAATGGCCTTGGCTTGCATCTTGGTAAGTCTGTTTTGCAGGTATCAATGCAATATCAATGAAACAAGATCAAACACTCACGGTCTTCTCCAGAATGCCCCATGACCACGACTGGGTCTGGAGCAAACCCCACGTCGTTCAGAGCCTGCACTTTTATCAGGTAGGGAACGAAGGTTGGTGTGCCCGAGACAATATATTTGGATACATTTGCCACCACCACAGACGTCCATTCATCGTCGCCATCTTTCTGGCGCCAGCTCACTTTGTACTGAAGGCCTGGCCCATTAGATTCGAAACCATTCAAGGGCTGTAAGAGAAGCCAGATAATCAGAGCTTATAAAACAGAGACACTGAGCAACCTTTTCCCAGAACACCAAATTCAATTCCCAGACTTCAGGAAAGTGAGCCCTGAAACGCTAAAATGCCATCTATTAACAATGTTCTCCAGGGACCCTTTATCTTTTTTTTTTTTTTCTATTAGTGATGAGATTCAAAGCTTGTTTGGGATCAACATATCAAAGGTTGTTAATTTCTAGCTTGAAGTTGTGAATACCACATAAGCCTCAAACTCCGGCTCCACAATCAAGGGTGGGTGACTTAAAGCATTTCAGTTACATAGTTTCCTTTATATATTCTTGTTTGTGTGACAGTACATCATTGTCTATTTTGCTTAGAGCCAGAAACTTGTGAACTGCTTCTTTCTTTGCTAACAACAACAACAAAAAGTTGGGCTCTTTCTGCCATCTTGGAGCCTGTGGAGGCTGCTGGGACCAGGACTCCTAACGCCAAATAATGTCTGGGAGGCTGTGGTCCAAGGCCATTTTTTCTGGCTCTAAGTGGGGTCTCCAGAACCAGAGGGAGCACCCAGCTCCTCTTAAAATCGAAGGTGTATATGCGCGGGATGAAACGGATTCTACCTAGGCAAGAGATGTGCTTCTGTGTACAAAGCAAAGAACACCACAGTGACTCCTGGCGGCAAACCCAACATAACCAGAGTAATCTGGGGAGAAGGAACTCATGTTCATGCAAACAGCGGATGGATTGTGCCAAATTCCGAAGCAACCTTCTTGCTAAAGCCACCGGCCACAGAATCCGTGTGATGCTGTACCCCTCAAGGATTTAAATTTAATGAAAAGTAAATAAATAAAGGTGTAGATTAAAAAAAAAAGTTTGGCTTGTCGGGGCACTTGGCGGGCTCCGTTGGAGGAGCGTGCGACTCTTGGTCTCAGGGTTGTGGGTTCGAGCCCCACAGTGGGTGTAGAGATTACTTAAAAATAAAATCTTACAAAAAAGATGGCTTGTCAGTCTGTCCTATTTTACGTTTGTATGTATATAAATGTGTACAAGTATGTATGCACATAGGTGTGCATCCATAGATCTTTTAAAATAAGTTTTAAAATTACACAAGTGAATATATGTTAATTTTCCAAATCCAGAAAACATGGATAAACCAGCAAAAGAAAGAGAGAGGGAGAGAGAAAAGCAGAAGCAGCAAGAAGTTGACTATTTGGAATAACTTGGTACGAGTCTTCTCCATGGTTCTCTATGATGATGATAATACCAATTAGCATTTGTGAAGCACATAAACGTGCTAGGCACTTTTCTAGGGGCCTTCTATGCATTAACTCCTCTAATTGTGTGAGGTTGATTCTACAACTAGTCCCATCACATGGGTACCTAATGGTGATGTTAAGCAACTGGCTTAAAGTCACACAGAAAGTGGCAAAGCTGGGATTTGCACCCATTCATTTAGACTCCAAGCATCAGGCTTTTAACTGCTGCACAATAATGTCTCTTAAAGAAAGATATGTAATGTATAGTTTTCCCCAAAATGGATGAAATGGGATTTTAACACAGACATTGTTTGTTTGTTTGTTTGGAGAGAGACAAAGAGAGAAAGCCGGTAAGAGCATGCAAGTGCAGGGCAGTGGAGGGCAGAGGGAGAGGGAGAGGGAGAATCTCAAGCAGCCCCCAATGCAGGGCTTGATCTCATGTCCCTGAAACCATGACTTGAGCCGAAGTCAAGAGTCAGACGTTTAACCGACTGAGCCACCCAGGGGCCCCAATACAGACATTGTTTAAAAACAGCTTCCCCCCACCCCCACTCTAAGATACAGTGAGGAAAGCTGAAGGCTTCATGCTGAGCTCACCTTCCAGGTAATCACCAAATTATCAGGCTCGGATCCTAATCCTTCCACAGCCGTGGGATTTGTATCAGGTTCTGGAAGTTAAGCAGCCACATGTGTGTAAGTTTTGGTCTTTTGTCTAAACAGTGGAAAACTTCTCTATTTCATTTCCTGTCCCAGAAACCCCGCTTTACCTGCAGCTTTAGTCAAATACTGTTCCGATGCCTCGCTGGGCAAGCTCCTCCCCAGGCTGTTCATGGCCATCACTCGGAAGGAGTAGTTCACGTAAGGTGACAGCTTCAGCTGGGCTGTGGTCTGCATTCCAGAAACCTCGGTTTGGTGGTGCCACAGCCCTGCCTCATGCATCGCATCTTCATATTCGATGATGAATTCTGGCCACAACACACACACACACACACACGCACACGCACGCACACAGAACCCAAGACAGTGAGGTCAGCCACCTGACAGCAGGTTCGGGGATAACGAACACAACGATCTAACAAGAGTAGCCGAACATGAATTATTTCACCTTCAAGAAAAATTCTGTAAGAATATTTTGATTTAAGAGTTCTAGCAGTATCCTCAATATTTAAGCATACCCAGTAATATTTAGTATTCTTTCCTGGCATGTGGAGTTGAGTTACTTAAACCTCTTTAGATGTGGTCTCCAGATCCGTAGGAAAGTTTTAATATATGAAAAGATGGTCAGAGTTTTTTTGTTTTGTTTTGTTTTTTTCAAAACGGGAGAAATGAAAGACAGTGCAATACTACTTTCCATTAAACAGACTGGCAGCAGTCAATAGTTGAACATACTTTGTTGACTATTACATAGGGCAACAACCATTCTCCCACTTTCTTTCTGGGAAGTGTAAATTGACACAACTTCTATAGAGGACAATTTAGAACATCTCACAATATTCAACTCAGCTAGCCTTTGATTGAGGAACGAAACTCCTACCAATTTATTTAGAATAAATGTGCTCATGCATATGCTCAGGGGCACAGGAGAAAGAACGCACGTCACACCACTATTTGCAGCTGAAACAAGCTAATTGCAAGCAACCTAAACGTTCATCACCGGGACACTGATCAAATAAATTATGGTGTATCCACACAGTGGGATATTCTGCAGCTGTAAAAACTGAAGGGGGCTATGCCACTGAAATGGAGTGATTTCTGAGCTACGTTGTTAAGCGTAACCAAGTAGGGTATAGAACAATGTGGAACACTTGGGTAAGAGCACAAAGATGGACTGCAATGTATACACATACCTATGCGCTTGAATATACACGTATTATGCCCCAGAGTCTACACACTGACAACACTGGGGTCTTGGAGAAAGTGGGAGTTGGAAGGGGGAGGAAGACTTACTTTTCAGTGCATGCCCTTTTGCATCTCCTAAAAATCTGTGGCATGTACGTGTTTTACCCTGGTTAAAAAAAACCCTGGTATTTAGATATTTACTAAATGCCTAACACGTGCCCATGTACTGGGACGTGAATTACAGACACAAAGACGTGCTGCAGTGCTCCGAAGCTAAGTAGCTCGAGTCCACCTTCCAGTCTCCATTCACGGGCTGGTGATCTCCAGTCCCACAGCTGGTGACTTGTGCATTTCTATCGGCAGCCCCTGCCTTGCCCTTGAACGGCACACTTGGACAGCTCATTGGCTCAGCCACTCCATCTGCTTTTCTCTGACGGCATGACCCACTGGTGACGGCCCGGAGTGATCCCGAGCTCCCTCCCCGGCTGGCACTGACCACTCAGCTCAGAGCCTCGAAGCCCTTCTTGGCGCCCCTCTTGGATTCATACTCTCCGGAGTTTTGTTGGCTGTACCTTTAGAACACGCACAACCCGATCTTGAGGTACTGTTCAGCACCTCCGTCCCTCTCGGCCCTATGCCAAGCCTCTGCTCTCTGTCTCTCACGTCAGTCACGGCGAAGCCTCCCGACTCATGAGTTCCCAGATTTTCTCAGTGTCTCAGTAATTTTCTTCATGGTTCCCTTAGGCCAAAAGAAATATCTAACATTTCCACAAAGGTAGTCAGGTCCATACAACTTAATACATACTCGTGTCTTCACAACTTAAGACCTCTTCGCCACTGCACAGATTCTCGAACCTCGTGAAGAGACTGGACACCACCTTCCTCATTCCCTGTCACAGACTGATTCTCACATGGTCCTTGCTTTTTACCACAGAAAATGCTTTGCGGGCACGTCATCATCTCCATACGGTACCACAATAGCGTGTGGGAACGGAAAACTGCCTCAAGCTCGTATTTCATGTGGCCTCTGACAGATGTGACTGTGTTTTTTAAACGTCAACATTTGAAAATCAAAAACTGAAAACATATCCCGAGGCACCCTTGTGAGTTTGCTGAGGTACTTCACAGAGAGCTGTGCTCCTACCTGGTCCCCCTGCTTCCCCTCTTGTTCTTCTACAGGACATTTTCACTTAAAAAAAAAAATTTATTTATTTGATTTTTTAAAAAATGTATTTGAGAGAGAGGGAGAGCGTGCATGAGTGGGAGGGAGAGAGGGAGAGGGAATCTCAAGCAGACTCTGCACTCAGAGCAGAGCCCGACACGGGGCTCCATCTCACAACCCTGGGATCATGACCTGAGCTGAAACCAAGAGTCTGTGCTCAACCGACTGTGCCAGGCAGCCGTCCATAGACTGTTTTCAATAGAATAGCCAGAGTGATCCATTAATCACTCCTCTACTTAAATCCGTCCAATGATTTCCAACCCTTACAATGGCCTCCAAGGCCTACCCAGTTCACAGCCCTTGGCTGCTGCAGGAGCTTAGGAAGAGCGTGGCCTCGTGTGCACACTGAGCAAATCCTTCTGAAAGGTGCAGCAGAAGGAGCCCACTGTCAACACTCCTTGTGGCGGGTTCTCTTCTGAAGGGAGATCTGAGCAGTGTGTGTGTGTGTGTGTGTGTGCACGTGCGCGTGTGTGTGTTCTACAGATACATATGCATATAAATGTGTATTGCATTTTACATATGTACACACATACAATGATATTTATAGACAACAGCATAATATATTATTATTAATTTTATTTTATTTGTGGCCTCAGCTAAAATATAAGCTCCACATGGGCAAAGATTTTTGACTGTTTTGTTTTAGAACAATGCCTGGTACATAATAGGCATTCCATAAATACCTGTTGAATGAATGAATGAATGAATGAATGAAAGAAATGAAAGAGTAGACTCTGCACTGATTTTTACGTGGACTCTGCCTTTTAATATAGGCACAAAGAGTCTCCACACATCCTAACCAGCTAAATCTAGGTATTGTATTGAATTAGCTGAAAGACTCCGCATGAATGAATGAGGTTTCTGATCAAAGACTGAAAACGCCATTGAGAAAAGAACACCTCTAAATAACACAAGATGGAGAGGAGGTTTTTGTTGAAGTTCATTGGAAATATTCTGCTTTACCTGTGTGTGCAATGAATCAACACACACATCACTTCAGAGTAATCTGAGGTACTCGTCAGAAAGGAATGTAGCTTTCCTGTGGCATAGGCCCGAAGGTCATAATATACTACAGATATACTCTATCAAGTAGCTTTTCAGTTTTCAAATGTCTAAGCACCACTGGAGTCTAATTTTGTGAAGCTCTTCCAGTATCCTTACGGTGGGGTCCCTCCCCTGACTTCGCTCCCCAGGCCAGTGTCCTGATGGCCAGGAGTGCAAACTGTGGAATGTGCCTCTTTTTGTGGGGGCTGATGGGAGGAAAGAGGTGCACGCTGGAAGGTAACGTACCTACTGTCCACACCCAGCCCTGTGACCAGCTCTGGGTCCACAAAATCACTTTACTCACCAAATCTCAGTTTCCTAACATACACATTGGCAGAATAGTGCCTGGTCCTCCTGTCCTTTCCTCCCGTGTTAATGGGCAAAACGAATAGCTTACAATGCGTCACCTTACTATGGTGGAGATTTAAGGTGATTCTGATGGATCGCATACAGAAAATGAAAGTGTATTTGCTTAGTTAACATCTTTGGCAACTCAGTGGTGTCCTACCCCAGAGGCTGTAACCAGGAATAACTCAGGCTCCAAAGAGAGGAGAGCGATAGATCAACCTCTTTGTTCTATCAGTAATGAAACAGAGAATGCCAGAAAAATCTCTCTGCAAGGAATTTCAATTGCATATGATAAAGTGCTTCGGAAATGGTCCTGAAATTTATCAGTGACAAAGACAAGGCTATGACGTACTTGTAATAGGGCTGTTGTTGTCATTGCCTGGCGTCCATGACAGCTGAACACTTTTGTCGAGTTGGTCCGTCAATTCTAAATCAAAGGGAGGATTCGGGACATCTGTAGACCGAACACACACACCACTGTTAACCATCCATCCATCCTTAGGAGGTTCTCCTTTACTAATGATACTCTTCACGGGGGTGGGGTGGGGGGGGAGCATCTTAAAGACACAGCACGCTTAATGATCAATGAGCATGCATCTGAAATGAAATGGGAGCCACTGAGGTTGCTGGGAACACACAAGCACACCCAAGACAACCCAACAATGAGTTCTGCTTGTTCCTTTTTCAAATGAAGCCAAATCACTTGTGACCAAAACCAGTGAGGTGGGCATACGTGGTTCACCAGCACTCTCAATGTGTCTTTTCATAGACATGAAGGAGCACAGACAGAAAAAATAATATTGAAGCGTTATTTCTACTAAATGAGAGACAGAGAATAGAAAATGCCAAAAGACCAATACAAGCAAATATAATGTAATGCTTAAGAAGACTTCAGTGTTCTTTTTGAAATGCATGTAGTTATAGATTTTGGAGCTCCTGGAGAATATTTGTATTTTTAGGTGAATTATAAGATTGAGTAGCCCTCAGCATGCATCCCTCATGCAGATGTTCAGTACAATAGTTGGATGGGCACATGGGGACGTGGTGTGTTTATTCTCAGAGGATGCTAGGGGACAGACACCTGTTGGGACGAAGGTGTCCCAGGAGCATGTCTGCCTCTTCTAATGGTACGTTTTTTTCCTGACCTTGCTCTTGGGAGTGATTGTGGCTCTTGGAGAACCAGAGCCCGTATAAAAATATGGGCAGTTCTTTCCTATCAGTAAAGAAACAGTAAATGTCTACCAAGGGGGGGGGCTTTTCTATAACCTGACTAATGATACCATGTAAAATTCAGCTGAGTTTTATACTATAAAATTAATTTTAATTTTTGTATTTATAGGCTGAGTAAAGATGAGGGTTCATTAGTCAAAAAGAGTCCTGGAAATAATTTCTGATTTATTTTCCAGGCTCAGAAAAATCACACACCCTGGAAGCACCCTCCTTTGGTCCTTTCTTTAGTGATTTATGGTTTTTTTTAACGCAATGAGTTGTTTTCCTCTAATACGAAGGTCACATATTGTAAACATCCCTTGTCTTCCTATGTAAATTTATGGAAAATGGAATCACCAAATGTTTATGTTTTCAAGACAACTTTTAATAGACTGAAATAAAAACCTAATTTGTGGGATGATCTTTGAGATCATTTTTTTTTTCCATTCCGGAAACTGTGGAGGACAGCTTTTGAAAAAGCACGGCACTATACAAGGAAATGATACCAAAGTGGGACTTTTATCAAATGAAATGACTTTATAATAACACACGAACTACTTAGCAATGAGTGGTACTACACTCAGTGAGACATTCCCGAGCTCTGATGAAGAAATGATTTATGGCAGTAAGTGAGCAACAGAACCGAAGGCTAGACAGAGCCCTGTCCTTAAGGCAACACACTCAATGATGAGGTAGAGAAAAGAGAGGAATTAAATTTGGGTTTTTTTTTTTTTTTGCACATGTGAACTTGTTTGACAGCAAACAGAGAAAGAAGACTCATATTAGTTTACCGTAAATAGGAGCTGGAGTTGGAGTAGGAGCTAGAAAGGACATTAATATAAAGGATTTTAATCAAAATTAGTCATGGAAAGATATAAGGTAGCACAAGAAGACATAGACTGACCGTGATTAAGATTCTAAAACCAAACTGTACGCTTAGCTGCGGGACACGGCCTTGATAAACATGCAGTAACAACGTGCCGGGGGTGGGGGGGAGTCCGTCAATCTTGAATCAAAGTACGCTATTTCTCCCGATTTTCTTATAAAAAATATCGCTAATACACACAATCACCATTTCATTCTAGCGCTGCCATAGTAGTATATTTATGCTGAAATTACTGCCTCATAGGCATTTCTCAAAGAAGAAAAATGCAGGTATTGAACTCCCCTACAAAAGCATGAAACTGTAACAAGCAAACATTTACTCTGGACAGTTTTCCTTCCGACTAACACAGGGCAACCGGGCTGCTGGGTGTGGTCGCGTTCTTACCAACAACGCTCAGCACGGCGCTGGCGGAAACGTTGTCGAGGGTCGTGTTGGCCACACACGTGTAGGTGCCACCATCCTCGTCCCTTACATCAACCACCCCCAAACGGTCCTTGTCCACAGTGAACCTGCGAAGAAAACAGGTTCAGAGCAGCTGAAACAGACATCCGACCACACGTGATGGATGCTTGCTCTCCTGGCATGAAAGAAACTATGAATTTGAAACAGAGAGAGGGAAGGACAAACATTTGCAGCTCATTAGAGCAGAAATCCAAAAAATATGCCTCACTTCGATCATGATGAAAGCTGGAAGACAAGTAGAATGGACTTGAAGCTTGGGTTAGAAGGGATGTCAAGTCATTTCAAGCACACCCCTGGAAGTTTAGGTGCTTCCCTGAAGACCAGGGGGGAGCCCAGAGGTGGGATGGGGGAAGCTGCAGTCACCCTCACCAGCAGGCTCTCCTGTGGCTCCTGCTGCTAAGAAACATTTGAACAGCTCTCATCCAGCTCCAGTTCTAACGAAGTGTGTATTTTATTTTTTATTTTATTTTTTTTAAAGATTTTATTTATTTATTTGACAGAGAGAGAGAGAGAGACCACAAGTAGGCAAAGAGGCAGGCAGAGGAAGAGGAGGAAGCAGACTCCCTGCCAAGCAGGGAGCCCGATGCGGGGCTCGATCCCAGGACCCTGAGATGATGACCTGAGCCGAAGGCAGAGGCTTTAATCCACTGAGCCACCCAGGTGCCCCAAAGTGTGTATTTTAAAATAATTTATCATTGCGGAAATTTTGTGCCATTTTTGCCACATGCATAAACCCTCACCGGAGTAAGTAAATGCAAAGAATAGTATTGACTTTACCACAAGCAACAGGATGACTTAGATCAGCAATAGGCACCATGGAGAGTTCTCTAGAGGTCACTAGCCGGCACAAGAAATTACTCAGTAGGTCAAAAATTCATGTAAATAGGATTCGTGCATGATTTTAATGAGGATGCATGAATCATTCACTGTCTTTGGAGGGAATTTCCAAGTTAAAGCTTTAACCACCTTCACTCCATGGTCATTTCTTCCTATTTCCTTTTCATCTTTACCAACTCTGATGCCACAAATAAAACTGGTCAGCTGGGTGGTGCCTGGGGGGCTCAGTTGGTTAAGCATCCTTCAGCTCAGGTCATGATCCCAGGGTCCTGGGATAGAGCCCCGCACCCCACATCCTGCTCCCTGCTCAGCGGGGAGCCTGCTTCTCCTTCTCCCCCTGCTGCTCCCTCTCCCTCTGCTTGTGGTCTCCTGTGATCTCTCCTAAATAAAAAAATAAAATCTAAAAAAAATTAAAAAACCTGGCTAGCTGGAAGTATAGAATTAGATGGAAATTCTGGATATAGAGGAGAAGGCCACATAGTTTTTTTGTTTTTGCTTTTTTTTTTTTTTTTAGGGGTGGTTTAGCAACACGCACTGCTTAGGCACACTTGCAAGCAAACCAGAGAGCATTTCTACCAGCACAGGGCATTTCTTCCACTAGGGGGCGATGTTCATAGCCTCCGTGACAGTTAAGATTCATGCAGTCAGCTCTATTAACATATTCCTTCAAACTGAGGCTTCACTTGGAAAATGCACATGACTCTTCTTCCATTCCAAGCTCAAGGACTGCAACATGTTTATGGTCTTTTAAATATTTTATCTATCTTTCCCCTTCTCTTTCTATTGGCTTTAAATGAAATCAAAAGAAAATTCCCTATCCGAATAAAAACTGGTGTCCTTTAAAATACCGACAAGGATTTAGGCACACTCTGCTGATTAAAGCGATCGCATTTCTGCTTATTTGTAGAATGGTAATGAAAACATCTGTCGAGACTTCACCATACAAGGTAGAAAACGATGGAAGTCATCCAAGGCCTGAAAGGTTTTTTCCCATCCTGAATTACACAGGAGCCCAGCACACAAAGACAGACATTCTCAGGGTCTGATTTCAATAACTTGATACCTTTTTAGGTCCGCACATTTGTAGGAGGGAGAAAATGCACTTTATTTATTTATTTATTTATTTATTTAGGAGAGACCAGATTTCAGAAACTTTAAAAACACCACCAGTAAGTCACTCTACAATAAACGTTTAGTTCAGAGCAGCTCAAAGAGGCAGGGAGGAGAAAGGAAAGAAATGGTCTTCAAATACCTTCCGTCATTGGGCAGCTCACCGTTGTCCTTCAGCCATGTGATGGTGGGGATTAAGGTGTGATCATGTTTCACTTTGCATTCGAAGGACACCATGCCCCCTCTCTGCACGACTGCATATTCGGGCTGTTTAATGATCCTTGTTGCATCTGAAATTTAGCTATTGTTATCCATTGCCAAAGCTGAGGAATTTGCTCAAAGTCACGTCATCCCTGGAAAAACTTGGTCACCTCCATCTTACCTTTGATTTCTAAGTGAACTTCATTCTTTGCCATTCCTAATTTATTCCTTGCAACACATGTGTAAGTTCCCGTACTGTCCTTTTGGGCCACAGGAATTTCCAAAGTGCCATTTTCATGCAAAACATAAATATCTTCACGAAGGGCACTACCTTTAGCTCCCTTGAACCTTCATTACAGAAGTGATCACAATGGGAATAAAAAAAAATCGTAATTTGAAGTGAGACATAGAAGGCCACATTGGAGGTCAAAACATGGTCATCTGCATCATAGTATCAAGTTCAGAGGCATTAGGAATCTGCAAAAGACCTCTCGGATTGGATGCCTGTAAGTCAGCAGGGTCCATGGAAGGCAGGAGGTAAAACTGGAACGTTTCATGAGAAATGGTGCTTGAAGCATTAGGGTGACAATACGAAATACTTCAATTGTAGTTTTCTGTATCAGATTCCTATTTAATACACACATTATTACCCACTCTATCTCCACATGGGTGATAAAACAGGCAAAATGATGACAGATCTTTTTGGACTTTTTCTTTCTCCTGGGACATCTGCAGGCTACAGTTCTAAAGCCAACTCAAGAAGATATTTGATTTGAAATCTGAATATATTTTTGATTTTTATGAATAGGAAAATATTCAGGGAAGAAAAATAATAAAGCATGTATGGAAAGTATGCGTCCACTCAGCTTCCTGGTTACTGTCAGACAGAAGGGGAGATGGATAAAACCGGTGAGGCAAAGTCAACCTAAGCTAAATGGGAATCTCGCGACCTCACCAGGACACCAGCTGCTCAACCACCATGCTTCTCTCTGCGGCTGAGGTGGAGGCCTGTGGAGACCGTCCTGAACTCTACATCGGGCTGTGCGCTCACATGGGTCGGGGAAGACAGCCCCATGTCTGGTCCCTGATGGATGATCAGTAACTGAATGTTCTAAACTTCTTTCATTCTTCCTTCTGAGCCGCTGCCCGTCCTGGCCTTGGGCCTCCCAGCTCAGGCCAAAGTAAGCAAGCACCTCGACTCTGAGTGGCACGTGAGCCAGGATGGTTTGAGGCGAGGAGTGAAAAGACACGAGCGAGTCTGGCTGGATCCAAGTCAGGAAGCTCAGATTGGGAGAGGTACTAACAATGACTGTGGGGGAACAGATGCTGGTTTCAAGCTTCTGGAACCTCTGTCCGACCCCAAATGACCGTTTATTCTCAAGGAATGTCTCCCCACCAGTCCCCAGAACCATTCCTTGTGAAGTCCTCGGCGATGCCCGTGGCGCTGTATCTTTCAACAAACATGCTTCCACACCCCTGTGTGCCTGACACCGGGTGCGGCTGCACAGATTATACACGGGCAAGTGTTTAGCACCGAGCGAGCAGTTAATACATCTCTATGAGTGAATTTAATCATAATAGTATGATGGAGTCTGCACTGTCCTCTGCATAAATAACAACCCAACACACAGAGAAATTTGAAGGCTTTAGCAAATGTAAATATTAAAGACAAACAGAGCCATTGCTTACCACTCAATGGTCGGCAGAGGGGACCCAAAGAAGGCACAGTCTAGTAAGGCAGGCCTGTCTGCGATAACCTGATAGAGTGTATTTGCAGATGTAAGGATTCGTGGTGGCTCAGCTAAAAAAAGTTGAAAAAGGTAAAGTAAATATTAAAATAAAACCAACATTTAGGCCCACCATGTATTTTACTGCATCTTGCTCAGGCATGGTATTTTAATGACTTCTCTAGATGTCCTACTACCCTGTGGGTCCCGTGCAGGCCGGGAATGGGACTTTTATTGTTTTCTTCCCAGAAACTAGGTCAGTATCTGGCACAAAAATAATGGCCGAGTACATCTCTGTTAAGTGATTGGCCCATCCTCACCCCTGGGGGTGTGAGGGGGGTGGGGAGGGTAGGAGTGGTGACAAGCACACAGCTGGCAAAAAACAGCAGAGTGCGGACACTCAAAACACAGAACCAGAAATCGAAACTGCCTCCGACCCCCACCAACACAGGCAGCGCGCTCAGCTCGGCGTGCGAGTCACTGACCTCCATTTCGAGCATGAAGGAAACATGCCAAGGACTGCTTGGCTTCCTGACTGTAATGTCATTCAAAAGGGAGTCTACTACACTTAGAGAGTCAGAATATAATTCTCTGGCACCGTGAAAACCAGTCTCATGTACAGTTTTAATAAATCTGGTGTTTCGGTAGTTTTGTCCTGTATGAGAAATGGAATGTTCACATAAATCAGCCATTTCATGAGGAGGACCTGAATAAACATTTCTCCACAGGAGACGTGCAGATGGCCACGAGACACAGGAGAGGGTGCTCAATGTCACTTGTCATCAGGGAAATGCAAATCAAAACACAATGAGCTATCGCCTCACGCCTGTTAGAACGGGCAAAATCAAGAAGACAAGAAGGATGTGGAGAAAAGGGAATCCTCGCGCCCTGTTGGTGGGAATGTAAATTGGTGCAGCCCCTGTGGAAGACAGTATGGAGTTGCCTCAAAAAGTTAAAAATAGAAATATCATATGATCCAATAATTCCACTGTTGGGTATTTACCCAGGGAAACAAAAACACTAACTCAAAGAGACATATACGCCCCTGTGTTTATTGTAGCCTTGTTTACAAGAGTCACCTCAGTGTCCATCAATAGACAAATGAAAATAAGGAAAATGTGGGGTGTGTGTGTGTGTGTGTGTGTGTGTGTGTGTGTGTGTTAGGAGACTGCTCCATTTCAGATAACATCGATGAACCTAGATAGTATTATGATAAGTGAAATTAGTCAGACGGAGAAAGACAAAACCCATATGATTCCACTCATATCCCATAAGCGGAATGTAAAAAAACAAAACAAAACAAGAATAACAAACAAAAAGGAGGATCAGAACTCTAAATAATGATGGTTGCCAGAGCGGACGGGGTTCCGGAGTTGGGCAAAATGGGTGAAGGGGAGCTGGAAAGACAGACCTCCGGTTATGGAATAGCTAAGTCCCGGGAACAGAAGCAGGGCATCAGGAACGCAGTCAATGATACCGTAATTGTGTTGTATCAGGACCAACAGCAGCTACCCTTGTGGTGAATATAAGTGTCACGTAAACACCTGTCAGATCACTAAGTTGTGCATAATGTTGTGTGTCAACTATACTCAAAAAACCAAAACAAAACACCAAGCGTTTCAGAAGATGCTTGAGTCTACCATAGTGTTCTAAATGTATTATTAAGAGTTAATAAATAGGGGCACCTGGGGGGCTCAGTTAAGCATTTGCCTTTGGCTCAGGTCATGATCCCAGGGTCCTGGGATCGAGCCCCGCATTGGGCTCCGTGCTTGGCGGGAAACCCTGCTTCTCCCTCTCCCACTTCTCCTGCTTGTGTTCCCTCTCTCACTGTGTCTCTCTGTCAAATAAATAAATAAAACCTTTTAAAAAAAGAATTAATAAATCAATATACATCTGTGACAAGGATAAAGGCTGAACATGACGACTAATGATATATTTTTTAAAAAAATCAGAATGGAGTTGTTGAACTTACCAGTTTCTAGGGATGGAATGGCAGTAACATTCAGTTACTAATAGCCAATTAATGCTATTTTCCCTTTGAGGGTTTGACGCTTAGCCCAACCCTGTGTGGACGGGGCAGTCTATTGGCTCACATCTACAGTGAACAATTGGCCACTATGAAGACTGCGTTCTGAAAGAACAGGAAGGCCAGGGTACCACACCTTCCGGGCAAGGTCTGCATCTCGCTCATCATCGTATGTCCCGTGCAGCTCCCAGTCCTCTGGGCGCCGCACACAGGAGAGGCTCGCTATGTTTTTGCTGAGAACAGCAGCCATTAACTGAACTTGCCACGTCTTTAATAAAGGGAGAGCTTACCCAGCACGTTTACAAATGCGTTTGCCAGTAAATATCCATATTCATTAGAGGCATTGCACTGATACACCGCACTCGATCTTTCTTGAACATTTGAAAAAATAATGGTATCGCCGTCTATGTTTCTGCTGGGGTCGTCAGGAGCAACTGTTTGGGTGAAAAAATATAAAGCATCTATTTATTCTTCTTTGTGTGAGGTCCACACTCTAGTAAGCAGGACAGAAATTCGTGCCGATTGAGGTTCGTGTAGTAAGAAGGAGGAGACTGAGAACCCAGGAAGAAATCCTAATTTTCCCTCCTCTGACTTTGCTTATCACTTATCAGCACATTATGCTCCATTCAGTCCTAAGTGGATTGATTCTGGAAAACTGAGTATTATTTTGAGAGATCCAGGGCAAAAAGCCCAAGGTGGATGAAACCAGAAAGACACATTCAGGAAAGCATTGCCAGTTCACAAAGAAACCGGGGTTCTTCGTGAGGGGGCGAGTTAATTCTTGAGAGGACACAGCAAACGCTAGTCCAAAATAGAGAAACCCTTTAGCTCAACCAAGCCCGTGTCCTTAATGAGCCTCTTGTTGAAATAAACAGATAAAGAAGTACGTGAAGACATCTAGGGGGCCAATCATCTAATGTGAAAATATTTATTTTCCTGTACCAGAAATTCCTGAGGCTGAGGCAGAAACAAATCATGAAAAAAAAAAAAAAGTCAGGACCAGGACTGATCCTTACTGAGGTGGAACAGAACAGGGCGAGCAACATAATATGGGAGAATTCAGTCCAGGTCACGTCCGGCGGTGTGAAAGTGCCGCGTTCCTGGAATTAATTCCCGTCTGAGTGCTAACCCTCAGGCTGTGACCTCACATTACTTTAAAAGCACACTCAAAGGGGTGAGAGGTATCTGCCTCAGCGTGAGGCTCAAAATCAACACTCCGTAATTGCACCCTTTCCCCGAAATCTCCGCTTGCAACTTGACCCACTTAAGAAGGCTTTGCTTCCATTCCAAACACCGAACTTGTCCCTTTGATGACAGAAAGGGGAGGAACATCTAAGACATAGTTCTCACTGCATTCAGACGCCTTTATTCCTTGTAAACCTCAAATATTTGGTTCATCTGTGGCTAATGAACTCACGCGAAGACAGGTAAACCGAACTACAGCCACTCAGCCTTGTTTTAGTAGTCCCACGCCCACGCGTGCTGCATTCATTTTCTCTGGCTGCCGGAACAGTTACGGAGTCAGTGGCTTAAAGCCTCATAAATTTATGGTCTGACAGTTCTGTATGTGGTTGTTCCATGCTCCAATCGCAATCAATAGCTAGTTTCTAACGTCACCTTAGACACTCCAGTTAGTTCATCTCGTGGTAGGGGGATGCCAGGATCCTCTGGTCGGCTTCTTAGCTCCTCTCTGCCGTTTAGGACTCTGAACATTTCAAAATGCCTTAAGAAACATGTTTTTCCAACCAGAAGGCAAATACAAGTTCTGATTCCTTTAACAGGGTAAAGATTTCATCGCTGCATGACAGCAGAGGACAAAGATGTCACACTGGCTTGGGAAATGAACTACAGCTGAGACAGACGGCCAGGTACCCCGACAATGCAGTGTACCTGGGGCCACCCACATTCTTTGTCCCAGACCCCAAGTCTAGTATCCCTGTGGCCTGACTCACTCTCAGTGATGTCCCGCCAAGCAAGGCTGATGGAAAAGAGCAGGGTTTCTAGAATCTTTTTCTCTGTCAGTTTCTCAGCAGTTTGGGACCCAACACTTGGGTATTCAGTGTTGGGCTGCTTTGGGGGACTCTTGGTGCCCAGAATTCTGACTGCACCTCCGCAGATGCGCTAGGCAGTGGAGGGAGGAAGGGCAGTGCCAGGGAGAGCGCTGGCCTGAATCTGATGTGTGAGGGCAGCTCCTCCCGTTCCTTGAGTACATGGAGCTCTTAAAAGTTACACCCCCACGTGCCGTGTAATGGGTAGGAAGCTCCGGGTTTGCAAGATGAGAAAGTTCTGGAGATCTATTCAACTGTAATATGAATATACTTACACTGCTGAACTGTACACTCAAAAACGAGTAAGATGGTACATTTTGTGTTACATGTTTTTTATTTTTAACTACAATAAAAATACACCACCATGAACTTGGAAGACCAGCTCTGCTAATGTGGCCAGTAGGACAACCTTCCCTCAGTGGGGAGTCATGAATCATAACATATACCATTTTAAGGAGCTTTTATGTAGCCCACACTTGCATTTTTCCTTGCCATCAACTCTTTTTAATGTTATTCTTTACCTGAAGGGTATCAGACTGTATCTGTCTCATTGCTGCTTGATGGAGCAGTCTTCAAATATTTATTTTTCAGCAAGGTGTTTCAGAATAAAATAAACCCTTTAGGTAAGAGCGGTGAATGAGCTAATATCTCTCCGTGGGGGTTGGGGCTGTATTTTCCTTAAGCACTTTAACTAAAGAAACATAAATAAACCCAGGCACACCCAGTGACATACGGAAGTTCAGTTGGGATTGGACAAAGACGAAAATCACTAGTGTAGAGCTATTGGAAGCCCTTGGATTCTGTGCGCTGGCTACTGGGTAGGGGCGACCGGCCAGCAATCCAACCCCAGGCATCCAAAGGAATAATGATCACTTCTGGAAATAACCAGTGTTGTTTGCTGTAAATGGACAACGGAGAAAGAAATCTGAGCATGGAGTCATCACATACACTTTAAAGCTCCAAAGGTAAGGTTCAGAACTGGGGTGATAGCCTTCCAGCAAGACAGTCTTTTATTCTAACTGTCCTGACACAGCTGGCCAGACCTAGAAATGCTTCCAACATTTAGATAATGAGAATAATAACGAGTGCCACTTTATATGTATAGAGCACGATCCATTTAAAAAACACTTATACATTTATCGCATAATTTTATTTCAAAAAGAACTTTGTGCAATGGGTTTTTTTGGGAGGGGGGAATGCAATGGATTAACTAGAAAGTGTGTGCAGTGCGGAGAAGAGAAGCCGCAGACTGGAGCACACAGTGTATAACATGAGATGAATGCTCAGATTTTCTGAGTCAGTCCACTTTATAAACATCTCCTTGCAATCTCAACATTTGGCCATGATGTCGAACACATCTCTGGGTGCGGAGATGAATGTTCCTTTGTCTGCTTATTCCGTCCCTCATAAGGGGACGCCGATGGAGCTCTCTACTTTGGAGAAAAGGCAGAAGGGAGATGCCTTAGTGGAATCTTGGGAGTATTCTAGACCATCCTCCATCCCCGCTGGGCAGAGATGTGCCTGTTCCCTGACCCTCGCCCTCAGCAGCTGGCCCCCTCAAGGTTTCTGCAGCTTCCCAGGGGAAGATGTGGTGGCCACAAAACCGGTGACCCCAGCTAACTTCTGGGGTCTACACGAGGTCCCCTTGAAGGTTAGGAACCCTCGCCACGACAACTCCACCCACCGCGTCCTGCAGCGACTGTGCTGTCCCTCCCCTCGCCAGCCTCTCTGCCTCCCCACCACCCCCACTGCTCCATCGCTGCTTGGAGGCATCTGTGGGGTCCACAGCTCAACAAGCCAATCGCCCGTGTCTGGAGTGGTCCCCAACCTCAAAGGCAATTCAGTGTCGGGATCTCCCGATTCACAGGCTAATTATCAAACAGGATGGAAAGGGGAGAGGGGCAAAGCTCTTCAAACTCCTACCGATTTTTTTCAACCATTTTCTTCCATGTTTACTCCTTAGGTTGGAGGAGGGGAGGTCCACGAGGTGGAGACAGGGAGGGTTCACTTTGAACTTAGCTCATCAAGGCTCAGCAGAGTCTGAGGATAGGTCGGCTGCTGGGGGTAGGGGCGGGAACAGGGTCCTGCAGGACCACTGTGCAGAGAGCTACGAGGGTCCCCACCAGCTGCCGCAAACCCGCCACCTGTTAGCAATGAGATCCCCCACCCGGACCCGTGAACTCTGAGCTTGGCCTCCGGATGCGGAGGAAGCCACCACTCACAGACGCTTCAGATCGCCTTGGTATATGAACGAATTTGGAACCTGATTTGGGAGATTTTGGTCTAACTTTCTGCTCGGGACCTAATCAGATGATTTAGGGTTTCGGTAGAAGGGTCTACCTTGTCCCAGGACCGCTGTCCTACACCTCTCCTCTCCCCAGGCAGGCCTTTCCCAGTACAATAGGACCGACAAGGCTCCCTGAGAGGCACGGTCTGTGCCTGGTTTGGAAGAATCACCAGCCAAGCGGATCAAGACGGAAGATTAGTTTCATTATCTCACCTCCCGTCTTCTTGTGTCACTGACCCACCTACGTCTCAATTTCCCCCACTTCCGGCTGGACTGCATTCTGGCCACGGAGCCCCAGGGGTTTATCTTTTCATCCTTCCCTGGCTCCCAGGTTTTCCCCACTGGGAGGTGAGATGGGCCGCCCCTCCCACTC
This sequence comes from Ailurus styani, assembly GCA_002007465.1. NCBI lineage: Eukaryota > Metazoa > Chordata > Mammalia > Carnivora > Ailuridae > Ailurus > Ailurus styani. Next base: position 89,488 of record LNAC01000752.1, read on the forward strand.
GTCAGTTCCACAGAGGCCAGATCTCAGGTGTGCAGGGGTGCGGTTAACCCTCCCTAAAGGGCCCAGACCCTTTCCTGCCATTCTGCATGCATTCCTGGGAAAATCAGATAGTGCACCATAAAACTTCTTCTTTAGGTCTGGGCCATGTTCCTCTTTTCTCCGTTTCTACTCATGGCAGCAGTTTCTGAAAGCACAAACACAAAATACTCTCTGCACTACTTCCTGATTTCGACTGTGATTAAAATTGGGAGTGGAAATACCCAAGCCCCAATTGCTGGCCTCTTTGGAATCTGTATTCTCCCAGGAACACAATTTCCTTTTACGGTAAACACAGACCATCTGTTTCAGAGTATCTGATAACTATTGCGTAGCGTGACACAAACAAACTCCTAATAAAATTCATGGAATGGGGAGCTCTTCCTTGGTCTAGACCTGGCATTGTAAGACCCAGATGGTGAGACACAGGATGGAGCCACTGAAATCTGCCAGCAGTTCTCAGATCCAACCTAGGGTGAAGACTATTTCAGAAAAGCCAGTTTAGTGGACCTTTCAGTTTTGTAGCAGTAGAACCCATTTTTGATTCTGGCTTGGAGGCAACGAGGAGTGAAGTTGCTCTACTTCCTAAGCCTGAAGGTTGTCTTTATTGTGAGTCAAGAATATCTTTGCTAATTACTATGTTATTGGCTAGAGGGTGAGCCTGAGTCTAGGTTTCAATGAAAGCCAATTTTCTCTTTCTCTGGGCCTGAGAGAAGGTGTGAACTCCAAGAAGGGGAAAATGTGCAGAGTCTCCTGCAAGCCAGAGAGGGTGGTGGGTGAGGTGGGGACAAAAGGAGAGATGGTGAGCTGGTGGGTTCTCGCTCTCCGGAATCTGGGAGCAGGGAGGAGCAATATAGTTTTAAGTTTGTTTTGTTTTGCCATAATCCTCAAGCCTTCCACTATCCTCAAGCCTTTAACCAAGTTTTGTAAAGCTGGGCTTTGCTGTGATTTAGAAGATTAATGCCTTGTGGCCACACTTCGGGGGACTGTTTTGGGGAGCAGGCCGGCAGGCTGGAGAAGCTGGCTGGGAGACAGAGAGCCATGAGTGGTGCAGGGAAGGCGGCTGAAGAGGTGGCGCACAGCAGCCGGGCCTGGGTCGGTACTGCTCAATGTTGGCTCGGCATACCTGGGGAGGGAAAACTAATCAAAGACCAAGGGTACTGCGTACAGTCACAGTCAGAGGCTATGTTCTTCCGTGCGCATTAAATGGGATGGTGAAGGCACCCGCGTGGCTCAGTCAGTTAAGTGTCTGCCTTCGGCTCAGGTCATGATCCCAGGGTCCTCGGATCAAGCCCCGCCTCAAGGTCCCTGCTCAGCCGGGTACCTGCTTCTCCCTCTGTCTGCCACTCTGCCTCCTTGTGCTCTCTATCTCTCTGCCAAATAAATAAGTAAAATCTTTAAACAAAAATGGGATAGTGACCTCTGAAGACCAGAGAACTTGGGGACATCTGGACTGTGCTTGGGAATGAAAAGTCTTTAAATGACCACAGCTGTGTCTCTTACTCCCGTCACAGCCACCGGCTCCGTCCCTAGCCTCCCCCATATGTCTCTTCCGACCCCTGTGACATTTCCACAAAACACTTGACATTTGGAACAGAGAGGATCATCTGAACTCTCCAGGAATGTTTCCCTCTGACCCTGTCATTCTTCCAAGGATCCGCGTAAAAAGACCAGAATATTGCCGAGTCCGAATCAACACATACCATCACATTAAGGGCACAAACTATTCCGTCATAAGGACTATCGAGAGGTAATAAAATAAACACCCATAGGTAATTTGGTGCCTCTTTTTAACTCACACGTGGCTTCCTTCCTCACCACGAGTGATTTTATTCCATTTGTTCCCTGTTGAGATGTTGCTATGCTCTGAAAATAGATTGCAACCACAGAGACCGTCAATGCAACTTACTTTCTATTGGCACTCCATTCGATAACCAGCTAATTCTGGGCTTGGGGTCGCCATTAGCTCTGCAGATCAGCCTCCCGTCCTCTCCTGGGGACAGCACAAGGTTTTGGGGTGCCATGATCCAGTATGGAGCCGCTTCATGAACAAAAGAAAAAAACCTCACAAACATTTGAATCATACAAGCGTTCTAGCAAATTTAGTATACTGAACTACTTTAATATCAAAATAAATATTTTGCAAAATCTGTTAGCCTTGTTTTTTAAAGAGCGGATAGATTTCTAAATGATGCCTCAAAGAACACTACAGACTTTCAAAAGACTATTTAAAGAGATTCACAGACAATTATGTATGATTTCTAGAGTCTTTTGATACAAACACCATTTCGTTTTACATTAAATTAATCAGACATTAAAAAGGTAACAGATTTCACTAAGGTTGTAGAGAAAGTCATAGGTACAGATAGGGCTAAGAAACATGAATTTAAATTTCTGAGCCGTGTAGAATACTTATAAATATATAAGTATTTATATATTATAGTTATAATAAATATATTTATATATTATAAATATATATAATATATTATAAATATATTTATATATAAATTTATATATTATACATAATATAAGTAAATTATAAACAATATATTTATTTAAATATATATTTATACCTATAAATATATAATAATAATTATAAAACTGGGAAGGAAGTTTAAAAAACTTCGCATTTTTGAGAAGTTGTGAAGTTAGTATAGAGAACTCCCATGAGCCCTTCCCCGGCTTTCTCTAATGTTCCCTTACAAAACCATGGTACAGTTATCAACACAAGAAATTAACCCTGGCACAATACCATCAGCTAAACTACATCTTTTTCTTCTACTCCTGCCTTCTTTCAGTCGCAGGACCATCTCCTGGCTACCACCTTGTCTTCCGTTGTCTTGTCTCCTTACTAGTTTCCTCCAATCTGACAGTTTCTTGGTCTTTCCTTGTCTTTCATGACCTTGACACCTTTAAAGAGTACTGATCAGTTATTTCGTAGAATGTCTTTCAACTTGGGTTTGTCTGGTGTTTTCTCATGATTACACTGAGGTTCTGGGAGATGGATCCCTCTTACTGCATCATTTTGGGGGATACACGATACCAACGTGACTTATTACTGCTTACGCTAACCTTGAGCACATGGTTAAGGTGATATCTGCCAGGTGTCTCTGTGAAGTTGCTATTTACCTGTTTTCCATAATCTATTCACTAGAAGTGAGTCACTAAGGCTAGCCCATACTCAAGGGTAGGGAAATTCAGCTCCATCTCCTTCCCAGAGGAAAGGTGAAGAATTTGTGAAAAATATGTCAAACCTGCTTCCATAATTAATTTTTTGGGTGTGTGTGTGTGTGTGTGTGTGCGTGAGAAGAAATACTTTGAGGCTAAGGGGATCCTCTGTTTTTCCTTAAAGTTTCATCCATCTTTCATCATCGGCTCTTGCCTGCAGGAGTTACAACTGTGTGACGTTAATGGTGATTTCCGGTTTCCCTCCTTCTTCTTACAGTTATTAATTGGACTTCTTCTATGAGGAAGGTTTGAGGGAGAGAATTTTTGACCTGATTTAGAGGCACTCTAAAGAGCAATGAGAAAAGATCCAAGGTGTCAGGAATGTTGATATAAATGTACATTTGTTATTAATTGAAGAGTCAAATCCGAGGCACATTTAATTGAAGATTTACGACTTCTCATGAAGGCAAGAGCCATGCATTTGAAACAATGGTATACCTTTAACTGTGACAGAAATGGTATGATGGATAGTTCCCAATGAGTTTTTGGCTATACACTGGTAATTTCCAGAGTCTGCTTCTGAAACCTGAATGATCTGCAGAGTTTTCTTGAAGTTCTTATAAAATGTCCGGTTGATGGGCAGTGTTCCATCTTCTTTTATCCAGTAAATAAGTGGGGTAGGCCTGATAAGATACATAAATGATATTATTAAAAAAAGAAGTTCATCTCACTGCTTTTCAGGGTGACTCTTCATGCAAGTTGGTAACAACTGCTTTGTCTAAAGATCCTGAGGAGTGGAAAGACATTGTAACTAGCATCACACTTTTATAAACAATGCTCAGACCGTTGTACTGAAGTCTGTGAGCCAGCACCGTCACAAAAGCCACACCGTGTTAATGCGTGGCACCCCGTGACCTTTGACTTCCCTGATGCAATGAGCAGGCAAGCCCAAGTGACTTCACTGAAGGGCCCTCCTTATTTTCTTCAAAGTTCTGATCACTCAGGCACTCCTGGAAAACTTTACCTGAAGGAATATGTCAATCAAAAGGCTTACTATGAAATTAATAATACTGAGTTTTTTTAAAAAATCAGCTAGAGTTAAAAATGCAGAGAAAGAGCTGATATACATATTTAAGCCCATGAACTTTTACACACATTTCCCTAACAAATGGAAGAATTTTGATCTAGTGACTTTAGAAGATTTTCACGAGGGTGAAATAAAAATCCACTGGACACAAACATATACTAAGCACTGAACAATGGACTAAGCACTGAGTTGTGTGTTGGGAAGATAAAGATTAAAAAAAATGCCTAGGAACCTCAGGAAGATCATAATATTTGTCCTTAGAAATTCAAGTGGGATTAATTGGTTGATTGTAGAATTGCTTCTGGTTTGTGTAGCTGAACAGAACTAATTGAACATATTTCTCTGATGAAATACCTTCTAAAATGAAACCTGCTGTGAATATAAAAAGAGGTAGAAAATGTAAAATCATTTTAAAAAGTGGAAGATATGCGACCCATGTGCTATCCGATACCATATTCCGGTATTTCTTTTTAGTCAGATAATCTGCACCTCACATGATCTGAAGGTGAGTGGATCACGGGGATAGAAGCATGAAGCCAAACTAAGTCATGGACTGTTCTGGAAGCCTGCTTACTACTCCACTGAGCAGTTATTAAGAATTAGAAATATTTTGATTCTGTGAGCCCTACAGCTACTGGTTTGTAAATGATAGACTCCTTGATCTTAGTTTTATACCACCTCAAGGTTTTAAAAATTCTTTTGCAAGTTTTACGCAATTTCCAAATATCAACCATATTTTAGTTTTTACATAATAGACCCTTCGTGGGAAGGGGAATCACAACATTGCGAGAATGTATCTCTACTCCCAAAAGGTTGGAGGTTGGTAGATTAAACCACTTTCTAACACCATGATGAATGAAAATTGCAAGGGTGTGGCGGTTTGTTTTTAATTCTGGTGGGAAAGATATATACTTAATATATCTTTAAAGGGGAGTTTTGCTAGATTCAGTACTTGAACTGGGTAGCGCGTGTTTTGTTTTCCTGACAGGACCAGCAGAGGCCTCCACGTGTCTCCTGCAGTGAAGCCATTCCTGGAAGTCGATTCTGGGAAGGAACTCGAAACTGTTGCATTACCAGGTCAAGGATAGCACAGATCAGGACATGGGATCATAACAATGTTTCTGAGATTCCATGCAATCTTTCCTGCAAATGTGCCCACATCAACAGTGCTTGCTCGGTGCCAGGGCTAAGAAGGAACGATGTAGAAACTTGCTTCTGACAGGCACCTAACGTCACAGTTGTCCTTGTACCTGAGCTGTGCACAGACGAGACACCTGCAAAGAAGCTAGGCTTGTTACCTGCCGACAGGAAGGAGTGGAAGGGACAGTGTGTTCGTTCTGAGGCTAGATGCTAGGAGCCCTAAGAGGCCATGCATGTTCTTCTGCTGTTAGGAGAATAAGCTGGGGCTAGACAGCTAGAGGGACAGGAGAAACTCAAGGCCAAGAGCTGCCCAGCAGACCCCCAGAACTACGAACCCACGGTGGAGCTGCCTAGCAGAGGTACGAGCAGGCTCACACTAAACAGCCCGCTCTAGCCCGTTACAGCAACTGCCCTGCGACCTGTGGACGAATGATTAACAATAAATAGCTATTGTTTTTAAGCCGCTAAATTTTGAGGTTGTTTGTTACATATCAGTAGCGAAATAAGACAACCTAATTATAATCATAGCAACCACAAGGTATTACTGATACTTATTTCAAGAGGAACACTATTATATTAAAAGAATATTTCAATAATATGAGATTCATATGGCTTATTCTTGAAAACAATTGTCAAATTTTTCTTGATGCTTGATGGAATTAGTATAAGACAATGACTTGCTGTGACATCGGTTGCTCTCTACTGACCCATTAGGTTTTTGTAAGAAATGTACATCAAGACAGAAAGCACAGGGGTGCCTGGGTGGCTCAGTGGGTTAAGGATCAGCTTTCAGGCTCAGGGTCCTGGGTTTGCGATCAAGTCTGCAGGTTGGCCTCCCTGCTCAGCAGGGAGTCTGCTTCTCCCTCTGCCCAACCCCCCCCCCCCACCGCTCCTCCCTGCCCCTCCTCCTGGGCCCTCAGGCTCATGCACTCTTCTGCTGGTGCTCTCTGCCTCTCAAATTAATTAATTAATTAATTAATTAATTATTAAATACAATCTTAAAAAAAAAAGACAGAAAGTGGGAACTCACAGTCCTTCTGCAATGCATTCCAGCGAGAGGACATTCCCTCTTAATTCTTCCTTGTGACTGGCATTGCCTTCTGGAGTTAAAAAGGTTGGTGGCCTCTCTCTATTTGATTTTGCTGAAAACAATAAAATCATATGGATTAAAAGTTATGAATAGGTATTTCTCGAAACACAGTTGACTGCCTAAAAATCTAATCCCTTTTCAAAACCACTTAACACTGTGAAATTTGTTAAACTGCACGTCCACACTCTCTGCCTTACAAACATTGCTCACTCAGCTGGGAACAGAAACGATGTTGGTTATATAAGCATTAATGCAAAGGACTATTTTACTCTTGTGCATTCCTTTAATTTGGGTTAGGTTTTTATGAATTTTTGGTGCATTGGCAAATTTTCAAAATGTAGATATAGAGAGGAAAGTCACATTATCAAACTATCCATTCCTTACAATTAGTTCTAGGGTCAAAGAGAAAATTAACTATAGTGTGGAAGATGTGATTATGGAAGGGGGTAGTTTGGTTTATACTACGGACAACATCATAGTCAATTTCATTGATTAATCATGGACATAAATCTGTAATGGAAGCCTAAATATCAAGACCCCCAAAGTGCAAGGTTTATGGAAAACAAAACAAACAAAACTAGAAGTTGACTGACAGAAGTCTGGCAAATTGTGTGTCATACATTAAGAATAATGAGCGTTAAAGAAATTGAACTTGGTTTCCTCAAAGAAAAAATAAAGAGGCCTCAAGTGAGAGATCTCAGGGAGGCCCACATAGGCCATCTTCTGTTTTATGGAAACCTCATTTAAATGTGGACTTATCTTCTAATGGCCTCTCGGGAAAATGTGAAGTAGGAATATACCACTTTAAGATTCTATAGCCCTTTACAGTTTTCAACACTTAAATGCATTATCTCTTTCATGCTCACCAAAAGTGAGTGAAAAGGTAATATATAAATTATTTTCATTCCTCAGAAGAAAAACTGAATATCATGGAAAGTATTATTTGAGAGAAATGAGAATTTTCCTAAGACTTTAGAAATTGTGGAGGAAACCTTACCTCTCTGAAATCACTTTGGGAATGCTTTTGAGACCCATTATTTTTAGGATATATTAAAATAAGATAGTAAGGCAGAAGGTGTGGTTTGCCTACTCTGATCATTGATGATAACTTAATGTTTTTTACTTTATATCTCAAGGGTAAAAAATTAATACAGCAGAAATTTTCCCTTAGAGATCATTAAGAGGACCCCCATATCCCCAAACCACAATTTTCATTGATAGACTCTATACTTGAGAGTCATGTTTCCCTTAAGGAAATCGAATTCTTTTCTTTTTAAAAGAATAAAGTTAAATGCTCTATTTTTAAAAAGGTTATTTCACTAAAGAGAGTGACTTGGTTTTAAACAAAACTAAGAGAAATACTATTGCTAATTATAGGACACTGATAATGTCTTGTGAGAACAGATGGGAAATGTGATGATTTACTATCGAAATCCACTTGATGTTAGTTGCTAACTGTTACTAAGACTGACGAGTTAGTATTCTAGCGGGTTAATGCACCCTCATTTGGTTAATGAGAAAAGTTTGTGAACAAGACAAAAAAAAAGAAAAGTATAATTCTAAACATACATGAAAGATTTTTTTCCTAAACCACAGGAAATGGTTGCTTCACGTGAAAATAGTGATAATTTTTATTATTATACATACAACGTGCAAAATGTTTTAGTGACATGACGTAAGGTTACAGCTAAATTTCATAGAAAACACACAGTTGTTCTAGCGGTATTAAACACGGAACTAGGACTCTCATGAAGAAATCAGGTTTAATATGGAGGTGAAGTTAGTGAACTGAATTCTACGATGAAGGAGAGGAGCCCCAGTTGCAGTCACCATAACTCACCACTATAAAACTCAGTGTCATTCAAATTAGCAGCTATGGTGTCATTCAGTTCATCCACTGAAATAAACAGAATATTATGAAGAATGCAAAAAGCAGGGGAGAAGATACTACAAAAAAATCTTGGGCAACAAAAGCAAACGTACACAGCTATGCTGACCAAGGGCCATCCCTACCAAGTACACACAGACTTTTACATTGTACATGACTAACTGATCGATTACTCCACTCAGCTGCCCCAGCCAGTAGTACAGGGACACAGAACTGAAGCGTCAAGGCTGCGAAGTAAAGGCACGCTGGGGCATAAAGCACACGCAAATGCTCCGGGGACCAAGGAGCCTCAGAAAGTGATCGTGGAAACACCGACGGTGGTATCGGCAAAGAATGTAAAATACAGTATCTGGGTTCTATGTTCTCTTTATCTGCAACACGTCAGTAACTAGTCACGGGTAGTTTCCTGATCAATGAACCTGTGTAGCTCAATGTCAGTAGTGTTTACTAGTTAATATATTTTAGGCACACTTGGAAACATCATTGGAAAAGAGAGTCAGGAGGCTGAGCGCTTACCTGAAATCACCTTCACGGAAATAGGTTGCTTCTGCTGTATGGTTTGAGTGTGATTAAATCTGGCATAACAGATATAGTCCTCACGCGTATCCTCTGGGAGAACATTGGAGAAGTAAAGGTCTCCGTTCAGACCCTGAGAAACCCTCTCACTCTGTGGAAGTCTCTGAAAGGCTGGAGAAAGGCAGAGAGATACCCAGATGATTCCATCACAAAGCTCTCCCAACAACCACTAACAGTTCTGTGAACTTCCCTGGAATTTTTTTTCCCCCATAAAGCTCTTCGAGTAAAAGCAAGTAACTGTAGAAACAACAGCAGGACACACGAAAACTCCACCTGTGCCTGCCAGAGCCTAATTTCTCTGGAGGGGACAGAGGTGAGATTAGAACCGTACAGTCAAGTGTTGTATTAAGCAAGTGTAAACCAAAAAAATGCTTTACAAATGAGTTTGCGGGACTTGTCCTAATATTTACTAATATTTATTAATTGTTAAACGCGGGTACACACATATCTTAGAAAATGCATTTAAAAAGCTTGCAAGGCTGTTAAGATGGCTTGCCTCCCGTGCTCGGTCAGACACCAGGTACTGTGAGGGCATCTAAATGAGAGGTCCCAGGCTCCGTCCCTGCCCGAGTCGGGACCTCACTGAGGAATCCTGGAGGACCGCCCAGAAGAGGGGGCAGCTTTCACAACAGCGTGCGCTAATGATGGAACGCTGCGGATGAGCCCTTCAGAGGCCCTCCAGCCCAGCCTCCACGCCCCCACTCCACACGAGTTTTCTTTTTCCTTCTAACATATGACATATTTTTACTGGTCCCATGTGTGCCTTATTGCCTGTCTCCCTGCATTGGGAATTTGGTTCCAGGAGGACAGGGACAGTCTGCCATCTCCTTGAACCCTCGCAGGGCCCTTGCCAGGGGCTCCGTGATTGAATGAAATGAAAGTCAGCACTCTGACTTTCCAGGTTCATGCCTCACAGCTTACTTCCCCTCGGGTCCGGTTAAGGCACTGTCCAGCCTCAGGCGCTGAAGCAAGACTTTCTAAGCGGATGGAGGACCTGGGGGGGGGGCGGGCGCTGATCTATGCAGGAGTTTGCACTTGGAGGGCTAACATGCACTGTTTGAAGCTTCTGACTCAGTTCCCGGAGCACTAACTGAGCATTCGGTGCCTCTGAAGTGAGAGAACCAGGAAACCCGCACATTCCAGCAGCCCTGGGGCTGGGCGTTCTATCTTCTGGAGGATTCTCCAGTCTGAGCCAAGCAGTGCGCTCCTCCGGCAAAAGGCACCCCACCTAACATCACATGAAACGCAAAATTATGGTCGAAAGCCTGCAGCTTCTTGGGGCAGGGAAATGTGGAAGCAGAGCCTGAAAGATGCAGGTTAGCCATGTGAGCCAAGCTCTTGGCCAAGATGGAGGTTTGGCTGGTGGTTGTAAATTCATGATTATAAGCCATGAATGCCTAGGGAAAGGGTTGTTTTAAGAATAACTCAGGAGAGGCGCCTGGGTGACTCAGTCAGTTAGCATCTGGCTCTCAATCTCAGCTCAGGTCATGATGTCTGGGCTGTGAGATCAAGCCCCAAATCCGGCTCCATGTTGGGTTTGGAACCTGCCTGGGATTCTCTCTCCCTCTCCATTTGCTCCTCCTCACCTCTGCTCCTGCTCTCTCTCTCTCTCAAAAAAAAATTATATATATATATTTGTATATGTATACACACACATATATATAAATAACTCAGGAAAATAATGTACATTTATTTAATGAATACAAAGAGTTAAAGATAAGCATTCATTTATTCTTTTCTGATTCTTGTGTTGTATTTTACTATTGATCAGTATTGGTAGGTCAAATTATAGGGAATGAGACTTTAAGAGGGTGGTAGCACTTTGCCCCCTGAGTTCCTTTGCCTTACACTTAGGAAAAAATGTACACAGACAGGAAGAACTCAATAACGTCATCTTGCAAGAAGAATGCTACACAAATCTGAAATTTTTTCATATTCCAGATACAATTTCATTTGAAAGGTCCAGATGCGCTGCCAACAGCCTAAAATGTAGGATAATGACATAGCCCAGAAGTGCAATATGGAAAACAAAGTTACATATTCAGATGATTCTGACACTTTACATGTTTTCATCTATTTATTAAGTGAAAAGGTCATCGTTTCTGAATAAGAACCAAGGACCCAACACTGAGCCTCATTTGGGCAGTGACATTTGGATACACCTCTCATTTACATCTGATTCGTTATGTATTCTTTCAAAATCTGTTCAAAAGTTGTTATGCAATAACAGGAAAATAGGTCTGCTCATTGATTTATTTATATATTTATTTTTCATTTCTTTGTATACTTTCTCTGAATATTTTTGCATATAAGAGTCACAAATGGAAATTAAATATTCCAGCTAAATTTTCTCTTTAGAAATGTGAACAATCTATGAATTCAGGGGAAATCATGTCACTGAAAATAGGCTGTGTCCTGTACAAATATTTTACGTTCATTCCCACCATTCCACCTAAATGACTCTTGTCGAGGTCAACAGTGATCCCAGTGTTGCCAAATTGAATGTTGTTTTTCAGTCAGATCAGAAGTTACCTGATCTTTTGAAATAGTTGTTTGCTCTGTCTTCTGGACACTTTGCTTCACCTTATCCCAAGGACTCTGCTCTGTCTCTGTTCTTTTCCTCCCTCAGGGACTGCTCCTTCTCATCTGCTTTGATGGTCTCTCCCTAAGTTCCACTGGGGGGCTCCTGGTCTCCATACCCCAGGTTTTGCCCTCTCCCCACCTTCTCCCCCTGTTCTCTCACCCAGCCCCTGGCTCTAGGAGCACCTCTGCACTACCATTCCTGCCTTGCTGACCAGAGCCTGGCCTCTGCCCTCTGACTCCTTCTGGGCAACTCCTCATGGCTGTTCTACAGGCCTTTCACCTCCACAACCCTGCTTTCTTGGTCCCCAAGCAGACCCCCATGTCACCTCTAAGGGAACATGCTAACCTATTAGCACAGGAGCTTTTGGAGGCAACAAACAGTTTCCTTAGGGACAGGGCTGGGGTAGACAGATGTGAAATGGCCTAATGGATGACTTCATCCTCTGTGCCTCGGTTTCCTCACTTAAAAAGTGGAAAGATGACAAGATGCTCAACATCGCTAGAGAAATGCAAATGGAAACCACAGTTTAACTACTTCACACCTGTCAGATTGGCTATGATAAAAAAAAATACAATAATGAGCGTTGGTGAGGATGTGGAGAAAAGAGACCCTCGTGCACTGCTGGTGGGAATGCAAATTGGTGCACCCACTTGGGAAAACAGTATGGCGGGTCCTCGGAAAGTGAAAAATAGAACTCCCCTACAATCCAGCAATTCCAGCTTCTGGGTACTTATCCAAAGAAAACGTGTATACCAATTTGAGGAGACACATGCACTCCTGTGTGCGTTGCAGCATTATTCACGATATGGAAGAAACCCAAATGTCCACCCACAGATGCATGGATGAAGTAGACATGGTATACATACAGTGTAATACCACTCAACATTAAAAAGGATGAAATCTTGCCATTTGCGACACTATGCATGGACCTCGAGAGTATTATACTAAGTGAAATAAATCAGACAGGGAGAGACAAATACAACACAATTTCACTTATTCGTGGAATCTAAAACAAACATGCAAAGGAGGAGAGACACAGATATAGGAAACAAACCGTTGGTTGTCAGAATTGAGGCGGTGTTGGGGGATGGGAGAAACAGGTGGAGGGGATTAAGAAGCGCAAACTTCCGGTGATAAAATGAGAAAGTCACGGGATGTACTGTACAGCCCAGGGGATTAGTCCCATTGTAATAACTCTGTAGAGTGACGGATGGTAACTAGACTTGTCGTGGGGGGCATTTCGCGATGTATAAAAGCATGAAATGACTATGATGTACATCTGCGAGTAACAGGACACTGTCGATTATATTTCGATAAAAAACATAAAAAACAAAAAGTAGAACGAATAATCGGACATGCCCCACAGAGCTGTTGTAAAAACTTGGTGAGATTAACCCATGTAAAGTTCTCAGCAAAGGGACCGGCACTTACTAGATGCCCACTAAGTCTTAGCTGTTGTTGGAGATTAAGAAAAAAAGAAAACCTGAATGACAAAATGTAACACATCCCAAAGAGCTCGAGTCCCTGCTGCCCCCGCCCACGGGCTTCTGCTGTTTCGGGAAATGGTGATTCCGGGTTGCCCGCTGCTCCGTGTTCGACTCTGGAGTTATCTTTGGTCACTCCCTCTCACGCCCCCAGCCCAATCCCAATAAATCCTGGAGGCTCTCCGTCCAAAATATATCCAGAAGCTGACCATCTGTTCCCACCTGATGACGGCCAGGTCCCGAGTCCATGTCACCGTCAGCTCCTGCCTGGATTTTAGCAGGGGCCGCTGGGCGGGTGTCCCGACCTCGAAACCCACGCAGGAACTGAAGGAGGGCTATTGCTAGCTGGTTAGGTTCAGGTATCGTCGTCACTCCTTCTGGGTCTCCCTGCTTCATTCAGAGCAAAGCCAAAGCTCTCTCTTCTGAGCCCTGGACTTGTCTGACCTCATCGGTCTGCCTCCCGCCGGGCTCCTGGTGGTCTGGCCACGCTGCCTGCTGGGGCTTTTCCAGGCACCGGGGCGCTCCTGCCTCAGGGGCCTGCCTGTTTCCCTTCCACCTGGACATTTAGGGGCCTGCCTTGCTCTCTCATTCCTCTAAAATGCTGCTTATTTTTCTTTCTTTCTTTCTTTCTTTCTCTTTTAAAAATCTTTTATGTATTTATTTATTTGGGATCGAGAACACAAGAGGGGGATGAGGGGCGGAGGGAGAAGCAGACTCCCCGCTGAGTAGGAAGCACGATGTGGGGCTCAATCCCAGGACCCTGGGATCATGACCTGAGCTGAAGGCAGATGCTTTGCCAACTGAACAACCCAAGTGTCCCTGCTTATTTTTCTTCATATCACTTATTGCCAACTGACACCTACTTTATAAATGCACAGATTTCTGCTTCTGTCTCCATCCCCAAATATTCTCACTGCATGGGCTATGAGCTCGGTGGAAGCAGGAAATGTGGTTTCTTTAGAGCAGTGCCTGGTATACAGTAGGTGCTCAAGAAAATCATGTTGCTTATTTCATGACACATTATTTATTTCAATGAGCATTTCTTTTCTTTGAGCATCTCTAAAACATCTTACGAACATTTTATGAATCACGAGAGGTAACATAGAATCTTGGAATCATAAGAATCATAAGAATCTTGAAGTAATCATAAGTATCTTACAGAAAGTTCATATTTTTAAAACTTACAATTATCCATCCAGAATATTATAGGTGGTGGTAATCCAAGCGGGGGTCTGCAAGGAAGGATCAGAGACTGGCCATTTCGAAGTGTTATTGGTTCAAGTTTTTCTTTGGTCCACAACGGTGACCCTATGATATAAAATAATAACTTCTAGTTATTTCTGCAATGAAAAAATAAAAAGAGCACTAGAAAAGAAGACAAATAAACTTTTGGGGTGAATAGTGACTCAGAATTCATGTACGTTAAGATAACAAGAAAATAATTTTAAAATCCAACATTAAAAGTAAAAAGATGATGATTTTCCTTCACTGCCATTAATAATGTAAATGCTGACTCAGCAATTCCATGTCTAAAAAAATCTGTATTATTAAATAGACTGTTAAGAAGATACACCGTAATTTCGCTACAAGCATGTTCTTCACAAAAGAATGAAAAGCACTAAGTGTCAAAAGGTTTGTTGAAACAAATAATCATGTACCTACACTTTTGAGCATCATACACTATTATATATTAAGGAAGTATACTTATGCAGATGATTGATATGAGAATATAGATGATATATAATAAGTCAGAAAAGGCTATAAAATAGTACTTCAGAATGAGCTTGGTTGGCACACATACGTGCATATGGGTCTAGAAAACATGGAAAGAGCGGTGGTTACTTGCTTGAGTGGAAACAGTCATGAGTATATTTTTCAATTTCTTTTTTGTTATTTGTAATTTTGCCCAACAATGAACATAGGTAGGAACGAGTTTTCGAAATGACCAGAACTGCAAAAGGCTACTGTTCTTTAAATACATTCTCTTTAAATACAAGCTGCTGAGAACAGGGGTAGCAACCACTGCAAAAAGCCACAGAGCTCCAGGTAGTGCGGCCCCTCCATTTCCAGGGAAACTTGGAAACAAAAATGTTAATTATTCACTATCCATTTCATGCTGAATCTAGTTCCGTTGGGCTGTCGGAAGTTGGCTCAGGACATGAGGTACATGAGAACTTCATAATTTGATCAATTCGGGGAAGACACGCTTTTCTTACTCCTGGTGTTTGATTCTGGACTTGCATAAAAGCCAGACTGGGTTGGCACAGCACTGGGCTGTGAACTCGGGGTACAGTGGAAAGGAGCAAGAATTTTCAGGCACAACGAGGGCGCCTGGGTGGCTCAGTGGGTTAGGCCTCTGCCTTCGGCTCAGGTCATGATCTCAGGGTCCTGGGATCGAGCCCTGCATCGGGCTCTCTGCTCAGCGGGGAGCCTGCTTCCTCCTCTCTCTCTGCCTGCCTCTCTGCCCACCTGTAATCTTTCTCTCTGTCAAATAAATAAATAAAATCTTAAAAAAAATAATAAAAAAAAAAGGATTTTCAGGCACAACGAAGCGAGAGCACTGCCATCAACGGCATTGCTTTCTTGNGTAAATAAAATCTTAAAAAAAATAATAATAAAAAAAGGATTTTCAGGCACAACGAAGCGAGAGCACTGCCATCAACGGCATTGCTTTCTTGTACTGCTATCTGGATGAGCTCCCAGATGCTCAGTCTTAGAGCCAACCTTAAAAAAACTCGGGTCCCGTTTGGAGGGCAAGTCCCACTTACTGGAAGGACGGACAACGATATTATTAGAAATTGCTGCTCCGCGCTCGTTCCGGGCTGTGCACTGGTAGACCCCTTCGTAGGTCTCTGCCTTCCCTTCGCTCACGATGTTGACTGTGAGGGTTCCTGAGCCGGGCTTCATGGTGACGAGAGGGTCCTTTTCTATGTCAAAATGCGTCCCATTGCGGGTCCAGGAGAAGCTGCCCAACACATCAAGGATTAAGCTTGTTAACAGTCAAGAAAGACAGGGTTACTTCCTCTTTCACAAACTCCTAGCCGTTTTGTAGGTTTCTAGAAATAAGGATTACATTTAATATTCAGTGAAAGTGCAATCGGATCCGGACCGAAAATGTTTCACTGAATCAGGACTTAGGAAAAAGGGCTGGCCATACATTTTAAGGCACGAGTCTTCATTTAAAACGAGCCGAAATCTGTCTCACGGAAATCAAGCACACAAATTGCCTGTCATTTTTCAAAGAAAACACAGAAAGCAGGTCTCCGAGGCACGTTCTCTTAGGGCTTTATTAGCATTTTTACTGTAAACTCCACTGTTCACAGAGTTGGTAACTTGTCTATAAAACACTGCCCTGGGCTGACATGTGACAAGAAAGGCCTTCCCAGGTACTAGCACACGTGTGTGTCTGAAAGGCATCAGACCAGTTTCAAATTACCGAAATGCAAATTACCGAAAGTGTAAGTTGGGGCGAGGGGGGCAAGGACGAGTTCAGTGGTGTTTTAAATGCTGGCTATTAAAAGAGGTCATTTTCTCTAAAACACATTTTGAGAATTTTCAATTCTAGGAGAGAATGACTTTGTAAATTCCTCAGGAAGTATTTCAGATGGTCAACTGCAATTCTTCTTTTTCCGTTTTATTTATAGAAGAGATTGCCTTGTACAGAAGTTGCGGGGCTCGTGTAATTAAATACTTTATACCCAGTCATAAATCAACAGTGGCTATGCTCATATGGAGCCATGAATCTCTGGACCTCACTGTGTTTTACGGACCCACTGGGATTTCCCTTCCCACTGCTAACCCTTCCGGCGGTGGTGGTCCCAACATCTCGGGGCGGGAGGGGGTGCTAAGTGGGAGCTACGGACAGAGAGGGGGGGAGAGGCCAGGGATGCTGCTAAATATCCCCGTTCCCACAACAAAAAACCATCTGGCCCCAAATATAGGCAAATCCTGCCTTATAGGGCGCGGCAGGAAGTGGCACAGCAGTGTGAACCCGAAGGGGGACTCCATGAAATGACATCACCTGGGGGCTTGGGTGCTAGAGGTTTCTAACGATATGGCAGAAGATACTTTTTTTTTTTTAAGATTTTATTTATTTATTTGAGAGAGACATGGTGAGAGAGGAAACACAAGCAAGGGGAGTGGGAGAGGGAGAAGCAGGCTTTCCACTGAGCAGGGAGCCCACCATGGGCCTCCATCCCAGGACCCTGGCATCACGACCTGAGCCAAAGGCTGAGCCACCCGCCTAGGCACCCCAAAAATCCACATTACATATTAATAATAATAATCCAACTCTGCAGGCTTCCCAAATATAATTGCAGGTGACAGAGCACCTGCTGATTAGCTTCGGGACCTTGGCTACGTGGAGGAGCATTGCCAGGCATCAGTTTCCCATCTATAACATCTACTGGACGGACCAAATAACCTTTTGTGTCTCTCCCACCTCTAAAATGCTGTGCAGGACTCATGCCAAGATCCATATGGAGAATCCTGAGTACTGAGCCCTGCCAAGTCTGAAAATCCACTTAGGACTATTTGATAGACCCCTATTGAGCAAGGACGGATCTTTGAGGCCATCAAATTCAACTTCTTTATTTTACAGAAGAAGAAACCGAGGCCCAGAGAAAATAGGTCTGCCCACGCCACGAGGATAATAGAGCCCTTAGAAGGCTTTCTTCTACATCTCCCTGTAATTTTGGAGCATTTGCAGAAGGGTGTGAGTACAGAAATGCTGTTATCTGGGCATCCAAGAAGAACAGTCTGACTCCGATTCATCAGAAAGACAAAACAAATGACCCGATGCATGATACTTCAGAGATAGGCAGGACCTGGAATCAACTTCAGTATTAACACCGATGTCTATGTTCCATTCTGTAACAGAGCAGAATGCACACCCACCTTGGAGGAGGTCTCCCTTTGGCCTCACACTGGATTACGATATTCTCTCGAGGGTCGATAATGGAGTCTTTTGGAGATTGTTGAGTAATGGTTGGAGGCTGTACCACTTAATTGTAGAAGGAAGAACAATATAAAGAAGTCATTTAAGATCATAATAAAAATCATTCTTTTTATGTCAAAATCACTTGCCCTAGACTAATGATGCTCCAAATATTTTTAGCAATCTCTACAGTGGCAGCACATACGTTACTAGATTTTTAACTAAAAGTCTCCTAAAACTTTGAAGTCAAGGCACAACTTCCTTTTGGTAAGCTTCTAAGGATTCACAGAGCACTCTAAGTTTGGGAAGATAATTACCAACACAAGTTGAATATGAAGACCGTTTCTCTTCTGATGTAACAATGAGAAATTCTTGTGATTTTTTTTTTTGGTTCCAGTGATGCTTTTCAATAACATTTAAGTTAGGAGGTAAATGGGCACTTCTTAGGAAAGAGTAACTGACTTATAGTTCATTAGTGTGCTAATGTAAATTAATATATGCTGGGAACAAATCAATTTGAGAAGTTATTAAAAATATGGGTAAATTAGAGACTTGGCATGTCTTACTGGAGCCAGGAGGTAGGTGGCTATGAGCAATAAAGATAAAACAGTCTCGTTTAGAAGATCAGTGAATTGGGAAGTGCTCGGTTACAGGAGACAACATGTCTGTTTTGCTCTTCAGAGTGCTATCTGATCATTTATTTTCAAATCCTCTGGGGCAATCGCTCTGGCCCAGAACAATTCAGTCTGAAGGAAGCTGATATCTGGACATCCGGTGCTCAAGCCACTCTAAGATCACCATGTCCTTCTTGGGAAACCGGAATCACAGAATGTTGGAATAGGAACTGGAGAAACCAACCATTCCCTCTTCTGTCGTTGCTCAGGGCAGTTACATGGCTTGAGGAGGAAGACACAGAGCAGAGAAGAGAACCAAACTCTCCCAGTAGAAGCCACTGCCTCGTACAACTCCAGGGAGAGCCGTTCACACAGACAAGGGGTTCTCGACCAAGGGTCCCCTTGGGGGACATCAGGCCATTTCTGGAGGCAACACTGGTTGTTGCCCCTGGGGCCAGCGGTGGCAGTGGCAACTGTTGGGTAGAGGCCAGAGACGCTGCTAAATATCCTCCCCTTCGCCCCCACAAAGACTTAGGTAGATCATTTAAGCTTTTTATATTCTGGCTTTGCCCTTTCTACCCATGCTCTGTACTTCGTGAAACCTCCTTCGCCGGCCAACCAATATTTCCCAAAGCTTACTAATCGCCCTCTCTGCTCTTGTCTTTCTTTACTGTGGTTAACTGTTGCCAGGTTGAATTTATCATTTCCATGTCTGATGTCCTATGAAGAGGCCAACGTGGTTCTCTTCACTTGGTCTCTTGTCCACTACAATGGACACTGAAATGCCTGCTCTGACCATCTGAGTAACACCTAAAACCCAGATCAAAAGCAGAGCTCGTTCCTGTCGTCATTTATGATGCACCTAGTACCTGCTGGATACTCACCAGTACCATTTTCCCTTCCCTTCATCAAGAGCCGCCCCCGTCTCAGTTCCCCATGCCGGGGAGCACCTGGGGCTGGGGGTCAAGGACCCGTCTAATTCTTTCTTACCAGCTGTGAGACTTCCAGCAAATTTCTTACCTTCTGTAAGCCCCACCCTCCTTAGAGGGAAAACGGGGCTTAAAAGTGGTATCTCCCTCCTCGGGCCACTGGAAGGACTAAATAAAAGAATCTGGGTAAAATTCTTAGTACATGCCACTACCGTAATGGTTCAGCGTGAGCTCTGTGCAAATTATTGTCATAATCATTTTTATTTGGACCAGCTTCATCTTTGAGTGATCCTTTAGGCTCCGGGAATATAGAGTTTGGGATGATGGAGAGAAGCCTGGAATTTCACACCCGAACGGTGGGTACCCAGGTGGCAGATGGTGGGGCGGGGGGGGACAGTGAGGAGTGCCTCAGTCCAATTCCTTGTATTTTTCTGCGAGTGACAGAGGTGCGAGTCTGGTGGCTTCAAACCCAGAACTTCTGTTCACACGTCTGCCGCAGAACTGGTTAGATGCCCCCCTCAACTGTCAGGAGCCTACAGTCTGTAAGTACCTCTTTGAACAGTGTCTGGCAACTAACAAACCCTTTGAAGGAATAGGGGGAAAGGTGATTTTACATAATTTTCCTGGTTAATGCAATCTCAAGGATTTTTTTGAATGCCCGAAAACTATGTTTTAGGTAGGTTCTAGGAGCTGCCCAACTGCTGAAGTTTTTGCTTAGAAACGATGTAAGTGGGGGCTGCTTCATTGTCTTTTGCATGCTTCGAAACAGTATTCAGATTCACTGGGCTGTTGCATTGCTGGGACAGGAGGCTACCGGGTCCTGAAGAAGAACGGCGGGCACAGCGCGGCTGAGTGGGTGAAACATCAGCACGCGCTCGCCCTCTGAAAGATACCGAAAGACATGCCTTGATGCCAGCAAGCATTTAATGGCATTTAGACCCAGACAGCCATTTTCTTTAAATTTTGTGAATT
This sequence comes from Ailurus styani, assembly GCA_002007465.1. NCBI lineage: Eukaryota > Metazoa > Chordata > Mammalia > Carnivora > Ailuridae > Ailurus > Ailurus styani. The sequence continues at coordinate 109,992 of LNAC01000752.1, forward strand.
TTCTCATTGAGTTACATCAGATGCAAATAAAGCTTGGAAGTTAGTCGAGCAGCATAGCGGTAAAAGAAAGAGTAATACCTGAGTCTTCGGAATTCATGCAAGGCATATATTAAACTTGCTTCTTGGTATTTAAATGCAATGTTTAGCCATAGGAAAGGCACATGCTCAAAAAGACGTTAGTCACGACTCCTAAAGCTGTGCGTTCCATTCACAGTATTAATTCAAAAACAAAGACATGGTCAAGTGTTCACACTGCCGAGTAATTACAGAGAGACACTTACAGTCTTCAAGAAGTTTTGCTTTTTCCCCATCAATATCAGCAGGTGAGTGGGCAAACAGGATTAAAGAAAACCAGATGTTAGTAATGAGAACGTTAGAACCCTGGAGACAAAAGGGGCACCTTTTCTATTTGGTCTATTTGGTTTGACCTAAAAAACCAGGACAGTGAATGTGGAAGTCGTGAGGTTGTAAGAGAAAGACACTCCCATTAATGGTTTTGTTTACTCCTGCAGCACCCATCCCGCCAAAACGTATGGAAGAACAAAAGGAAGGCTTTTGGCAAAAAAAAAAAAAAAAAAAAAAAAAAAGGATTCTTCCAGGACTAGGAATGGCTAATTCCATTCCGTACATGTGCTGGACAAGTAATTATGTTCGATTTGAAAAATAGCTGAAATCTACAATTAATCTGAGTTGTCACGTACTGTGTCCTGTCTGGTCCTATTATGCCAGACATCACTGGGCCCGTGGTAATAATACCTAACAATGGGACATCACTACAGTGCCCGTGCTCCATCAGAGCCAAATGCAACACTGGTTTTAGGTTTTTACATTTCTGTGGTTCATCTGCAAGTCAGTAATTGAACTTTTCAGCCGTTAGCATATTTCTGCTTCAGAATTTCTCCTCACCCAGGGGTTGCTAGTATGGGCGCCAAGGAGCAGCTCAGATGGACGGGGTGTAAGGAATAGGGACGGGGAAGAAATTACATTAGCATGCAATTCAAATGATTCTGCAGTGCTGCCTGTCATTACTACTTGTAAAGGTTAATGCAGGAGCGCCTGGGTTGTCCGTGACTTTCTTTTCATCATGGTTATGCCTCTTCTCCATTAGCAGCGATAATTGAGTTAGCCGTAGGTGACTGTTTCCCCGATTGTTAGATTGAGCAGTCAGATTAAGGGAGAATATATTTAACACAAAAGAGAACAAAAGCCCATTTCTCTCAAGTGCTTTTGTCTCTCTTCTGTATATCTGCTGGGGCAGATGCTTACTTGGGCATTCCAACTCCAATGGGTTTAACCAATCATACATTTTTTTTTAATTGAAAATTAAGGCCAATGAATATTTTTTGAAAGGAAGTAAAATGTTGCATTTTTATGATCCTTTAGAGTGTAGATGCACAGCAAAAGGAAGTCAACCAAGTGTGGGGCAAACCACATCTCTTCTTAATGTCTTCCCACTGGGACTTGCAACCTTCTTTGGCAAAAAATGACATCCCCAACGATCGAATAGCCCCAGGAAAAGTGCTATCTTCCTTGCACTTTGGAAAACTTGCCAAGCAGATGCTCTATTCAGGAAGCTAATGGATTTCAAGAGGTCAGGCAGATCAAGAATAAAGGATGAATCGGGATTACAGTCATTGTCCAAATTTGAAATTCTGCTTTCCACTGCAAGAGAAGCGACTGGTTGGAGCCCAGCCTTCTCTTTCTTTCTCACAACCAGGCCACCCAGAGCAGGCAGAGGGCAGCGTATACATCCCTGTTAGGAGAAGGGGTGGGTTCTGATACAGTGGCTGCTGCCTGTTCCATTTTAAATAGTGTTTTTGCCCTTGACTTGTTTTCTTCACAAAATTTTACATTTTGCTCTTTGATCACGTTTTTTTTTTTTAAACCAAAGATCTTTCCCTAGGCTTTAGGTAAGATACACGTCCTAGATCAGACTCATATGTAAAGTGAATTTTGCCCTGTTGGAATCAAGAGAGATGAATTACGGGTAGTCTGGGGCTAAGGAGAGGGTGTGGGGTTGGCTGAGAAACCATCCCCCAATCTTTCCAGAGCATTCTGAGCACGTGAGGGGGACGGGGGCGGTGGTGGAGTAGTGGGGAGTGGACAAGTGGGGAATTCTCCATGACCGCCGTTTCAAAGTGACTCGTATAGTCTTCTTGCAGGACCTCTTCTCTCAAGAGTCGCCTGTTGGGAGGATCAGGGGAGCCCACGGTTGGCTCTGTCGGCACCGCCCCCCGCCCCATGGAACACAAAAGGCACCTGAGGAGGAAGAAAGATAATGACAGGGAGGGGACAATGGTCTGATCCGTTCACTGGCCATTTCTGTGGCGAGACTCTTTGGAAACACCAGGTGCTGTAGGTAAAAGCCAAATTAATTTGATTAGCTTTTCAGTATCACACAGACACCTTCTGCATTCACACAGCTCACAGGGATGGGAACTGCTGGGGCGGCTTTGACTCCCGGGCGTAACAGCTTTAAAAGGTTAATACTCACGATCAAGAGGGACGTCCAGTGCGCTAATCAGCTGGCACAGGAAGAGAACCAGGGGCGCTCGGCCTGCAGGTAAGCGCTTCCTTCTCGGCATTATTTTAAGCTGCATTAGCTGAGCTCCTGCTGAGACCCACACACTGAATTTCCTTTGCTTCTTTCACAAAAGGTTTGCGTGCAACGTTTAAATAATTTTCATGCAGGGAACTGAAAAAGAAGAGAATAAGAATTATAGCGTATTAAAAAAAAGGAAATGAGAGGAAGTCCGCCGCTCAGAAAATCAGTTCTCTATTATACATGAACTCTAAAACAGAGCTAACTTTTTAAATATTTAAGTCTCAAGACTGGAATAATCATTTATTCATAAGTCAGTTAAAATCAGGTCAGAAATATCTGTAGTGATGTCAAGCAAAATCTGTCCACACTGCCATCCCTTATGGTTTTCGCATTTTAAATATACGCATTTATACCAGAGGCTACCATGTCATTCCCAACAGAAAAAACTTGGCATATAAATGGATCAGAAAGTGTGAATTTAGAGGGAAGGCCTAATGGCTTCTCCGTTTTAGAAACTGTCTTTGGGAAAGTCCAGGGCACTCTTGCAAATGTGCTTCAAATCCCAAACACTGATTCACCAACCGAACCACCAGCAGTTAAAGGCCGTTCCCATCTCTCACGTAGACCAGGGCAGCAGATGGGCTGGGGGCCCAGTTCCGGGCTTTTCTCCCCAGTCACCCTCCGAAACAGTGCGACCTACCAAATAAAGTTCAGTCTATCCTTAAACAGATAATAGGAAAACCCCAGGGATCTGGCCTCAATTTATCCAATCAACCTTATCCGCTCCTATTTGCATAAAGCGATTTTTCGGTTTGCTGGTGTGTCTCCGCTTCTCTCGGTCAGTCCTTCAAAATGCCCTGAATTCTCCCGCCTTCTTGCTTTTGTCTCCTCGACTCCTTTTGCCTGGAATGCCCTCTCCGCCGTATTTCCTTATCAGAGCCCAATTTATTTCTTTATAGACCCGTTTAAATGGAAACGTTAGCCGACCAATCAAACTAGAACGAGCTCTCCCCCCTAAGAATTCCTGGAATTCCTAGTTTTAATCATGATGTATATTATATAGATAGATACAGAGATAAATAGACTTTTTTCTTTTTTGGGGTATGCATGCTCTCTCTCCTACCCCTTCAGGCAAAGGTGATGTCTCTCCCATTTATGTATCCCTCTCTCATAACACTAACATAGTGTGCCCTACACAGAAGAGGATCAGCGCAAACCACAGTGTAGACCTCTGTCCCATGGCCACCTCCTCCCTGGAAGGAAGCGTTTAGTCATGTCTTCTCACTTATGAAGACAGGTGGGGGTGACCAGTGGGTCTCTCGAGAGGATAGCGGGCAGCTCCCACAGCTTAATTACTGAATGATTTGTGTGATCTTTATTATTTGTACAATTGAGTAGTATGATAATATCCATCTTTCCCGTGAAATTGAAAGCCTCCTGAGGGTAGGGACTGTGGTCTTTACCGTTCAGTATTGTGTCCCCAGAGGCCATCACAGTGCCTGACACATTGTAGGGAGTACATAAATATTTATAGAAAAAAAAGAAGAAGAAGAAAGGGGAAAAGAGAAAAGAAATGGAGATTTAAGATTGTTGAAGACAAGGCTGTATTCAGATGGGCTGTCTGATCAAAGTCTACCCAAAGCTGTGTTTATATTTATACTACTGGGTTTGAAAACCAAACCCTTGTCTATATGGTCAAATTAGTTATGATATCATGTCTGTGTGTGGAAGAGAGCTTACACGGGCAAAAGGAACGTGAGACAATGTTGATGACGGGTTTTGCTAGCATTGAGTTCTGATTTGAACCTGATGACAATTGCAGTTGGGATACTTCGTGGTAAACAAATACAAAAAAAGGAACTACTAGGCTAAACAAAGACATTATACATAAATAAATATTGTTTTCTGAATGAAACATCCATATTCTGTGGTTCCATTTAAGATCCAAGAAATTCGTGTTTCCATATTACAATATATAATTGTATACAATCACAATTGTATACAATTACAATCATGTCTATTAAAACTTTGAGAAGCTGATACAGAAACTCATCTAACTATTTCTTTAAAAAAAAGATTTTATTTATTTGTCAGAGAGAGAGCACAGGCAGGGGAAGTGGCAGGCAGAAGGAGAAGCAGACTTCCCGCTGAGCAAGAAGCCCTGATGGGGGACTCGATCCCAGGACCCCGAGACCATGACCTGAGCTGAAGGCAGATGCTTCACCAACTGAGACACCCAGGTGTCCCTCTCTATTTCTAACCAAAATATATACCAGTCAGTCTTTCTGTGTGTGCAAAGCGTATCTCTATCATTTAATCAGATTTATTTAGGTCTCTTGTGATTTTTCTGTTGAAAAGCGAATTCTGAATCTACACATGAGCTTCAGGGCAAATACAAATAAATGGCACTAAAACAGGCTGATGCTCTGTACTAGGCATCTGGAGACAGAACTGCAGAATCAAACACCGAATAAACAAACGGCTCACTTGCCTGATTTCTGTGTCAGGCTAATCAGGTGCACCCCGTGTAGGTGCCTAGCTCTCCGAAGCAGTGCAGGAGAACTAAAATACTTTCTAAGAGACGTATGGATAATTGCAATGCCCATAAGATCTTAAGCAGCTACACACAATCTCTAAGTTCTTAACTGATGATTTACACTGCCTGCATGCCTTAACCATCCATCCTTCCCAATGGAGGAAACTGTTAGACAGTTTCATATAAAAGCAAGTATCATTTCACCTGCTTTATCTTTTCAGACTCTACAGGAAAAAAGATACTGCCACTAAGTCACAGTGTCGCCTAAAGAAAGAAATTCAGATTTTATGAAAAATTGAGAAGGTACTTACTTAAGGAGACACGAGTAAATCCTCACAATGAGAGGAGGTCATGAACTAGATGTAGTCTTTCTTCAGAAGTCGTAAGCTAACTGCACCGGTAGCCACAAATTTGTCTCCGGGTTCTGTTTGGGGAGGACAGAGCGACTGTCCGGCCCAGCCTCCAACTCCTGCCCATGGAAAATCACCCACCCCTCCTACGTGTGCCATCAGAGGTGAAAAACCCAGTGCCTAAGGACAACATTAGCTCCCCAGCACTCAGTCAAAGTGAAAATCAAAGAGAGCTACAGAAAATTGAGCTCTCTCTCTGTAAGAGTGATGTGTTCTGCATGTCTCACAAAGAAAAACCACGGCTCCTAAGCTCTCAGTATTGATGTCAACGCCCTGCCCAGCTAGGAGCCCATCTGTCTGGTAGTTTGCCTTGCAAAATGTTAGTCATTCTCTCTTACCTGAGAATCATGAGTTAAAACCAAACTGTTCATGCAAGTCCATTAAATGAATGAAACCCCAATTTGAAATAGCAGCCCCATGTTTAGTCAGGGCTAAAAAGTGTATTAGCGTCACACAGATTGAAATTTACAAAAAATATGTGCACGGACTTTTTTTTTTTAAAACATTTTATCTATTTCAGAGACAGAGAGATCATGAAGGGGAGTGGCAGAGGCAGAGGGAGAGAGAATCTTTCAGACTTCAGGCTGAGCAGGGAGGTCAACCCAGGGCTCCATCCCAGGCCCCTGAGATCATGACCGCAGCTGAAACCAAGGGTCAGAGGCCTGTGCCCCCCAGAAACCCCTACACAGATATTTTAAAGCATGCTCAAACAAGAAAATTGGTAGGTCCAAGTTCAGAATATAATTCAGGCTGACACTTAAAACCACATATATTGTTAAAATGACCCCAGAGTATTGATAAAACAGAAAGGCCTTTTAATATTTCCCTTCATTTAACTCCACTCAAAGCAACTCTTCACAAACTACCTGCAGAATCTCAGCAGCGGAAGGGAAAAGAACGTCTCCCTTCTTTAGTAAAATTTCTTCATTAGAAAAGAAATACAAGTCAAGGTTTCTTTATTTCTTTTTGCCTAAAATTCATATTAATCACAGAGCATTATTCACCATACATTTAAGAAGAGACACCGGAAGTTCTGACAAAGGTTTCGTATGTAGCCCCAGAAACATAGCTCTCCTGTTGCTCACTTAAGAAGTCTTGTCATCTAATTATCATATGATCTCTCTGATATGAGGAACTTGAGGGTCAGGGCAGGGGGTCGTGGGGG
>LNAC01000752.1:119707-236962 GCA_002007465.1 Ailurus styani
TGAATGCTGTGAAAGATGTAAGCCTGATGATTCACAGACCTGTACCCCTTAGGCAAAGAATAAAAAAAAAAAAATTAAAAAAAATTAAAAAAATAAAAGTAGGCACTATATGCCCATATAACACTCGAAAGGTACAAAAGACCATAGATTCAACATAAACAGCCCTAGCAACTCATCATTTCTCTCTGAGAGGGTTCTTACTACCAAGTTTTGCAAATCCATCTAGAGACAGTACATGCATAAGAAGTATAGACATATATAAAACAATATTTTAAGGATCTCTTGAATTTAGAAAAGCCTTTTATAAGCCTTTATAAGTCACTGAAGTTAGAACATCAAAAATACCAACGCCTTTCAACATGATCTAGCTTTTTGCATCACACGGAATTATTTGGATACTGGCTTTTTCACACCTCCTCTGTTCAGCACAGCCAATGACCAGAAAAGAAGTAGTAGACAATGATCTAATTGAAAGATCTGAGACAAAGGATAAAGCATGCTTAATGCAAAGTCCATAGGGGTGAGACTACTAGCGACCTGAGCAAGGGTGCACCTGTTGCACACTGCGCAGCTGGTTATGTGACGACAGCCGGCAGGCTCAGCTCCAGGCAGACAGACCTGACTGCGGAAGGAAGGACGGGTGTAGTGAGAGAGAAAGGGAACCAAATCTAATCACAGTTAACTATGAACGAAGGGGACACTATTCATCTCTGAATGCTTGCTCTGATCAGCATGTCCTTCTGCACTGACCCGAGCATCCTGACCAAGGCGAGAAGAGTCAGGGGTGGGTGTGTGACCAAGGGAGCAGCCATGTTTGAGCCTGTTGAGATGACGAGGCTGTTTTAAAGGGCCAAAGAATGACCAACAGAGTGGTAACAGACTCCTTTCTCAGGGAGAGGGTAGATAGGAAGCAGAGAGGGAGAGTGAGTCAATAGTTTGGAGAGGGAACGAAGGCCGAAGACCACAGAAGTGAGGTGGCTGAGAAACCATGAGTCAGCAGAGGAGATGAGGTGTCAAGAGCAGAAGGAAGCCAGTGGGTAGCAAGAGGACCCGTAGAAACAGGAATGTTGCCAAGTGAGTGCAGCATCACAGAATACCTGACAGGTGAGAGCAAGTACCCACTCCTCCTGTACTGTGATAACCAGGCCTCTAAAACTCTTAGGATCCCAGGCAATGCTCCAGTTCTCTGTGAGGTTGACCAGACTAGTAGTTGCGGTTGAAACGTCTTCCATCTTGTGAACTAAAACAAGCCTTTGTTAGTGTGCTAGGTAGACTGTTCTGTGAGTGGCCCATGGGAAGCGCTCCTCACAGCATCCATTCCCCGTCATCCCCTCTCACGACGACTCTGGGTTTGGCCACGTGAGGTACTTTGGCCAATGGGATTCTAGAAAGAATTATGCAAGCAGAGGTGTGGTGAGCGTTTGCACACTGGGCCTTAGACTCTCATAAGTTCCCTCTGGGAGGCTTGAGCTACTACACATGACGAGAAGGCAGTGGGAAGAGACCCTAGGGAGGAGAAAAGCCATCCTGGACTTTCTGGGCCCAACTGAGCTCCCAGATAAAAGCCACTGAGCAAGTGACTTCTTAAACCACATGCAACAGAAGAACCATCTGAGAACAGAGAACCAGATGTTAACCATCTGAGGGGTAACAAACCCTTGGAATTATGAAAACCAATAAGTTGTTTCAAGCCACAAAATTTGGGGGCTATTTGTTACATAATCATAGATATCTGGAACAATCAATAGGATAAACTGATAGGCAGTTTCTTGTAACCAGAACAACCTTCATATGCACATTTAAGAGCACTGATGATTCCATCACACACGTCCGCTTATGAGATTATGGCTGGAACCACAGGAATTCTAAATGAATAGTCTGGTGATGTAGGCTTTCCCTCTAAAATGATTTATTGTTCCCTTTTTTCCTGGATGTGCTTACTTGTCTGCGCACTGGTACAGCCGAAAGGCCCAGGCTTAAGTTACATTTCTCATGCCACACTTATACTGAAGATGGTTATTGCTGACATCAAACAACTCTCTTTACACTAAAATAATTGTGGATTATGCCTAATTGAGAGTCTTAGACAATATATCCATTGGTTTCTAATGCAGAAAGGCAAAAATGGAGCTAGCGAACAGGGTGGGAGGGAGTCAATGTTGTTAGTCTATCCCTCCCCCCTTCCCATCTTCATGAATCAGACTAGAATTCTGAGCTCAGTCGTGGCTTCAACTTGGATCCACTCACTCTCCTAGCAAACAGGGAATGCAAAGAAAGCAGGGAGGAGAAAGAGGGAAGCCAAGCCTTAGACACAAGTCTACTTCTCCATTGCAAGGTTCTCCTCCTAAAATTGGTTGCTTTCAGATTAGGAAACAGAAAGTTCCAATTTTTAAAAATTGAAAGTAGGGAACGGCTCTAAAGGTGAAGCCTGAGAAATGGAAATTTAATTCTGCATACAGGTCTCGATAGTAATCTATTTGGCAACATTTGTCAAGCCGCTGAAACACGCTCCAGCTCTATTTATCTTCTTGTAAACTGAGATTTTTTACAAGCATCACTGAAAAGATGTAAGGATCAGAAACAGTTTATTAAATGCTTCAGCATAAAAGGCCTTATGCAATATTCGCATTCTAAATGGGCTATGCCTTATCCACTTGTCAAGTCAACAACACAGGGCAAAATGGCAGCCATTTAATAGTAGATAATAGTAATTTGGATGCCTGGCAGGCTAGTCACTTAAAAAAGCCACATTTCAAAGACAAGAAGCCAGGATTTATAAACCGATATTCTTGATAAATGGTAAAAACCATTCCGAGTGGAGATGTGAGGCACAGTTCAAAATTCCAGTGTGTGCTCCCCTCCTCACGGGCCTGGAGGTGGGCTTGGGAGAAGAATGGGAAAGAGAATTAGCCTGACTTCGGGGAGTAACTAACCCAAGGGTCTCAGTCCTTGGCACAGCAGAGTTCATCCTTCACTCATGTTAATGTCCAGGGTGGGCAGGCGGGGGCTTCTGCTCCAGGCTGATGGAGGCTCCACCATTCTGTGATGTTGCCATCTCAACAGGTGACTTCCGGAGTCCCTTTATTCTCCTGCTCTAAATTGCTTCCATTCAGAGGTGACACACATGTCTCCTGTTCACAACCCATTAACCAGAAGTAATGTCAACGACTCCTGGGAAGTCTCATGAGCACTGTGAGCTCTGCCACAGAGAGCATGCGTGAGTCACAGTAGATCTGAAGGTGCTTTTTCTGGGAGGACTTTCAAAAGTGACATCCTAGGGGAAGGTCATCTTCTTGTTTCATCTTGGGCATTAGCCAGGGTGCAGGAGGCTGGTGGCGAGTGAGGGCTGTATGGGTGCAGCCCACAGCCCCCCGACTCTGCCTTCCTCCTCTCTGCATTTCTGAGTCACTCTTTCCTATAATGTGGGCTTTCCCCCAAACATGAGCCTGGGTATGGGGGTGAGGAGGCAGAAGGCCCAGATTCATCAAATTCGAGGGACATCAACTCCTGCCATGTCACAGATGACAATCATCTTCACGGGAAACACTTCAAAATATATTTTGCTAAGGTATCCTGGCTCGGTATAATCACACCAGGACCATGAAAATGAGAAATGGAGACTGATGTGACATGAAGAATTATGTTCTCCACTTGTTATCAGTGTTGGGTAAGGTATATTATCATAAACTAAATAGCTGGAAATCCTTCATTCCAGCTGGAGGCGATTTCATGTAAAGAACAAATCTCAGTTACTTGCTGATATGCATTTTGCACTACAAAGGATTTACCAGCAAAATAGGGGAGTCATTCATGAAATATTTAACGCCCAGGGCATTTAATTTTCTGCAAACACGCCATGTAGAAATCTGCATTTATATAAAAAAAATAAATCAGTAAGTGACCATTTGCTTCCAAACGAATTTGTCAGATTTACTCCAAAGAGCATCCTTGTCCTGAGCATCTAGACTATAATTCAGTTTCCAGGAAGTTAAAGGTTAGCTCCTCTGGAGTCCATATTCTGTACTAAGCACACAAAAGCATGAATATTGGAGACAACTTTCTCTGTGACCTGAGATTTAAGCAACCCATCGGTCAAAGCTTTAGAATACTCTGCTGTGTGTGCTAAAAGACACTGATGTCTCAGGAACCACTTTCTCTATGAGAAGATAACATTCTATTTCTACTACTATTTGTTTTTTTTTGTTCATTTATTTTTTAAATGGGCTCCCCAGAAAGAATATATTTCACTTCGACGGGGTGAAAGAAATGTCAAATTAAAGAGCTGATCAGGAATGCCAACAAGACGAGAGTATTTCTGGTTCTAGTGTCCTGCTGCCTGGAAAAAGTCAGGACAGAAAAGCCTCTGCTTTTTGTTTTGTTTATTTTTGTTTTTAGCATTTTTTATTTATTCATTTGAGAGAGAGAGGGAATGAGCAGTGGGGAGGGACAGAGGGAGAGAGAGAGAGAAGCAGACTCCCCGCTGAGCAGGGAGCCAGATGCGGGGCTTGATCCCCAGACCCCGGATCGTGGCCTGAGCTAAAAGCAGATGCTTAACCATCTGAGCCACTCAGGTGCCCCAAGCCTCTGGTTTTTATACAAGTGGGTTGATAAGACCATTACACCTACAATTACTTCCTTTCTGTATCTCTTCAGTTGCATTTTCATGGAAAAAATTTTGCGGGTAAACTGAGCATTTATTTCCTAAAGAGAAACACCTGTGCCTGCCTTTCTGGAATGAGAACTGGAAAATGGAAGGAAAGGTGAGACAGGAGGACTAAGGCACAGCCATGAAAGAAGAAATGCCATGGAGGTCAGAAATTTCTGAGTTACGTTATTACTATCACTTTTTTTTTTGGTTTTGAAATTATGGTAATTAACAAGAAACTGAGCAGAAAAGTACCTGTAAAAAATAATTTTTTTAAGCCTATGAAAAGAATCACAAAGATTTCCAGGAAAACATCTGTAGGGGCTCATGCTTACATCTCTAAGGTCTCCTCCAGCTCTATGTTTTGGGGTGTGAGCACTTTATGTAAGTGGAGCCAAATAAGCCACCAAGAGGATGACCACTGACCTACCATAACAGAAAAATAAAACCAAGACCAGAAATTGGAAAAAAGAGAGTTAAGCATCAGATTCTGCGAGGCCATTGGTTATTACATCTGATGAGGCTCAGCAAGGTAGAAATGGAGACATGAGTATCGGGCACATGTTACTATCTCAACAACGGGCAGAATGATGTGGGCAGGAGAGGCAAGTGAGTGCCCAGTCCCTTCTCAGAGAAGTGGAGGAGTGAGGCTCCCAACTGAGGTTGAGCCGTGGTTTCTGGATCCAGGTACCACTTGCTGCATCTCTGTGTTCAGTGGACACCACTTGAGCAAAATGAGAGGCAACACCTGTGGAGAAGGGGATTCAAAAGCCTGGAAGAGCAGCCAACAGAATCTAGAAGTGAAAGGGCTGGGGGAAGAACAAAGTCAGCAGAAAAATAAGAGGCAGCAGAAAGGATTCCAAGGGAGACCACTAAGAACGTCTGAGGCCAAGGGATGTATGTGAGACAGAACCCAAACACATTCTTAGAACTGAAAAGAACAACTGCATATGGCTTTGATAGGGTATTTGGTGTGAGCGCAGGGATTCCTCAGCCGTGGGTGGGAAGGAACCACTGAAGGTCCTCTTTCTCTCTTCCTGGTCAGCTGGCTCAGGATTAAGCCAGTCAACATTTGACACCAAAAGCAAAGGCAACAAAAGCCAAAATAAACAAGTGGGACTACTGCAAACTAAACAGCTTCTGCACAGCAAAGGAAACCATCAGTGAAATAAAAAGGCAACCCACTGAACGGGAGAAAACATTTGCATATCGTATATTGTATAAGGGATTAGCATCCGAAGTATATAAAGAGCTCACTTAAGAGCATATAAACAATCTGATTAAAAAAACACACACACAGAAGATCTGAATAAACATTTTTCAAAAGACCTACAGGTGGCCAACAAATACATGAAGAGATGTTCAATATCACTAATCATCAAGGAAATGTAAAACAAAACCACAGTAAGACATCACCTCACAACTGTCAGAATGAATACTATCAAAAAGAGAAGAAATAAGTGTTGGTGAGGATGTGGAGAAAAGGGAATCCTTGTACACTGTCAGTGGAATGTAAACTGATGCAGCCATTTACTTAGGAAAGGGGGGTGGCACCTGGCTGGCTCATAGGTAGAGCATGCTACTCTTGATCTCAGGGTCATGAGTTCAAACCCCACGCTGGGAGTAGAGATTACTTAAAACACACACACACACACATGCACACACACACACACACACACACACACAAAGGTGCAGCCAAGATGTGATTTTTACATATATACACATACACAGACACACAATGGAACACGAATCAGCCATTCAAAAATGAAATCTTGCCATCTGTGACAACATGGTTGGACTTGGAGGGCATTATGTTAAGTGAAATAAGTCAGATGGAGAAAGACAAATACCATATGATCTTGTCATATGTGGACTCTAAACAAAGCAAAACAAAACAAACAAGCTCATAAGTACAGAGAGTCAACCGTGGTTGTCAGAGGTGGGGGTGGTGGGTCGGGCAAAGTGAGTGAAGGGAGTTAAAAGGTACATACTTCCAGTTATAAAATAAATAAGTCGTGGGATATAACGTACAACATGACATCTATAGTTAATAATACCGTATTGCCTATTTGAAATTTGCTAAGAGACTCGATTTCAAAAGTTCTCATCACAAGACACCTATCTTATAACCATGAATGGTGACGACTGTTATCTAAACTCCCTGTGCTCATCACTTCACAATACATACAAATACCAAACCATGTTGTACACCCGAAACTAACATAATGTTGCATGTCAATTACACCTCAATTAAAAAAAAACGGCCATCTTCTCATACAAAGAGTAAAAAAAAAGTGCAGGGAATTTTAGAGGATTCAATTAAATTTAACTCAATAATCTGAGAATCAATTATGTACAGATCAATGGCTGCCTGGGGGGTGGTCAGAGAGGAGCGGGGGTCAACACAGGAGGGCTGTTTCGAGTACAGTGCTCGGTAGAATGAATGATAGAAGGCACATGAATCAAGTTCTAATTATGTAAAGTGACAATGATACACCTGGCCCCCTGAGCCCATCATTACCACAACCAAAAAGCCAGAAAACTAATAGACCACCAAGCCTGAGTTGTGGCATCTGGGTGAGTCTTGGTCATTTTTAAAGAAATAAAAGTCAATAGTTTTCTACCCTTGACATAAAATAAGAGAATAGCTTTTTGTCCTTAACTAGGTAGATTTCTTAAATATAATACTAAAAGCATGATCCAGAAGAGAAAAAAATAACAAATTGGACATCCTCAAAATTAAAAACATTTGTTCTTCAAAAGGCAGCAATAAGAAAATCCAAAGACAAGCCACAGACTTGGAGAAAAATATTTATAGTCAAACATCTAATAAAGGACTTGTATCAACAATATGCAGAAAACTCTTGCAACTCAAAAATAAGAAGACAAACAATTTAATTTTTAAATATGGGAAAAAAGAGAGGAATAGACAGTTTCCCAAAGATATACACATGCCTGATAAACATATGAAAGATATCTGATACAATTTGTCATTAAGGAAATGCAAATTACAAATGAAATACCACCACATATCCACCTGAAAAGCTATTTTAAAAAAGACTGATCATACCAAGTATCAGTGAAGATGGGGAGTGACCGAAATTGTTTTACATTGTTATGGGAATGTACAAAGGTATAGACACTTTGGGGAAAAGTTTGGCAATTTCTTAAAAGATAAATGCACACTTAATATCCAACCCAGCAATTCTATTTCAAGACTAATGAAACATAAACTACAAATAAGACTTGTATGCAAATGTATACATCAGCCTTTCCTATAATAATCAACAACTGCAAACAACCCAAATATCCACCAACCGGTGAAAAAATAAACACAATGAGGTATATTTACATAATAGAGAACTCTGTAATAACAAAGAATGAACAGCTGATAGATGCATCAACAGGGGTAAAACCTGAAAATTATGCTACATGAAAGAAGCCAGACACACAAAAAAATCTATACAATTCCATTTCTATGAACTTTCCAGAAGGGTAAAACAATAGAATCAGAAAACGGATCAGCAGCTGCCTGAGGCCGGGGGTGGGAGGGGGGGCGGTGAGACTGACTGGGTAGGAAGGAATTATTTTGGGGGAGGTGAAGGTAGTGTTCTAAGCTAGACTGGAGTGCAGTTTGCCCAACTGAATTAAATTACTACAACTCACCAATCTACACTTAAAATGAGTAAGTTTTGTGGTACGTAAATAGTATCTCAATAAAGCTATAAAAAAGGAAAAATAACTTGAATATCTGTGTTTTCCAAATAAAGACCCATTCCAGAGGTCTCTTCTCCCTTGGCAAGTGCTCTCACGGACAACACTCCCGCTAGTTCCGGTACGAGTTAAATACATCTACTCTCGAATAAACAAAACTAAGCAAGACAGAGAGGAATGGCAAACAATATATTAGTTTATGAGGCTAACTGGATTATTGAAGGGGTGATTTCAAGAGGAGGAATGTAAAGAGAAATGTAGAGGGGACCATCCCGACTAAATTAGACAAGGCCAGAGAAAAGAAGCTATACTGGTCATTTTCATGAAATGGTCTTTCTCTCTCTCTCTCTTTCTCTCTCTCTCTGTCCTTCTTTCTTTCTAGATTTTCATTTATTTATTTGACAGAGAGAGACACAGCCAGAGAGGGAACACAAGCAGGGGGAGTGGGAGAGGGGGAAGCAGGCTCCCCGCTGAGCAGGGAGCCTGATGCGGGGCTCGATCCCAGGACCCCGAGATCATGACCTGAGCCAAAGGCAGATGCTTAAGGACTGAGCCACCCAGGTGCCCCCAAAATGGTATTTCTATCATCTGCAAATCAGTTTCCTTAACAAGAACTTGGGACAACTTTCAGCATTTCTCAGAACTGTGTTTATGATCTAAGACTCACTTGTACTTAACTTTGATTTCAAATCAGTAGGACTTTGGCCCCACGTGCACTTCCATCTCACAGGGGCCCGAGAGATGTCTCATCAGGAGTGATGAAGATGAAGGCGCCTCCCCGCCTTCCTCATGCACTCCCATCCCTCCTCCTACTCCACGCGGCTTGGCCTACTGAGGATTACCAACGCTTTTTTTTTTACCGACACTTTTAAATGTCAGTGACATTTATTTCTGTCTCACTGAGCAAAAATAAGGCATCAACAGTAGAGATTAAAAAAACAGAACTGCTCAAACGCAGACTCAGTCCCCAAGAAATCCATTTCCTCGCCCCGAGGAGCCGCCCGGGGCCTCTGGCTGCGGGAGAAGCAGGAGGTTGTCTGTGTGCTGGATGGGAACTCTTCCAGGAGGTTCTCTCCACCCATTAGCAGCCTCAGCGCCGGGCTGAACCCGCTCGCGGTGCTCCTCTGGCCGAGAGCCGGCGAAGCGGCCTTCATCCCCTCTGCTCACCGAGCCCTCCGCGCCTGCAGCTCTCTCGATCTCAATTATTCCTACTCTCTCTCCCTCTCCCACTCTCCAACAACTCTCTCTCTTTGCCTCCCTCTCCTTCCGGCCTGGGTCCCATGGGCCACCCTTCCCTTCATTTTTCTGGTCTGTCCTCTCCACTCCGTTTTCCCAGGAACAAGCCCGATGCAGCAGTCTTGCCTGCGATGACATAAAGCGGGATTCCCTGTGTTGTGCACACGAGTGGGGTAAAGTGACCAAGTGGAGCCCCTAGCTGAAATCCTGGCTATGGCACTTAGAAGCTGTGTTGCATGGGTTAGGTTAAATAAACTCTCAGTGCCTTGGTCACCTCGCCTGGGGCTAATTCCCCTAGCGCCTGGGCTGTGGACAGGATCGGTGAGATAAATGGGTCATGTGTCCGGCAACATGCCAGGACCTCAGTGCACCCTTAGTAGATAGTGACAAGTACGTGTGACAAGGCCTGTCACACACAGACTCTGCAGACCTTTCTAGCCTCTTTCTTTCTATCTTTTTTTAGACTTTTTTTATTTATCTATTTGACAGAGAGAGATTACAAGTAGGCAGAGAGGCAGGCAGAGAGAGAGTAGAGAGAAGCAGGCTCTCTGCTGAGCAGGGAGCCGGATGCGGGGCTCGATCCCAGGACCCTGAGATCATGACCTGAGCCGAAGGCAGAGGCTTAACCCACTGAGCCACCCAGGCTCCCCTCTAGTCTCTTTCTGTGTCACTTGCTCTACCATGAGCCTAAGGACCAGACACCCTGCTCTCCATGTCTTCTGCTGTTGTTCGCCCTGGACTCTGCCCCCCGTCCTCACGGTCTGGATGACACCGCCTCGTCAGGCAGTGACGAAGACCTGAAGACTCAGCTCGTGGGTCCTCCTCTAGGACCATGCCGTCTGAAACATTAGCCGCTAACCACATATGGCCATTTAGATCGAAATTACGCAGAACGAACTATAATTAAAAACCCAGTGCCTCAGTCACGCTAACCACATGTCAAGTGCCCAACAGCCACATGTGGCTGGTCGTGGCTGCTGAACAGACTCCTCTCAGTAGAGCAAGTTCGGTTGGACGCAGCAGCTCTAGGGGAAAGCATCCTGGCTAACCCACGTGGGAAATCTCTCGTCACTTCATGTTTTGGTGTGGAGTCTTTGTTTTCCTCTACGAACTGTGAATTTTCTGAGGTGCCACCCAACCCATAAGAGTACACTGAATGGAATACTGAGGGATTAAAAAGAAAAACTTTTAATTTTCTGGAGGCCCCGGACCCATGAGGAAGGAGCACCTGATATCACTTCAGGAGTTGGCCCTGAATGGTTTTGCCTTGTTTTGTCCCCTCTTCCATGTCTCAATCCACGCTAATCCTTCTTAATTCAGTTGCCAACCTTCTTGACTCGACCTGTTTCCTCCTCTCAGATGTGCCTCATCCCACGCTGGCTGTTGTCTCTTGCTCATGGAGCTCTGTCCCTGGCTTCCCTCCCATGCCTCTTCATTGTGCTCTTTTGTGGGATTGCATTTGCTTCCAGCCCCTCTGGGTAACCTCCCCACCCCCAACACTCAGCTCCGGCAAGCTGAGCTCTACACTACAGGGACCAGGATTTCTTGGCCTCCAAGAATGGGTATGAAACCATATGGCTTCTGGGAAAATATCGGACGTTGGCTAAGTCACCAAGTATAAAATATCTCTGTATCTTTGGCAGTTTCTGGCACAGTATGCAGCTTACAAATCTTCGTTGAAAGAATGAATGAGCCATTATTTTATCATGAAATACAATCACAGGAAGGCATGAGGTACAAGGAGAATGAGGCTGAGGAGGATGAGAGCCAATATGGAAAAGACTGTTTTGCGGCAGGGCGTTGACCGTTCGATCCACAGATCACTCCTCCAATGAGCTGGACGAACCAGCTCAGAACCAGCCCTGGGATGGAGTGGGGAAGGGAGGAAGAATTGACCCCAGGCTTCACTTGGTCAAAGACTCGCCCCTCCCTGCATCTCTGGGTTGTGCATTCTAAAGCGTGGGCACCTCGTGGGTCTGGCTGTGGTGTCAACACAGGAGCCTGGCTGGGAGCTGGTCAGAGCCCAGGCGGACCCGGAACAGGACACCAGGAAGCCAACAGGCTCCAAGGCAGAGCATAAAAGGTGTCTGGCACAATGGACGGAAGAAGGTACTCTTTCAAATCATCCAGCCATCATGGTGAGTCATCATGGTTGGTGGTCACCATCCATGGTGGGTCACCCCAGAGGATGACAGGAGGGGAAGATTTACAGAGTGGGGTGTTCTCACACTCGGTTCCTGACCAGGTTCTAGGAACATGGTAAGCATCACTAAAAACTGCTGGTTGACAGCCTAGGGGCACCTGAGCCGTCTGGGATGGGGTCCTGGGGCCCCAGAGGCGGAATGCGATGCAGGGGCAGTGAGTGTGGGCATGTCAGCAGGGACTGGGCAGAGAAAGGCTGAAGAAAACCTGATCCATTTCATCATTTTGTGTGAAGCCAAGTCTCCTTTGAAAGATATTCCCCACGTCTTCTCCTTTGTTCTGAATTTCAGGCTAATAAAGCGACGCAGGGAGCCCTTCCAGAGTTTCATCTTTACCAAGATCTCCTAAATCATTGTAAAAACTACCACAGTCCTCGATAATGGTCTCGGTACTAAGGCTCAGTAAACTTGCCTTTTCACCAGACTTTCCTCAGAGCCCAAGCACCGATTTCTTTGTTTTCAGAGTATATCGTAACCACCCGCGTTAGGTCTGTTTTTCCCGAAGCAGACACACCGGGAATAGCTCTGCTTTGCTCTCTACCTCGTCTCCAGCTGGCAGATGTCTTCTGGAGAAAAAATGCTATTACTGTGATTTGCTGTGTCCATTCACATTTGATTAATCCAGACATTTTCAGCAAGTTTTTGTTCCTCTTCAAGAACCATAGACTTGAAAGGCCAAAGACACTCCAAGACATTATTTCATCACCTCTTTCTAGGCGGAAGGGCACAGAAGGCATTCCTGTAAGAGCCGGCGAACTCACCCATCTCCTGCCCTGCTCCCAAATCCTCTCAGCTGCTCCTCACATTTCAGCCCCAGCTGCTCGGGTCCTGTCCCCCCACAGGCTGAGAGCAGCTCTGCACAGGTGCACTTAGACGTGGCCGCACCTTGCCCTTCAAAAGGGATCCCTTGCTTCCTGCCCTGGGCATCTCAGATCTCTGACTCAACTGTCCCAGGAATCTGCTCTGCACTCAGACGTGCATAACCCAGCAGGGCTCGGGAGTTAGTGCTACGGGGTCACTCTTGACCAACGGGAATCTGGAACCAGGGAATAAAATGCCTCCCCATGTCATCCGGGGCAGACGGTTCTGAGATGCATTTTGTAAACCCCCTCAAAGGTTCCAGGGGGACCAAACAGATAATGCAATTGTGCATTCTTGTGTTGACTCTTCCTCTTTCTCCATGTCACTCCCCCATCCTGCCTTCTGCTCCCTGAGATGACATTTCCATACAAACTACCTCTGCACAAATCTTGGTCTCTGGCTCTGCTTTTGGGCAACCGTATGTGAAGACAACTGGGTGGCAGCCCTAGATTGGATTTGCAAAGTCTCACACACAGGATTTGTGCTCCAGGAGCAAATTACCCACAACCGGCCCCTTGGTGTACCCATCACCCCTACACCAGGACTCCTCAAGTGCCGTGATTTGTGTCTTCTTCCCAAAGCCAACAACGGAAACAGGCACAGCTATTCCCTTGCCACTTGTGTCCCCAGGCTTGTTGGGGTTTTCTTATTTATCCTCTTTACACAAAGCTGTATTTGGCTTTCCATCACGTCAGGGAGCACAAGATGTCCGGTCAGTCATAGTTATTGACCCTCCCAGTTTAAAAAGTCTTTCTGCTTCACTGCCTAGAATTTTCTCCCCTTTTCTTCTCCCTTTGGGTCTCATTCTTTCACCGTGAAGCTTCCTGCCCACACCCGCAGCCTCCCCCGGCCTGTGAGTCACAGCTTGGAAAGGTATTTCTCTGCCATCTTCAACTGCCCCTCAGGCTTGGCCACCAGACGCCTGGAAGGAAGGTGAACATAACACAGCCGTGGGGACCACAGAATGAGCTCTCATCTTCCAAGGTGCTCAGTTAGAGCAAACACCTCTTCTCTCGGGCCCTCTGAGGAGCCACCTTGATGCCCTGTGGCACCAAACCCCAAATTTCTTCTCAGACTCTAGACTTCAGGAGAAATAACCAAATCATATTCTTTTTCTGTTGGCTTCATTGCACTATGTTCACTCAACTTCTTCACAGAAGAAAATTTCGTCACTTTGTTTGCTTTTTTTGTTGTTGTTGTTGGAAATGAGAACTAATGTCCTTTCTCCTCAAGTGAAGGGACAAGACAATAACACTAACTCTGAAGGTTAGAGAGAGAGAAATCCTCTGCGCCTGAGTGACACAACCGTGTGGCCTCCTCACTAACAGGTGCAAAGTGGCCGAGGAGCCAAGTGCAGTTCATCCCCCCGACTCTGAGCCCCCCTCAGGCGCTGAAACGGGGCCTGCCCGGTGCCCACTTCCTGCCAGCACCATCTGCCAGGTGCCAGCGTCTCCCAGCCGTGAACCGGGCTGTGTAATTGCCTCCAATCCTGGGGTGTTTCTCTCAAGTCCTTACCCCTGCCACGAGCACAACTGTCGCACAGAAACCTCTTAGGAAGCTCGGAGTCATTCATCTCCGCGAACGACCCACTCCACAGAGCTCGGCTCCAGGGCTTATGGGATGACTTAATCAGAAAAGCTCATTTTCGTGTTGGGTGTGTGCCATCAGTGAGGAGCACGTGTGAGACAGCTGAAAGTGACCTGGGCCAGACCCCATATCAGCCTGGCATCTTGAAGAGTTCCTGAACTTTATTTACCTCATAAGACATGTGGGCGTAAGTGGTCTTTCCATATTGCGTCGCCTGCTGTTTCTCAAACATATCATAATATTACTACTACATTTAATGCTATGTATATGAAAATATGGCTTAGCATCTTTTCTACTGCATGTGTAAAGCTCTCTTTTCATTTTTCGAGGAAGACATTTAATACTGCATTTCATTTCTAATTATGCTTATATTCTGCACAAATGGATTTGCGTGGGGGTTTTTTTTGGTTTAATTTAAAAAGATAACACACAACCGCAACTCTTGGGAAAATCACAAGGACCTTAAGGTCTTTTTTTTTTTTTTTAAGATTTTAATTATTTATTTGACAGAGAGAGACAAAGCAAGAGAGGGAACACAAGCAGGGGGAATGAGAAGCAGGCTTTCCACCGAGCAGGGAGCCCGAGGAGGGGCTCGATCCCAGGACCCCGGGATCATGACCTGAGCTGAAGGCAGACGCCTAACGACAGAGCCACCCAGGTGCCCCCCTCCCAAGGTCTTTTTTTTCTCTTTTAAAATTTTATTTATTTATTTTAGAGAGAGAGCACATGAGTGGGGGAAGAGTAGAAGGACAGGGAGAGGGAGAATCCTCAAGCAGACGCCCCACTGAGTGCAGAGACCTGCGCAGAGCTCAGTTCCAAGAACCCGAGATCACGACCTGATCCGAAATCAAGAGTCGGCTGCCCAACCGACTGAGCCACCCAGGAGCCCCAAAGATGTGACAGAACCAGGATTATTCTACCTTTACTTGAAATGATCACTCCAAAAAATGGTCCAAAGGCTGGAATAAGCAGATATTTCGGAGACATATTCATGCTCCATACTGAATGACACATCTAACCATAACTGCCCTAAAATGGTTTATATAGTAGCTACATTTTAGCCTCCTAAAGGCAACCCATTGCTTCTTATGGTCTTCTCCAGAGTCAGGACTAAAAACAAAGGCCATATCTCTGTTCCCGTAACAAACACCTCTAACTCTCTCTCTCTCTCCTTGGGTTGTCTTCTCTTAACCAGAAATCAGAGTCTGTTTCCAGTCTGACTAATTGGACCAAGCCTTCATTCAGTATCTAGGTTTTTAATTCCATGGGCTTTTAGGGGAAGAAAAGTTATTCTCGTTCTCCAGGAAGGGCGGGTTGGGGCAGTGGCAGCTTAAGCCCCACAGGTTGGCCAAACCTATCTGGAGCCAGAAAAAACGTCTTTGGCTGCTTGCAAAGAACAAGATCATGAAGGCTCCTGTGTGCTTTTCATTTGTATCTGTCCTAGGTGAGGTCCTTTTGTCTCTACCATTATTTGTTCTGGCAAAAGACACAGAAATGGACAGTTGGGCCATCCCCTGAATGGCATGTAAAAATCCTTAAGCGACATGTAACGGCCACATGGGACTCCTCTAAGCATATGGCATGGCCTCAACTAAACCAATCCGGATGAAGAACAAGACATTTCTGTCTAGTCCAGTGGGATCATTTCTTCAAGGCATGTCCACACTAGGAAGGTGCATATGAAGACAGGCGGCCATCCTTCCACTTGCAGCAATGCTGACTTTGGCATCCTGGCATGGGGCAGGGGATGGGGGGAGAGGGCTAGGCTAGAATGAGCTGTCATTACAAGACGAGGCTTAGGGTTTTCTGCTATCTTCAAGAACCACTGCACGTGGCATACGCTCTAGGGAAACTTGGATAATGTTCTTCTTGAGAATCTGAGTCAAAAGAGACAAAGTCCAAATCAGATCCAGCATCCTTTTCATCCCCAGGTGTACCAAGTCTCTGTAGAAAAACAATCTCCTACACTCTTCAAGAAATACCAATTATTCTGTGTGACTCACATCACCTTATGTGTTTAGAACTGGCTGTCTGGCCATCCTGTGTGGTGCACTATCCACACGTTATACCTTAGACTGTGTTATCCCGAAACCCACCGCCATCCACTTGGGATCGTGTACAGAGAAAGAAAAAGGCTATCATCGTTATCGGTCCTTTAACAGACATTTCTATCAGTAAGTGTGACGGGTCTGAGAGTTCACCTCACTCACCAGCTAACAAGGTAGCTTGCTACTATTTTACAGAAACCAGCAGAGGACATGCAACTCCTTGGTCAAAGGCAAAGACTTTACCACATGTGGCAGTAGCAAGAGCTGAGTATCCAGAGTACTGGCATTTTCTTACTGTGGTTCCCAAGGTCTCGGTTCCTACAGGGTGATATGAAGAGAGCCAGGGGATACTTGTGCACAAGAGGAATTCTGAGCTTAGGGAACCCAAATCTTTTATAATGGGCAGTCAGCATGAGTGCTCTTTGTTCTACAGGGAAACACTTTCTCTGCCTTCTGGGGTTGTTCACTGAATGAACATAATCAAAAAGAGGCTAGAACAAAGGGCCACTAGAGCCGCTGCTTGCAAGATGTACGAAGGAGCAATAGAGAATTTTCTCCCAGCAATCCTTGAAATTTGCTGCTGCTTAATGTGGTAGAAAGGCACATTGGGTGGCCATGCAGTCTAGCAATAGTCTTTCTCAGGCAAGGCCCTTGGCTTCCGGTCCTGAGACTCCCATGGCTTCCAAAGAGATTGTTAAATGTAAATCATGACTATCGGTTACATTTGTCCATACAAAAGTATACCACTGCAAAAGGTAATATAGGGTTTACTACAAATGCTCTAAATTTAACTGAATTTTGGTTAAGTGTGACCACAAAACATACATCCTTAAGGGGAAAGATTTTCATTTCATGATGCTTTATTATTTGAATTGGCATACTGCACAAAAGCTTAGCTTATCTGGGTTCTTTGCAGGAGACGGAAAGATACTTTCATTTGCATAAACTCTCAGAAAGAATATGAGAAAAGCTCATCAAAGGAGAATACTGACTCCAGCCCAGTGGCCCTCTTTCTATAAATTGTTAATTCAAAGCTTGAGGGTAAAATAAGAAAGAACCCATTTACTCACTCTGAGATAAAGCTCATTTCTTCCATGGTATAACATTATTTTCCCTAGAGCAGTTATTATATTCACACACAGAACCTCCCTGAGAAAAAATTTTACCTGTTTAACCAGAAATCTATACAGATAATTAAATTCCTGCTTATCACACACAATTGCCTCCCAGACTTGTGGAATAAATTAGTGCACATCAGAGTTTTTTTTTAATTAAAACTTATATTTAGCCATTTCCACATTAATATTTTGAATAAGTAAAATTAACCCACACTGCATTTCTTCCCGTTTTAAATTAGGAATTTTTTCCTGCTTACTCCTGCTATTAAAGTGTGAACATAAGACCCTTGCTATAGGAAATAGGGGTGCAAGACTGTCTTTTAAAAAGTGCTTTTACACCAATAAAAAAAATAAGCGTATTAGATTTTGTAGAATTGCCATGAGTGGAATTTAAAATGACACTAGAGGGGCACCTGGGTGGCTCAGTGGGTTAAAACCTCTGCCTTCGGCTCAGGTCATGATCTCAGGGTCCTAGGACCCAGCCCCGCATTGGGCTCCCTGCCCGGCAGGGAGTCTGCTTCCTCCTCTCTCTGCCTGCCTTTCTGCCTACTTGTAATCTCTCTCTCTCTCTCTCTCTCTCTCTCTCTGTCAAATAAAATAAATAAAATCTTTAAAAAATAAAAAATAAAATAAAATGACACTAGAAATAAATGCTAGCAGAAAGCTATGCATTTCCCCACAGACAGGAGCAGATGCAGTGGATTTTGCGAGAGGGGGATCTTGGTGATGGACTAGCCTGTTTATTCGTGTGCGGGGCTCCGAGAGGCCTACACAGAGATCTGTCAGTGAGTGAGGGGAAGAATCTGAAGGTGGGGCTTGATTCAGCAGCAACCGGGCAAAGATGGCTGCCATGGCTTTGCGGGGCGAAAAACACACACCCACGCGGTGTTCTACCTTCCTGACAGTGACTGAGAGATGGGGTTGCCTGAGGTTGATGGTGGACCACAACTCCCTGGTTATTTATGAGTGCTTCACCTTTAAAATCTCTCACCACATTAGTGACAAGACTGTTTCATGAGTGTATGTGAAAATGTAGTCAAAATGGCAGCGGGGAAAGCTTGCTGAAGACAGCTGTTGAAGACATATGGGATCCAGCTCATAATGACTCCTTTGGTCCCTGAAATGGTCTAGAAGCATCTTCCTTTACTACGTGTCTTCAATACACTAGAACTTTGTGCCAGGCACTGCTCCCTGCTTTACAAACACGAATTTAGTTTAATCCTTGTAATAACCTTAGGAACTACTGCTATTCTCCCCATTTTCCAGATGAAGAGACTGGGGCATGTGGTATAAGCAACTAGTAAGTGGCAAAACCAAGGCTTGAGGTCAGGTAGTAGGGCAGGAACTGGAGTGAGGCAGCGGCTTTGGTGCAAAATTGAAGGGGCGCCAACGCTCAGCCATCCAGATACACAATACCTTCAGGCAGTATTTGCGAAAACAGAAGAATGCAAAACAAATATCAGAAGTTTCAATAGACACGGGATGGGTAGTACTGATTTCCTCCTTTGCCTCGGACTCTAACGTGGCACCGCATGGCTTTTAGGGTCTGTTTGAAACTGTATGGTCTACAACTTCCTTTCGAAACATCACCTTAGTCTTCATGGCTCTGATTTCAGCTTGCAACTACACAAACGTGGCGTGCTTATTTGTCCCCCTGCCCTTTAGAAGTTGGCAAACCATGAGAAGGGGACTGTCTGTCTCGGGCCACTGTTCTATCCTAGGCAGACGGTGGGAAGGATCTCACCAGGCCACTAGGAGTGTGTGATGGGGGGCTGTCTGGATGGCATATGAAGGAAGGGACCCGTCTCCTACAGGTCACACACTCAAACATGACACAGTCATGTATCTGACAGGAAGAACCCACTGAAACCATCATGAATACCAAGCTAGACAAAACTCTAATGAGTAATAAAATGTTCCATTAATCAGTCAGATAAAAAAAGCAAAGGCCTATGTGCCCAAATCATTAAAAAAAAATTCAACTGAAAAAATAAACTAGGCTAAAAGCAAATGATCATTTTTATTAAAAGTAAAAATCTGACCCAGATATTATTTCATCCCATAGCTACAGGAGCCGGTCTTTAGGATCCTGTATAATAGGATCCTACAGGACGATTATACCCCTTGTAGGGTATAGGAAGGAATAATAAACATTTATAGGGATATGAAAGATTTTGAGCATGCTGGAAATCTTAGCAAGGCTTCCTGAGATAGCAACCACATTCTACTTGCTGTGTTTTCTGATCTTACATCTGAACGAGGCTTTGGTTTTCTACTCTGTGTTTGCTAGAGCTCAAAATGTTTCAGCACATAGAGCTTCTCTTATCTTTGCAAGCTATCATGAGATTGGAAAATAGCAGCTTTCCCTATTTTGTAAATCTTCATTATTCCTGTCTTGCAAGGAGACTATTTGGTTGGTTACTTGAAGAATCGTCACAGGGAAAAAGACAGCAAAATAAAAAGAGCAATAGTTTGAAGCCCAAACATAATGCAATAGGAAAACCAACAGTTTTCTTCCTAGTAGCTCCCGGATTCTGAGGTTAGAACCAGCTTCCAGGACCTGCCGAAAGAGAACTATGTGGTGATGCGCTTGCATGGCCCCTTCGTTGGAAAAGACCAAGCACCCCTTTGCCAGGGTCTTTTTCACATAGAGGCTGGCTACTTAATAATTCACAGATAGACAACAGGTTAAACATCAGGGTGTGACCATTAAATCTTAAATTTAAACTGCTATTTATGCTGAATTTCTGCTACTGAGATTCTAAACAGACAAGTTAGCATGTTAACAGATTTATTTTTAAGATAACATAAGCGTCTCTAGTATTATTTACACCCATGTTCTTAGCAGTGCTATTCACAATAGCCAAAAAATGGAAGAAATGCACGTGTCATTAATGAATGAATGGACAAAATGGGGATATATGCGTATACTGGAGAGTTATTCAGTCTTAAACAGAAGGAAATCCTGACAGATGCTACAACATGGATGCCTCTTGAAGACATCAGTTTTAGTGAAATAAATCAGTCACGAAAGGACAGATGCTGTGTGGTTCTGCTTATAGGCAGCACCTCTAGTAGTCAAACTCTTAGATACAGAAAGTAGAATGGTGGATGCCAGGGGCTGGGGGAGGGAGGAGCAGGGGGTTAGTGTTTAAGGGGTAACTGGGTGGCTCAGTCAGTTGAGCGACCAACCCTTGACTTCGACTCCAGTCATGACCTCTGGGTCGTGCATGATTGAGCCCCACATTGGATTCCAACTCAGTGCAAGTCTGCGCGCCCCTCTCCCTCTCCCTCTGCTTACTCATTTGCACTCTCTCTCCCTAAAATAAATAAATCAAATCTAAAATAAAAGGAGGTACGCAGTTTCAGTTGGGGAAGATGTAAACGTTCTGGGGATGGATGGTGCTGATAGTTTCACAACACTGTGAATGTACTGAATGCCACAGAACTGTCCACTCAAAAATGGTTAAAATGACACATTCTGTTATGTATATTTTACCATGATAAAACATCAAGCAGTTACCAGCAAGAACTGTGAAAAATTACTCTTTCCAAATGTAACATAAAACACGTACTTCACAAAGATGAAAATCAGGGGTTGCCTGAGTGGTTCAGTCAGTTAAGCTTCCGACTCTTGGTCTCGGCTCAGGTCCGGGATCTCAGGGTCTTGGCATCCAGCCCTGCATGGGGCTCCACGCTGAGCGAGGAGTCGGCTGCAGGTTCTCCCTCTCCCTCTGCCCCTTCCCTGCACTGCTCGCGCTCATGTGCATGTGCTCTGTCTCTCTTAAAAATAAATAAATGAGTAAATGAATAAACTAAAAAAATAAAAAAGGATGAAAATCTAAATACTTTGACTAACAGGCAGATACACTTGAAAAGAGGTTTGCAGAAGAAAAAACATTCTCCTGCCAGGACGTGATGGGTAACATTCATTCAAGACGCACTCCCGCACAGCACCCTCCGCTCATCTTCCGTTTAAGAAAGTGAGAGGGAGATTATCGTAGAGCAATCTGAAATAATCACTCATATACTTTTTAATTAGGTAACTTACAAACTGTGACACCTTATTGTTGGTGAAACTTTTCGTGAGCCACACTGATTCTGACACACCCGTACGTAAGCTGAAGACTTTGGGGCTCAGGTCACATCAGGCACGACAGGCTGGCAAGCAGAATTTAGCACAGATAAACATAAATCACTTCGGAGTGTTCAGACAGGAGCTGAGCTGGTGAAGTGATTGATCGTATCCCCTCAAGTAAGAATGATGGCAAAAAACAGAGAGAAAGAGCTAAAAATGTCCTGATGCTAATTTTAACTGTACGTAATGGAAATCTCATTTCCTGTTCCGTATCTATAATTCTGATCTTATCAATCAGCCTCTGAGCGGGGTAACATATCTGGATCTAAAATTACCCAAGAAGGCATTTATGCCATCCTATGAATATTTTCTGAAGAGTGAAGTTCGCCACCATTTTTTAAAAATACTATAATAGTCTTTTATAAAAATCCAATGGGGATCGGAAAGTAGGTTGAGTAAAATTCCTTCATTCACATGCTGTTTTGTGTGAGATGTGAGAGCCACATTATCTGCCATGGATTCAAATAAAAAACACCTACCATGGGAGGAGCAGCTGCTATTTGTTGAATAAATACATCCTCAAAGTAGGGCTTAACACAGGTTCGTTTATCTAAAAGTTCTGAAAAATGCAAGTTTATATACTTCATCCCACTAAGTGTGACTGTGCGTGTTTTACGGTAGAATTACGACTGTGTTTGATTATTGGGGGGCCGCCGCAGCCCCTGCTGGGGCTGTTACTTCACACTGGCATATGCACTGTGTTATCGCTCTAAGGTAAAAACTCTAGGGTGCCTGGGTGGCTGAACTGCTTAAGCACCTGCCTTCAGCTCAGGTCATGATCCCGGGGTCCTAGGATGGAGCCCAACGTCAGGCTCCCTGCTCAGTGGGGAGTCTGCTCCTCCCTCTCCCTCTGCCCCTCCCCTGGCTTACGCTCTCTCTCACTTATCCTGTCTCTCAAATTAACAAATAAAATCTATAAAATAAAATAAAAATTCTAAGAAAGTCCCAAATTCTAATACTCATCTGGCCCCAAGATTCCAGGAAATGAACCATGGATTTGCATTCTGATTTTACAGAGGAAGAAGTGGACTTTCAGAGAATGGCAGTGTCTTGCCACAGCCTTAGAGCAAGACGCAGAGGTACTGGAAAAGGGCTCCCTGCTTCTAATGCCTGTATTATTGGTCTCGGCTGTATTGGTCTCGGCTCAGGTCCGGAATCTCAGGGTCTTGGCATCCAGCCCTGCATGGATGAGGTCAGGGAAATAACCATGTGAATCGGGAATGGAAGGTAAGACATTAGATATTTGGTGTTAATCTGGGTGGGCTTCCTGGCATAAGTGTTGCATGACTGAAAAAACTGGACAGACATAGGTGACTTGAGTGTGATAGTCTGAGGATTTTCCTTGAGCTCAATCACAGTCTTGGTCGATTTTATTTTCTTTGTTTTCATGTCCTATCTTCATGAAAAAAGATGAAAATTTTCCACACTCATAAATCAAATAGAGCCCTGACTTCCGTTTCAAATTGCTATAGTTTGTTTCCTATGCTTTTAAATACTTCTACTTTTAGGAGGTAAAAATATATGTATTTATATGTAAGTGTAGAAAAACATTCTGTTTTTCTTTCCTGTCTGGGAATTGGGGGTGGGGAGACTTACCCACTGCCATTCTATGCCTCTTAAAGGAGACGAGTTTTATTTGGGATGCTGCAGCAGGCTGGGCAGAGAGTGTTTTAAAGAGGGCTTTGCAAGCGCCAACATAAAATGGAACACGTCTCACATCTTTAGCTGCCCACTCGGCAGCGAGAATGCCAACATTTACTCTCAAAAACAAAAGTCTTAGTTCTGTCCAGGTGATTCTGATAGTCAAACACCTTAATAGAAAATATAATAATAATAATAATAATAATAATAATAATAATAATATAGTAATATGATAAAAAGGCCAGAATGAAAGGACAGCCATGGAATCTTCCATGGGCTGGCCTTCCCTCGATGTCGAGGGATTTAGCATTATCCCTCTCCTTCAGTGTCTCAACATACAATGATTCCTCCTTACTTGGCTAATAAGGCTTGAAGTTCCAGCAGTTCTGTGTGCTTTCAGCAGGATGAAGGGCAATCTGCAAAAGGAAGGAGGAGGCCACAGCTTCACGTACAAGACATAATCGAGACATTTAGTAGGAGGTGTAAAATCCTTTCTTTTTTTTTTTTTTGCCACGGAGAATTAGTGGGATGCCCAGAGCTACTAGCATACCCAGCATGCTGTGGGCCCATCCTACGTAGCTATGCTGAGACCTCCTTTGAAAAACAAGTACTGAAGTCTAGTGATGATGAACATTTTTTCATGTCAACAGGACAGGAAACAAGTGTTGGAGAGGATGTGGAGAAAGGGGAGCCCTCTTACACTGTTGGTGGGAATGCACGTTGGTGCAGCCGCTTTGGAAAACAGTGTGGAGATTCCTCAAAAAATTAAAAATAGAGCTACCCTATGACCCTGTAATTGCACTACTGGGTATTTACCCCAAAGTACAGATGTAGTGAAAAGAAGGGCCATTTGTACCCCAATGTTCATAGCAGCAATGGCCACAATCGCCAAACTGTGGAAAGAGCCGAGATGCCCTTCAACAGATGAATGGATAAAGAAGATGTGGTCCATATATACAATGGAATATTACTCAGTCATCGGAAAGGATGAATACGCAACTTTTGTATCAACATGGGTGGGACCGGAGGAGATTACGCTGAGTGAAATAAGTCAAGCAGAGAAAGACAATTACCATATGGTTTAACTTACTTGTGGAACATCAGGAATAAAATGGAGGACTTCAGGAGAAGGAAAGGAAAAGGAAAGGAAAGGAAAAGAACCATGAGAGACTGTGGACTCTGAGAAACAAACAGGGTTATGGAGGGGAGGGAGGAAGGGAGATGGGTGAGCCTGGTGGTGGGTTTTGAGGAGGGCACGTATTGCATGGAGCACTGGGTGTGGTGCATAAACAGTGAATCTTGGATCACTGAAAAAACAAAGTAAAAAAAAAACAAAAACCAAGTACTGAAATCACAGAAGGTTAAGAGCTGAAATGGAGCCCTCCCACGGAATAGTAATGGATACGCACAGCTCTCTCTCTCACTGTTTTTATGAACTGTCTCAGAAATCATGAGGAGGTTCATCTAGAACCCCTACGTTGAGTCCCTCTGGTGCTCCTGGAAAGAGTTTGACCCCTGTCCATTCATAACTAGATTGATGGGACGAACACTGCCGTAGTTTACATAATGAAATCAAGGGTCTGGCGACCCGGCTAGCAGCTGTTATAAAAAAGACACAAATGCCACCTTAATATGATTTCTTAAATATTTAATAAGCTGCATTTCAGTCTGGTCTGTATGCTCACTAACACCAGGTCAAAAAAAAGATAACGAAATGATAAATTATCTCCTGCATGAAGACAGGGAAGGTAGATAGGAAAGCAAGGGGCCTATTATGCTAAAAGCTCTTAAAATGGAGGCAATAAATATACTTAAAAAGTAAATGATGAAAAACCTGTCCTCCTAAAATCCCAACCGTCTTTAGTAATGGGCTCCTTGCTAAAGGAAAAGAAATGATTTGTTGCTTCCTCGTTGGTGTAACATAATAAATATGATAATTACTTCATGGAACAACTTCAATTATTTTAGATAAATTGCTTTAAATGGTTGCCTATGTTTCCGCTTTAAAATATGTGCAAAACTATAAAAAACATAGATCCACTTTTTCCTCTTAACCCGATGGAGTGAACAGAATGAAAGAAACCTGTTAACAATTTCCTCATGTCTTCGATGATACCCTTGTTTACAGATAGAGTACTAACTTCGTGTATGATGATGGCCTAACTTCACATTTGATGAATGCCTTCCTTAAATTTTAATATTTTCTTTTTTGATCCTGTGCATGGTGGGCGATATAAAAATGAATGGCGGGTGTTCACGAGCTCCGAGTCTGGTAGGGGAGCTAAGACAAGATGCAGAACCACAAGGAATAGGGTGTATGTGGTCCAGGAACGGCAGGACGTGCCATGGGATTTCTCACAAAGGCAGTATTTGGGGATTACGAATCAAAGAGATTTCATGGGGTAGGAATTATTTGAATTGGACGCTGGCAAGGATTCAAAAGGATGCTGGAGGTGTCTGCTGGCCTCCAGGGGGGGGCGCAGAAGCGGGTAGATAATCCGCCCACCAGAAAATGCAGGTAACGGGGAGGGGGGCAGCGGGGAGAGGGAGGGGGGCGTCTGCAGGGAGCTCGGCGGAGACCAGTAGGCCAGGGCTGCCCAGCCTGGGGGCTCCTCTGCCCACACGAGCAGCCTGGAGCTAGGGAAAGAGCAGAGCTTTGGATTCGAACAACGTTTGCAGTTTTGATGAATAAACTGAACCCAATAATGACAGGACTGAGAGTGCTTCCGGGATTCGAGTGTCTGGAAGACTTCTGATTAAACAAGCGAGTGGCTAAGTCTGGAGGTTTCTTGCAGGAGGAGAACAGGGGCGTCTGCAGGAAAAATTAAAGTTCTCACATCACCGTAATCATGCTTCTGCGACCTGTCACCTAACTATGGAAATATCTTCATTAACAAGCAGCCGATGATGTGGTACTTTTAAATATACCTAGGTCTTCATCAATACTGTAAGAAGGTATATAGCACAAGGAACAAAAAATGTTACTATACTGTTTCTGGTGAAATGGCCAATATTGAGATTTTTAACAGCGAAAGTAAGCCGGAAATCATTTCTGCATGACAAACGAGCCGGAGTACTTTACTAATGCCTGAGATGGACTGATCAGTACCTCAGGGCTTCCCTCTTGTGTTCCTTCAATCATCTTTAAGGAAAGAAATCTTTCCATTCCTTCTTCTTTTTTTTCCCTGGAGACATGATTATATGTTACAGATAGAAATACATAACACTCGGACAGCAGCGTTCACCTACCTATTTTTTTTAAAGATTTTATTTATTTGTCAGAGAGAGAGGGAGAGAGCACAAGCTGGCAGAGCGGCAGGGAGAGGCAGAGAGAGAAGCAGGCTCC
The DNA here is from genome assembly GCA_002007465.1 of Ailurus styani. Taxonomy (NCBI): domain Eukaryota; kingdom Metazoa; phylum Chordata; class Mammalia; order Carnivora; family Ailuridae; genus Ailurus; species Ailurus styani. The sequence goes on from LNAC01000752.1 coordinate 146,243, forward strand.
CCGCTGAGCAAGGAGCCCGATGTGGGACTCGATCCCAGGACGCCAGGATCATGACCTGAGCTGAAGGCAGCCGCTTAACTGACTGAGCCACCCAGGCATCCCACACCTACCTATTTTTATTAGGAATTTTAGCCAGAACTTGTTAAGAATAATGCTAACAGGGGTCCTTGGTACTGCTAAAAACATTTAATGCACCTCAAAATTCCCATATAAAGTCAACTGTATTTTCTATCAAGTTAGACACGGACATGTTTATATAGTCAAGGTTTTGTGGTTTGTTGGCAACGGGCCAGGGCAATACATTGAGAGATGAGATTGGTATTTTTTTCTCCTGGTGGACAGAAAAGCTCCATCAGTCATGCTCTGAGGGCTCCTCTCTCATGGGTTGGGGGCAGAAGGCAGAAGGCGAAAGAAAGGGAGAGAGAGACTATCTTACAGTTAAAAACAAATTTCTGCTTTGTAACTACAGGTGATCCAAAGTTGGAACAACTTTAGTCCTCGCCAGCAAAAGATACACTCTTCAAACGCAAATCAGGTTGAAAAAACTGGATCTCAAACCCTACTGCTCATTAGAGCACCTGAGCTGATTTGAAGACCGCCCCCTCCCCCCTGCTCCAGACCATCAGAAGCTCTGGGGCTGGAAACCAGGCTGCAGCGTCAGTGGCTTAGAAACTCCCACAGGTGACTCCAGCCTGCAGACAAGACGGAGAGCCGGTGTTGTAAAAGGGTTCTCTGTACCCTGCTCTCTAAGTATGTTGGCCTTTTGTAATCAAATGTACAATTGTCCATAAAAATTAACAATGTAAGAACACTGCAAGGAAGTCAGCTTTACTGTTTTTATAGCACAAACCATTCCATTTCTGGGAAGAGCTACATTTGGGTGGTGGGGAGTTAGGATTTTAGGGTTCTTTAACTCATGAGTGAAAGATGATTACATATCTGTAGTCTGACCTAATAAGTGAATCCCAAGGTGTTTGCAAATACGATTTGTGTGCTTTGCAACTGAGCCAAGAGAGGACAACTACGGGGAGCAATGACAGCAGTAGGGAAAAGGTGACTGGTGACACCGAGATGTACAGGTAGAATGCCGTGATTGCTGGGAGAGGGGGGACATCAAAGCCAGTTCAGTCCAAGTTGAAGGTCATGGCATTTGATGTGGTCTTTGAAGCATTCATTCCAGGTAGAATGCCGTGATTGCTGGGAGAGGGGGACATCAAAGCCAGTTCAGTCCAAGTTGAAGGTCATGGCATTTGATGTGGTCTTTGAAGCATTCATTCCAGGAAAGGAAAAGTAGCAGGAGACAGAAATTGAGGGATGCCCACGGCAAACAGAACAGTTCAGTTTGGCTGAAGCAAAAAGAAGTAAAACATGATACAGTTGGAAAAGGAGATTGGGGCCACGTCTGGGAGGATCTTGCATGCCTACATTTGTGGCTCCAGGATGTGGGATGGGAGTTTCTCTGGACCCTTCTGCAGTGTGTGGCCCTGCTGTCTGCTCGCTGCCCTCTCCTCCCTCAGGACCGACAATGTCCTCACGGTCCCCCCCTCTGACGTCCTCTGCGGCCCCTTTAGACCTCTTCTTCCACTCATCCTGCATGTCTCTCATTCCCAAAATTCCATCACATTTCCTAAAAACCTCCTGTCCCAGAGTTCCATCCTGCCCTGTCCTCCTTTCTCATGGGACACCAGTGCAGTTCTGAACAAGTCTCACGCGCTTGAACTCCAAGCGGCAACCTGTGAGCCACCCGCTGTTCTTTCTCCTTCTCCCCCATCTTAAGAAGGCATCAAGTTCAGTGGGTCTCTCTCTCCAGCCTCCCTCTAATGCTCCAGGGGGTCCTACTCCTTTGGATACCCTGATGGCTCTACCGAGGCTCTCTGTCTCCAACATTAGTATCTTCCCGTCTGTTTCCCACATGGCTTCCGGGCAAAGTCCTGATCATGTGACTCCCCTGCTCAGGTTCCTGGTGCAGGGAGGGGGGGGGGCGGGAGGGGCAGAGGGATGGTCCAAGGTTAACGTCCAGACTCTCTACTTAGCACTTCTGGCCCCTTCTGATGTAACACTTGCTCACTTCCAGAGTGATCCCCGCCCACACACACTCCAGATTCTTCTCCCGCTGTCTCGGGTCTTTGCGCCTCCCTACACCTTGGTTCTACCTACACCTTGGTTCTCCTGCCTGGCTCACACTCTGCCCTTGTCATTCCTCCCCGAAGCCTTTGGAGACTCCCTGCTGAGTCCAGACGTTCTCCCTCGGTGCTCAACTCATGGTTCACACGGAACAGCAACTGCTAGTTCACCCGTCTGTCCCCAGGAGGAGATTCTGACCCACACAGACAGACATCTACTGGAGCCCTCCGTACATCACGACTCTTGTTTACAAGTCCGTCTCGGCTGGGAGCCTGTAAAAGCCTCACTGGGGAGGGCGGGCAACACTTCCCGCTCTGCTTTGTGTCTCTGGCAGTGAGTGTGGCGCCTGGCACATAATTAGCACTCAACTGGATGAGTGGCTGACTAATCAGAGCTGAGTGGCGGGAGGGCTCAGTCAGTCTGCGCACTGAGTGACCAACGCAGCAATGTGAGCCAGGGGCAGGAGGAGACTCAGACTCAGACTCAGACTCAGACTGACAGGTCTCTCTAGCCGCTTCTCTGGAGTCAGAAGCGCGGACACAGTTGACGATGGTTTCATTAACTTATTGAAAGAACCGGTTTGTCTAGCTGGACCATCTGAGCTTAAGTCCACCCAATGGCTTTAGTCCTCTGTCTTTTCTCTGAGTCTCAGTCATTGGATACCTGATCACATCGTGTCTTCACATGGCCGCAGAAAAACCCCAACCTCCCACCCTTTCCTGTTCACCCCGTTCCATTCCTTTGGAGCAAAACCATGAATCCTCCCAGGAAGAGCTGTTTGCATTTAATTGGAAAAAACAAAGTGCATTTGTTCACAGATGCCACACTGGCTCCATCAGGGGTGACTTATCAAGGAATGTGTTTCAATCAATCAGTTTCAATCTGTTTCTACAAAAAAACTTCACAATGGGTTTCAAGGTGGATACTTGATCTGATCCGTCCTTCTCCTAAAGAGATACGACCAAATTCCCAGCTCACTCAGAGAAAACAATGGATTTCCCAAGGATAACGGACTCACTGGGAGAAGGGGAGGAATTTGCATCGTTACCAGATATCTTCCGAAATGCAGGTCCGAACTGTTCTCGGGGACTGTTTCACTGAAATCCTACTGTACCAATGTCTCCCAGACCAGGGCCCCGATTGCCTCATAGATAAACCTGTCTAAAGGCATCAGGGGCTAGGAACAAAACTCCTTTTGTATACAGTTATCACCCACTAAATTTTGCCGGGAGTTAATGGCCCGATGGGAAGAGCAGAGAGGTGGGTTTCTTCTGCGTGTGTAGGCGATCTCCGGAAACAGTCTCCGGGACTCCACCATCCATCCCTCCTGTGCCCTCTTCCACCCAGTCAGCTAGGGAAGCCCAACACTCCTACGACAGCCCTGCTACGACAGCCCTGCTATGACAGCCCCGCTACGACAGCCCCGCTTCGAGCTCCCCCTCCAGAGCTGGCTTCGAAAGCATTAAAGTTCACGCATGCTCCATTCCTTCCGAACAGAGCTCAGTCATTTAAACATCTGCCCTTGGCTCGGGTCATGATCCCGGAGTCCTGGGATCGAGTCCCGTGTCAGGCTCCGTGCTCAGCGGGAGTCTGCTTCTCCCTCTCCATCTCTGCTTTCCCCTGGCCACCAAATAAGTAAATAAAATCTTTTATTAAAAAATGAAAGTGTAAAAACCATGTTTGGCTCACAGGCTGTACAAAGAGAGGACCGGAATTGCAGCGCAGTTTCCAGACCCTGTTTCACAGCGGCGCCCGCCAGCCTTGCCCACGAATATAGTGTTAGTTGCGAAGGACACCGGGCCATTTCAGAAATCAGATTTAACCTCACTGGTGAAAGTGATGACAGAGGTTCAGGGGGATGACTCCTCTGAGCAGAACAATACTCACTGAGACAAATAAAGCAATGGGGATAGAAGAAGGAGGGGAGGAAGAAGGAGGGTGGGGAGAGCAGAGAAGCAGAGGAGGAAAGAGCAGGAAAAGGGACAGAAGGAAGAAAGAAGAGGGAGAGGAGCAGGATGAGACGGAAGAGGGAAAAAAGAAAGTTTGGAGGCAGAAGGGAAAGTATTGAGTGATTAGCATGTATCAAACATTCTCCCGCGCACTCTATACACCTTCTTTTATTTCATCCTCCCAAATCCTGTGAAGTACGCATTATTCCTCCCATTTTACAAACACTGAGTTATTTATAAATGGCAGGATGATGCTTCAAAGCCAGGTCTACGTTACTCCATGGCCCACACCTCCGTTCCACTCGGGTGTCTGTAGAATCAGATATGTCATTTCTATTATTTTTATGCACATCTTATATAGTGAACTTCCAGGACACCGAGTTTTTAAGTCTTAAGGAATCTTAAAGAGGACATTTTTGTGGCCACAGGAAAAAAGGTTTGTGCATTCAAAATCTTTGCTAAATACATTTTCTGACATTGAAATTCATTTGTTAGCAGTGGGTGCTCAATGGCACACGGAAAATGTACCTCAGCATGGTATTTGAGAACCATACGAAAGTTAATGTAAATGGGTCTCTATATGCCAATTAGTTTAGATTCAACAAGAAACTTTTCCTTTTAGCTCACTTTACATAAATTCACACATTTATTGTATTCTCCTATCTCTGCTCAATAGCATATACATATATATCTTAAGATTTTATTTGTTTATTTGACAGAGAGACAGAGAGAGTTAGCATAAGCAGGGGGAGCAGCGGAGGGAGAGGGAGAAGCAGGCCCCCGCCGAGCAAGGAGCCCGATGCGGGGCCATCTCAGGACCCTGGGATCCTGACCTGAGCTGAAGGCAGATGCTTAACTGACTGAGCCACCCAGGCGTCCCTCAACAGCATATTTCACTGGAGACATGAATTCTTTCTCAGGTTGGCAGGCAGATGAAATTACATAGAACTCATCCCCTACTCCTACCTCAGCCTCTAAATGATTCTTGGGGCAACTTAGCAATCAGGGGGACCCAGGGAGAACTCTCCATCACTCTTCCCAGTAGTGATAGGGAAAGCGTTTCTCTCACCCAAAGGATGCCGGGTAACTAACCAGACGGACCATCACTACTGAAGTTGCTTACATTTATCTTTGATGCACATAACTAAGCAGACAAACCATCACTACTGAATTTGCTTATGCTTATCTTTGATGCAGGCATAAAGCCAAAGGTCAGGACTTAGACCTTGGGTCTCTCTTGTTGCTTTCAATGGCTTTTCTCCAATTCTATATTTTTGTGGGGCACGATGGTGCGCAGCGGTGGAGATCGCCATGCTTGGAACAGCACGCGCAGTGAATGGGGCTGGGACCTCCCCCAAACACAAGTTATAGAACTCAGGGTGGTTATAGGACAGAATCCTCTGCTCCAAATAAAAGTGCAGAACAACCACAAGCAGTAAGTGGAATACCGTGATCAAAGAAACTCAGCATTCCACCCAAAGTCCTATACACACTGCCAAGAGTATACACAGACAAAGTGCAGCTTCCCTGCTTCTCGGTGTTTTTGGGTATCAGACACATGCTTCGAAGCTTGGTCTAACCCATCTTTGTTACTCTTTTTGTAATTAGCTGTGTCTGTCAGGGCGAGGCACACAGCAACACCCAAGAAATGACTGTTGAATTAAATCAAATCAATAGCTAACCTCCCAGACATTAAGACTTCAGAGCCTTATCTGAAAATTCCTCACTTGCAGGAATTTTGACCTATTGTAGACAAAAGTCATCTAACCGAGTGGTTCTCCAAGTGTGGTTTCCAGACCACCAGCATCAGCATCACCTGGGAACTTGTTAGAAAGACCGACTCTTGGGTCCACCCCAGTCCCAGTGAATGAGAAACTCTGGAGGTGGAATAAGACTGTGTACCGTGATAACCTTGCAGGTGATTCTGAAACACAGTGAAATCTGTGAACCACGGTGACCTCATGAAAAACAGTATTGTGGGATTCCTCCTTTCCTGAAAAGAAGCCGTGAAGAGGGAGAGATGCATTTCCCACATTTGGGGTCAATGTGGAAGATTTTGGTAATAGGTAGACATATTCATTAATCTCCTCAAATTTTAAGGGCTCGGTTTTGTCTCATAGGTCAACATGCAGTGCTGAACCCAATAAATTTATCAGATGGAACAGTAATACTATCAGGAGGCATGTTTCGTTTTTGCTCTTCCCCATCTTGTTCCATAAGACATGGGCATCACCAGCTAACATACTGAAAGAGGGGGGACGAGGCCTGCAATCTAAGGAGGGAAGAGCAGAGGGCAGGAAGGATGTTGTATCTTTTTTTTTTAAAATACATTTTTTAAAGATTTTATTTATTTGACAGAGAGAGATCACAAGTAGGCAGAGAGGCAGGCAGAGAGAGAGGAGGAAGCAGGCTCCCCGCTGAGCAGAGAGCCCGATGCGGGCCTCGATCCCAGGACCCTGAGATCATGACCTGAGCCGAAGGCAAAGGCCTTAACCACTGAGCCACCCAGGCGCCCCAGGATGTTGTACCTTGAACTTAATCTACGGAGCGCCACATTTCCCCAAGTCGCGGACCGTCAGACTTCTTTGTCCCGAGTAAAAATCATACCACTTCATGTAACTCACTCTTTTCCAAGTTTCCGTCAGCTGAACACCATTCCTATCTGAGACAGAAGCGAAAAACCATTTAAGCCATCATTTCTAGCCTTAAAAAGTTGAATCAGCAACAGTCAGCTCAGGACGGAGCAGGGTCAACAGCACGGAACAAAGCAGGCGTTTCTACTCTTTGTGATTACAACTGTCTAAACATTTCTGACAGATTTCATGTGGTAATGTTTTTCTGAATGTCATCTTACAGCAGTTAAACAATAAAGAATGAAACTGGAAACTTGAAAAAGCTAATCAAAGAAAATGAACTGTAATCGTTTTTTTGGAAGCTAAATGGCACCAACATCTGAACATCCATTATTTCTTTCGTCATTCCAGCATTGTGTGCTATCGTTATCTATTCTTTCAGCGTTCTGAAAAGGCTTTAGAATCTGCTGATTGTCATCAACCCGCAACGGAAGCCACAAAGCTCTACAACACCACTGGACCACGGCAAATGTAGCAAAGATAGTTAAGTACTGCAAATGGGGCTACTGTTGCCAAATAAGCAACATCACAAAGCTGGAGTTACAGTACTGACATCTGGGCACTTTCAGAGAGCAATCTGTACATGAGCATGAACAAAAACTGCCTGGGATTAGTCACATTTCCAATGGTTCCACTGAGAAAACTGGCAAATCCTGAGTTTAGTCACTTAGCTACTGGCAGATGAAATACACAAGATCCAAAGAGAAGAGCCGTGTTTCTGGGCAACCCCTTTCTCCATATACCTTTAATCCAACACCAAGTTAATTTGTATACATGAGTGTCTGGAATTCGACATGCCATGGAAATATTTTATTATCTCCTGCATTTACTTTGGGTAAATACTACTTAATTTGACTCCCTTCTGAGTAATTAAAAGTGCATTATCTCAATGGAAAATAGAATTAGTTTCATTATGCAATTTATTTTTGAATTAAAAACAGCCAGATAGCAAGCAAATGCTCAGAGGTCATAAGCTGGATGATACATAATTTGAAAAGCAGAAATTAATACAATCCAATGAATGGCACAACAACACAGAGAAAGACGAGTCAATTCCAAATAGTTTGCCTTTTTCAGATGTGTCTTTCTTGACAGTTAAGCATAGGTCATAAGGACTAGAAAATGGCAGTAACACCAGTGTTTTGATTTTTTTTTTAATTTTGAAGACTTTTTTTTTTAAAGATTTTCTTAAATTGTATTTATTTGGGAGAGAGAGTGTGTGTGCTCGGGCACTAGCACAAGGGAGGAGCAGAGGGAGAGGAAGAAGCAGACTCTTTGCTGAGCAAGGAGCCTGGTGCAAGGCTTGATCCCAGGACCTGAGCTGAAGGCAGATGCCTAATCCACTGAGCCACCCAGGTGCCTCTGAATACTACGGTTTGTTTGTTTGTTTTTTTTTTAGAGTAGCTTTAGGTTCAAAACAGAATTCAGAGGAAGGTACGGTGATTTTCCATGTGCTCCCTGCCCCCACACATGCACAGACTCCCCCATTATCAACATTCCCCACCAGAAGGGAACATTTTTACCACTGATGAAACTGTGATGACACATCACAATCATGCAACGTTCCTAGTTCATCTCAGGGCTCGCTCTTGGTGTTGGGCACTCTAGAGGTCTGGACACATGATAGTAAGGTGTACCTATTATTATAATATATGGAGTATTTTCACTGCCCTAGAAATCTTCTGTGCTCTGTTCATCCCTCCTCCTCGCGCCCAGTACTAACGTCTGGCAACCACAGATCTTTTTACCGTTTCCATAGTTTTGACTTTCCCAGAATGCTTGGAATCATATACTACGTAGCCTTTTCAGATTGGCTTCTTGCACTTGGTAATATGCATGTAAGTTTTCCTCATGTCTTTTCATGACTGGGTAGCTCATCTCTCTTTAGCCCTGAATCCTGTTCCATTGTCTGGATGGACCATGGTTTATTTACCCATTCATCTACTGAAGACATCTTAGTTGCTCCCAAGTTTTGGCAATCACCAATAAGCTGCTATAAATATCGGTGGAAAGGTTTTGGTGTGGACATAAGTTTTCAACATTTTGGAGCAAATACCAAAGAGCAGGACACACTGGATCATACAGTAACAGTATGTTTAGTGTTCTAAAAACCTCCAAACTGCCTTCCAATGGGGCTGTACCATTTTGCATTCCCACCGGCACTGCGAGAGCAATCCTCTTGCTCCACATGTTCTTCTGTGTTTAACGTTGTCGATGTTCTGGAGTTTGGCCATTCTGATAGGTGTGAAGTGGTTCCTGTGGGTGGTGAGTTTTTTCTTTTTGGTTTCTTCTTTTTTTCACTAAGATATAACTGACATACAACATTATAGGAGTCTCAGGCGTACAACATAATGATTTAATATCTGTATATATAGTGAAATGATCACTACAATAAGTCTAGTTAACATCTGTGACCATACATAGTTACAGAATTTCTTCTTGTAATGAGAACTTTTAAGACTTACTCTCTTAGTAACCTTAAAATAAGCAACGCGGTATTATTAACTATAGATGCCATGCTATACAATGTATCCTCACGATTCGTTGATTTTATACCTGTTTTCCCAGCACCATTTTTTGTAGACACACAATCCTTTCCCCATTGTATATTCTTGCCTCATTTGTCAAAAATTAATTGACCATATATGTGTGGGCTTATTTCTGTGCTCTCTTCTATTCCACCGATCTCCAAGTCTGTTTCTGTACTAATATCATACTGTTTTGATTACTATAGGTTTGTGATATGGTTTGAAATCAGTGAGCGTGATGCCTTCATTTGCTCTTTTTTTCTCAAAATTGCTTTGGCTCTTTGGGGTCTTTTGTGATTCCACAGGATCACTGTTGTTTTAATTTGCATTTCCCTGATGACATATCACGTGGAGCATCTTTTCATATGCTTATTTGCCATATACATACATTATTCAGTGTATAGCCAGTTATTAATTATAGCTGTCACATGTATATTTTTATTGTATGTAAATGAGGAGAGTGATCAATGTTTCTTTTGACCTTGCCTGAAACTAATAGATCACCATAATTCTTGGAGTGGGCAGGGAAGGGAGTGACATGATTGCTAATTCCGGAGTGTAATTGAGCTACAGAAGTCTGTGTGGTTAAATACGCCACATCGAGTGAGGGGAACAACCACCAAACAAGAAGAGACATACAATAATTTTCAGTGTTTGAGACATATGCTTCCTGGTGGTCAGGAACACCCAGTGCAGCTAGCATGGCCTGGGTTCAAGGCCCGGTTCCCCACTTAGTCACTGCGCCTTAGGCAACTAACATAAGGTCTGTTTGCCTTGCTTTCCTCACGTGTAAAAATGGGAATCACAGTTGCTACCTCACGGGGTAATTACGAAGGTTCAGTTAGCGTAGAGCTTAGCATGATGTCTGACGCAGAGGAAACATCCTGAATTAGCTGTTGTTATTACCACCAGCATAAGACACATTAATATCTAATCCACCAAATTTCCTATACTGGTTGAGCTAGCACTTTGCTCTAAAATGTCTAAAAGAAATTAAACCCAATCTTTATCTAGTCAAGGCCAAAATCAATGGTTTGCCTCCACAACTCTACTGGCAACTTGTAAATGAGGACCTAACATGCCACGATTCATAGAAATCTAACACAGGTCAACTTAGGAAACGCGGGTCAATGCGGTGGAACGGGGGCCATTCGGAATCAAAGAGTGTGAATGCCTCATCCTCCGTTTCCTCCCCCTTGTGATTAATTAACGGCCTTACTGCATCCACCCACCAGCTGTATCCTAGCTCATACGCCTGACCCCAACCGAGGACTACAACAGTATAATGAAAACTGTGCTTCTAATTGTCCAGCGGGCGATCGCGGCTTGGCTAAGAAAGGCTCTTTTCACTCTCCTCCTTTCTGATTAACTAGATGGCTTTATAAATCCCCTTAATAAGTTCATTTGTGTAACCCAAGGCGAGCTGCCCTTCCTTCCTGCTGCTAAGAGGGCTCAGCTGCTTATCTTTGGATGTGACCCATCAAAAGAGAATTGTTAAAAAAATTTTTTTTAATCTGCTAAATTGACAAGTACCACTGATGTCTCAACTCCTCCGATTTAGGGAGGTTTTCCTATATCATAAAGGAAGTCTGAGTCATGCAGTAAATTGAGAGACCAGCAGAAGTCTTTTCTAGTTCATAAAAGGGTCCTCGTGACTGTGGATGTGGTAACTGCGAGCGGGTTCACGTAAAGTAACTAATACTTCCACTGATCTTCATCGTTTCTAAGTGGGTTCCACACGCCTTGTCTCCTTCAGCCCACCCAGCACCTCTGTCGCATCGTACTGTTGTTAGTCTCATCTTACGAGGGAGACAGATGAGGCGCAGAGAGGTCAAGTAATGTGTACCAGATCACACGACGACCGAGTTTTAGACATGGGCTTGGTTTCCGGTCTTGTGACTTGAGATCGTGTGCTTTTCCCCGGATAACACGTGGGCCAGCGATCCACCTGTTGTCCTTGGCCCCACACCTGCCCCACCTGGCTTTGTACTGCCGGGGCCTGGAGTTGGCCAAAGAAATCTCCCCCTGCCTTTCCCAGTCGTCTTCCCATTTGGTCCTGCTAACTGGAGGCCCAGGTGGGCAACACGAAGGTGGGACGGAGACAGAAGGGTCCTGGTTTGGACTCAGGATGCGGCGGCTGATGGCACTTGCTGGAGTCGCAGTGCGGCAGGTACGAGCCTGGACTCCAGCAGCCCGGAAAGGAACGGCCCTCGTTCATTCGTTCTAATCCTGGTTGAGGGAGCACCTCTTGAACAGACCCAGCATCACAGGTGCCTGTCTCGACCCGCACACAAGAGCGGCAGCGAGTTCCCGGGCTCCAGCCCCAGGATGTCAGCTGCTTCTGCTCTAGGTATAGCCTCTCTGTCCCTTTTGCACTTCCAACATCCCTCCCTCTCTTTTCTGCAGGTCCAGCTTCTCCAATCCATCCCCTTGTTTAAAACACCTACTGTGGCTTCCACGTGCCTCTGTACCTGGCCTTATATACACATATCGGTTATGTGACAGCTCTTCGGGAGAAGGGTATAAAGCAGGTGGCGTTGTCCCTTCCCTGACAAAATGTGTAAGCTCTCTGGGTAATAGAACGAACACATTCAAACCAAGAGTAAACAAGATACAATAGGTTCCAGGGCTGACAAGGCAGATGGCAGACTCTGTGTGCGGCGGGGAAAAGCACTTCATCACAACTCTGCTTGCTCAGTGCACGGACTGGGCCCCGCTCCTGTGCTCCTCCTCCTCCGGCAGCGGGCACGTCTGTGCTCAGCCAGTCAGAAGCAGCCCTGCGGCCAGCCCGCCCTCTGGTCGTCCGAATCACTTCCCCTTTTCTGGACACGCTGGGTTATACTTCCTGCCCCCAAGCCAGCTCTGGTGCCAAGTTGTCTGCTCTATTCTTGTTCAGTTTCCTGTTCATTAACTTCTGGCTCGTTATAACATTAGCATCCCTTAACCCACATTTGCATCACCATACATAAGAAACTTTTTGTCTGTAGCAAAAGGGGCCACGATTACTACACATGTATAATTTGGGATGGAACTATTAATTACACCAGGGTTAAGAGTGGGAGAAAAAGTGATTAGATGACTGTTAGGCTGTCCAATTTTTCAACCCTCATTAGATCTGTTGCCTTCACTTTTTTCTCCTCTAAAATCGGAGAATTCTCTGTCACGTGGGATCAAGTTTTATTTGTTTTTAAAGCAACTCCTCCTTACTGAGGGCTTACTCTCTACCAGGTCCTTTGCATACGTTTAAGTTTCTTCCACCTCCCCCAAACCAAATGCCTTCCCATTGTACAGGTGAGCAAAGTGAGGCCCACCGTGGTGAAGTCATTCCCCCCTGCTTCTTACTTGCCACTGGCAAAAGCAGGACTCACACTGTCTGGCTGTCTGCCTCTTGAGCCTGTGCCCTTGAAAACAAGCGAAACCATCCCTGTTCCCAAGGGTGGAGTAGAAGGACATCCGTGACAAGCGCCCGGCACCCCTGCGGTCCATGGGCCACGCTGCGGTCCGTGTCCTATGTCGGGGGGCCGCATCACGGGACAGAGCCTCCTCAGGACGCTGAGGACAGGCTCAAGCAAAGGGACCCTGAGTGGCTTAGCTCCTCTCTGGGTTATCATGTGGGATTCTGCACCACCGTATTCGAGAAGGGTTCCCGGCAACATGGCAAGGAAGCAAACCAAGCCCGCACTGCATCCCGGAGGTGATCTGCAAGACGCAAAGGCTGACTCTTTGTTTCACATGGTCACCGAAGGGATGGGAATCTCCCTTCGGCCTGATGCCCCTGCACACGCTACAAAATCTTCAGAAGGACCGAAGAGCAGGCAATTAGAGAAGCACAGGTTCTGAGGCAATTGGCACCCTTCTGTCCCCACACCTAGTGGACAAGACTGGATTTCCAAAAAAGTAGGGAACAGGAGAAGTTTCTCCGTTGCGCTTCCTATTGGAGCACTTTTTCTTACTCAGGTGCCAGCTTTTCTCTCTCCCATCAGAGGAGAGGGAATACTGTATTTTTCCCTGGGCAGAGCTGAACTATGGAGCCACTAAGGCATTACCTAAGGATGAGACCTCAGAGGTTTCATCTGGGCAGGAATCGAAGCTTAAAGTCCCCGGCATATGGGAGATCATCTAGGCCACTCAGGTTGGTCACCAACGCCCCAGAGGCCGATGTGACTGAAGCAGCAGCCACACAGTAAATATGGAATGGAATCAAGGAAGCAAGGGCTGGCAGGCGACGTTGAGGTACTAGCCAGTGGACTGGGTGTGTTTTTAAGAGACAGGGAGGTTACGGAGTGGCGGCAGGGGTCGGGGGCCCTCCTAGCTTCCTGAAATCGCCACACGAATGCAGCGTCAGCGCAGGCCTTGGGGGGCGACAAAGATTTTGTATTGATAGGAAACACTCGGGCTTTGCTGTTCACACAACAAAACACAGACCCGGCGATTGGGAGACTTCTAGGAATATGGTTCTAATTCATATGGTATCTTGTGGTTTTACAACTAGCAAATTAAATGAATTATAGGGGGAAAAAAAACTTCTAAAAAATGATAATCCCTCTCCCCAAATAATCCATTTCCCTCTCCCAGTATAAACACTACTATGCCTTTGGCAGAATCCTTAATGTTATTTATATCTTGAGCAATGCATTATTTTTATCTAAAAGAGAGCACTAGGCAAAAACTTCAGTGTCTTTGAGGACAAGAGTCTTTACTTACAGTATGTGTGTCTGGGCCCGTTGAGAGCCTCCTCTGTGTCACTGCCAGGAATTAGTCACCAGCCAAATGCCCAATCAGTTTTTGTAAACTTATGATTAGCTTTCATCCCAACAAAGCCCATGTTTGTCATTAGGATACTTGCTTCTCTAGCTACTGGTTCAAGGATCAGTGACATACTTCAAAGATTCTGGGAACAGTTTCTGTTCTTTGCGGAGAGCATTTGTTCTCCCCAAAACAAATGCTAGATTTGTTCGTTTGCTCCAAAGAACGAGAGGAACATTGCTTTTGATTGTTTTCCAACTCCACCTCCGCATTAAACAATGGAAAGCCACACTGCCCTTTCCTCCAGCTAGCAGAAGCTGCGAGTCAGCGGAGGTCTACAGGGCGGCATTTCAGAACCTGGAGGAGTCACTGTTACACCAAAGTGAGGCAGGACAAAGTGAGCAGCTAGTGCCGTTATCTGACCCAGGGCTAAAACTCTGAATTTCTGTAAGTCCTCCTTCACTCATTCATTGAGCAAATTAAGCACCCATTATGTGCCAGGCACTCTTCCTGGTGCTGGGATACATTAATGGACACAACAGGCCCTCCTGGATTTTATGCTCCAGCGGTGGGAGATAGATAGCAACAAAAAAATAAATCATAAGTTATTTAGTTTGCGGTAAGTACTGCGAAGAAAAAACTAAAACTGGAGAGGGAGACAGGGTTTCAAACTGTGTCTGTGTGCCCATGTGTACACGTGCACGGGTGTACTTGTTCACTGCAGGGTCGGGAACCAGCTCACCAGAACATGGTGTTTGAGCACAGGCCGGAAGAAGAGGCAGCAAGCTATTAGGGCACATGCAGGAAGAGTGTTCCAGACAGAGGGAACCACAGTGCAAAGGCCCTGAGGCAGGAGGGTGTCTAGCTTATTCAAGGGACACTGAAGAGCCAAAGTACCAAGAGCAGAATCAGGGGAGAGGAATCAGAGCGAGGCCAGGGCAAGGGCTTTGGCTTTATACAAACTTCACTAGGACACAGAGAAAGGTAAGTAATATCCGAATGAAACACTTGGAAATGAAGAGATAAGGAATACAATGAAATACAAATTGAAATAAAATGCAGGTTGCAAAGCCGTACTTTATTATTCCTGGTGATCATGTTTCAAGAAAAAAGTACATATTTATCATGATCCTTGTCTAAAAGGCACCACTGAAATTATCAGAAGCTAAGTAAGTGGGAGATTTATGAGTAGATAGTTCTGCTGTGTGGCGATTTAAGGGATTTGTGGGCCAGGGCTCCTCTGTCCAAAATAGAGAAGAGCTCGGTGTCGAATTATACTACTTGGGTTAAATGAGAGGATTTCATTTTCCTTCCTTTAGATCTCCAGGGCCATTTGTTTTCTAGATTCTTCTATTAAAACACAAACACTGGGGCACCTGGGTGGCTCAGATGCTTAAGCTCCTGCCTTCGGCTCGGGTCATAATCCCAAGGTCCTGGGATCGAGCCCCGAGTAGGGCTCTCTGCTCAGCGAGGGGCCTGCTTCTCCCTCTCCCTCTCTCCCCTGCTCTCTCTCTCTCTCTGTTTGCCTGTCTCTCTCTCAAATGAATAAATAAAACAAACAAACGGAACACCAACTCTGGGTCAGGATGGGAAGGGGCCAGGAAAAGAGCAGGGAGTCACACGTAGAACAGGTACCGGGGAACCTCTTTGGCAAAACAGCAGACAGTGACTCCTGCCTTTGAATCCTGTGTGAAGAGCACCTACAGAGGTTCCTCGGGAAGAGATCTAGGAAGGGAGAGGTGGGCCCGGAGGTCGGGGGGGGAGGGTGACGAGGTACAGAACGCAAGTTCTATTCATGTGGACAAATGTCATGCCTGTGAGCAAACCACACCGATGCCAAACATTCCAAAACCTTGTTATTATATATATATTTTTCAGATACATCGGTCACACTAGGAGAATGCCCAGCACTGCTATTAAACCACCTTGCTTTGGGGAGGCCTTTCCCACCACATCGCATCGTCTGGCCTGGAGGTTTTTTTCTCTTTCTGTCGCAGTCATTTGTGCTACACGGGTGCACAAACATGGAACGGGTATTTAGAACCTCAGGTGCATGCAAACAGCCCTGACAGCCGTTAGATTTGTTATTTGATGCGAATGAGCAGCAAGGTAACAGCTTTGACCTCCATATGAGACCTTATTTGTCCCGTACGCACAGAGCACTGACCAGGGCTCCCAAGGCCAAGGGCTTCCCTTACGAACGAATGGAGCGTTCAGGTGGACACGTCTCCCGCTCAGGCGGAGGTGTGGTGGGTGAAGCACAGAGCTCTGGAATTCGACTCACTTGGTGTGAACCCCCGCTCTACCCTTCTCTAGCCGTGTGTTCACGGGCAATGGGCACCTCGGTTGCTTCATCTATAAAATGACACTTACTGAGAGGATGACATGGGACGGAACACGTAAAGTGCTTAGAACATGCCTGATCCTTGATAAGCCTCATCAACAGTGCCTGTTTTTGTAGCGGAACATAATGTTTTCAGAATAAGTTCTACTGGGGATACTCAGTTCCACTATTCACGGATGGCTGTCTGCATACAAATGGAATACTTTGACCAACTTCAGCTGACATTTTGTATAGGCGCAGACTTGACAAAAACCAAACCTGATAGGCTTTTTAAAAAAATACTGCTTTGGACCTATTTTGACTTTTCTCAACTGTTATTGTAACACCGTGTTAATTTTACCTGATTAAATATTGAAGAAGGGCCATCGCCATTGGGAAGACATTAAAATATATGAAATTAAACTAATCTGTCTTTATGGAATAGGGCCTTAGAGGATCCCAGATGCTATTTTTACGATAAACGTCTGTCTTCTAAAAAGGCCATCATGTCATACCTATAGGCCAAAGAAATGGAGAAGCATCAGACAAGTGCATCCCCGGGTAAGCT
The DNA here is from genome assembly GCA_002007465.1 of Ailurus styani. Lineage (NCBI taxonomy): Eukaryota > Metazoa > Chordata > Mammalia > Carnivora > Ailuridae > Ailurus > Ailurus styani. Next base: position 163,114 of record LNAC01000752.1, read on the forward strand.
GAGACCTTTCAAGGAAATAACCTGCTCCGTGTTGCTTGTGCTCCCCTCGGGGCAACACTGAAACAGGAACAGGTCAAACCAGCAGTTCCAGGCAGGAGTGCAAAGGTCTACCCTGGCTGAGGCGCAGAGGCCAGGAGGAAATAAAATTTGCATCAGATCTGGCTTTACCACTTAGGGTGTTTTTCATTTTCTTTCATAATTTATTGTAAAATCGAAATGATGGTGATGATTGTGCAGCCCGAAGAGACTTCAGGAATCAGAGAAGCTCAAGCATGGAAAAGAAACGTCTCTGCATTCAAATACTTCTGGCCAAAATATAATACTGTCGACTCAGCAACAGAAACTCCTCTTTAAAAAACAAATTCTGGGGGCGCCTGGGTGGCTCAGTCGTTGAGCGTCTGCCCTGGCCTCAGGTCATGATCCCAGGATCCTGGGATCGAGCCCCGCATTGGGCTCCCTGCTCGGCAGGGAGCCTGCTTCTCCCTCTGCCACTCCCCCTGCTTGTGTTCCCTCTCTCGCTGTGTCTCTCTCTGTCAAACAAATAAATAAAATCTTAAAAAAATAAAAAAATTAATTAAAAAAACAAATTCTGTTTTACTTTACATTTTATTCAGGGAACAAATTTTACTTTGATTGAATATGTATTTCAATGGAACTAGATTTCAGTCATAAAATCTCCTTAAAAATAATTCTCTACAACAGTAAAAAAGGAAACTGTTGAAGATCCTCTATGTTCTATAAATACAGGTAAAACAAATTACAATGAAGGAGTATACAAGGCACAGCTCTATCATGCCGAGAAGAGAAAGCATAATTTTGATTTAAAAAATGAATTTAAATTGTAATGAACTCTCTGACATCACTTGCAAAGAATTCCATATGATCTGAACAATTTAAAATTAGTTCTATTGTATATCCTAACAAAACACTTCCCATTCCTTTTACCAGGAAGCAAATTACTGACTGAAGATAAATGTAATTTCATTATAGATGCCAAAGCGTCTTATAGGCCAGCCTGATTGAAAACAATGCAAGTAAAATGCGGAAAACAAATCAGAAGCGTTTTTCTATAAAATTTACAGAAATATTTAAAAGTATTAATTTTCCAGAAAATAAGTTCCAAGGCCCGCGTGGATCACCAGTATGACTTCTAGAATAGGAACTGATGCGGAATTGGTACCAGGCACCTGGAGACCATTAGCAACAAGACTTACCATTAACATCTGGAGCTGCAGAAGGAGACTGGCTGGGGGACACCCCCACCCCCTGCAATGCATGAACCACAGAGCTGCTTACTCTCTCATGCCACGATTCTGGAATAACTGGAAAGAGTGCCATGTCCAATCTGGGCACTTTCTCTGCTTATCCTACGTACGTGAGAAATAGAAGGGTCAGATACAAGCTAATAAGATGGTGCTAAAATAAAGAAAGAAAGAAAAGGAAATTTCGGTGATTTTTCTATTGTTTAAAAACTGCACTTCTTCTCCATGTGATTGATGGAAGAGAAGATGAATGGCCAGTGGCATGAGTTTGGATTACCCAGGAGCTCGAAATAAAAAATTTATGAATATAAATTATGATTTGGGCATTTAAAATTATGATTTGAGGCATTAACGATGCCAGAATTTGTCCATAAGTACATGTGAATTCCCTTTGCAGCCAACTCATCACTTTAGGACAAAATTTCTGAGCCCTGTGATTCATCTTAGCACACGCCCTGGGGTTAAGCCGTTTTTCATCTACAAATATGAAAGAATTATTAAAATGGAAATGTTTCATGGAAATACCACCTCAGTCACTTGGCATGTGTCTAAGTGACCTCCCTTTCCAAACAGTGGCCACGGGACAGACGAAACCACGGCCACGGACAGAGCGAGCACAGAAACAATGAAGCTCTTTCCCGCCCTTACGCTGGACTCAAATGGGTCTGCTTAGTAATAATGACATATTGTCCCGTGTTATTGCTTCAAAAAAATGTTTCCAGTGACCCTTGGGAATGCTATGTACTGTTTTCCTTCAGTTTTGCCCTTGGCAAAATTTTCTTTGTTCGGCTCCCTCTCTGAGAAAGTCATTTCAGTCTGAATTGTGTACATTCTAGGTCTTTCGGTTAATAAGAGTTTTTGACCTTTCGGTTTCAACAGCCAGTTCTTCTCTTGGACATGATTGATGGCATTAATTCTTCTCGCATGTGGTCCGTGGGAAACCACCCCCACCTCCTTCAAATAAGTGTATGGATTCTGAGGACGACCTGGGATGACCAGTTATGACCGTCGCCAACCCAGTTCTCTGAGTTTCGGAGATGAAAGTCACCCGAGGGAGAGATGTCTCCACTGAGATTGTGTTCAGGGAACAACGGGACAAGACCATCCTGGGTTTAAACAGGACAACGAAAGGCAAGGCTCTGCTCTTGTCCAGCTGCAGCTTGCTCGACTCCTGCCTGGCATGTCTGCTTGTCATTCTCGAAGCCTCTCTCCTCATTTTGGGGTCTCTGTCCTTATGCACCCACCACGGCGCTAACTGCCTACCTGCTTTCTTCATCTTTAATGGGGTTTCACGACATTTTCCTAAAATACTGATGCCAGATGAACTTTCTCGAAACAACGGTTGGGCAGACATCACTTCTCACACCGTAATGGGTTCGTAATTGAATGTAATTCAAACACCGTACGGTACATTCACAATCCGACATATTTCAGACTTGGCATGTTCATGACAAAACCCTATGTTCTTCCCCAAAGCAGCCCTTCTGCTCAGTAGCACCACCAACCCCCCAGTGTCTCAAGCCAGGGGTCGGGCCTTGCTTTTCCTCATTTCTCATTCCTAATCGGAATATGGGTCCATTCAGTCAGCATAAACTGTCCTCTCTGCAAGCCCTTGCCAGGACCCTGGGTCAGGCTCTCCAGCTTAGCAGCTCCGATCGCACCCATGTATGCAAGTTCCTGGGGGTTTGTTCCAAACTCAGATCTGATCACGTGACTCCCTTACTCAAAATCCTTACGTGGAATCCCACAACCTGTCCCAAACTCCTGGCCCAGACCATACTCTCCAACGCGCCTTCACAGTACCTCCGACTTCTTCGCATTTCGTCGTACCGGGGCACTCACAGTGCATAGACTGCAAGGCTTCGAGGGGATCTACTGCGACCCTGCTCATGGCTGGGGCGTCCTTCTCCACCTCTCCCTGCGAGACGCTTATTCACCCTCGGTGTTCCTCCTCCAGGTTTTTCCTGCTGCCCCCGTGCAGAGCGGTCGCCCCTCTGTATCACCATTACACACTTATATACACACCCACACGCACGCACACACACACACATAAATATATACGCTGTTATTTTTACTTTTGGGGGACTAATGACACCATGCTGGTATTACCGTGCTTGATACATGTCACGTACAACTTGCTCGCTACCCTTTGATGTCCGAAACATATTAGCTCATTCATGAAGGAATGAATGAACAAATGTTTATTCATTCATTAAAGAAAGAAAGAAGGAAAAAAACCTCTTCAAAGTCACTTTCAACCGCTTCTTACTCAGGTCTACCTTCTGCTCTAAATTCGTTAATCTGTTTTTTCCCTTTTGCCACTCAAATACTACACTCACCTCCCTCCCCTACTCAAGACTTGGCCATTTCCCCCTCCGGGATTGCTTTCCTTTTCTCCTTTCCTTTTCTTTTTGCTCCTTTCCTTTCCTTTCCTTTCTTTCTAGATTCATTTATTTGAGAGAGAGTGTAGAGGGAAGGACAGAGGGAGAACCTCTGAGCATGCAGCGTGAGGTGAGGCTCGATCTCAGGACCCTGATCACAGCCTGAACAGACCCTGAATCGCAACCTGAGCCAAAACCAAGAGTGGGATGCTCAGTGGACCACGCCCCCCAGGTGTTCCCCACCCCCACCTCTGGAATTTCTGTTCTTGTTTATTGTTTTATTTTATTTTATTTTATTTTATTTTATTTTTAAAGATTTTTATTTATTTCACAGAGGGAGAGAGATCACAAGGAGGCAGAGAGGCAGGCAGAGAGACAGGGGGAAGCAGGCTCCCTGCTGAGCAGAGAGCCCGATGCGGGCCTCGATCCCAGGACCCTGAGATCATGACCTGAGCCGAAAGCAGAGGCTTTAACCCACTGAGCCACCCAGGCGCCCTCTGTTCTTGTTTATTTAAAAATTTTCTGAACTAACTTCAGAATCATTCTTCCTTCAAGGATCGGTTCAGGATGTGAGGGCGATCGGGCTGCGACATCTGTCACCCCATTGATCGCCAGGGTTGATTTGGCTGATCTGGCTGGCTAGGCGGGTGTCCCCTTCCCCCCTTACCGCTCCATGTGCGTCCCTCCCGAAGCTGCGCGCTCGGTCGAAGAGGACGACCTTCCCCGATAGAGAAGAGGACCGCTCTTTGGTCAAGGGTATACGAGCAGCTGTGCTCCCCTGCTAGAACCTCCAAACAAGCTCTCAAGGATTGGTTCAAGTTCATATCAGCCATAAATCTTTGTCACTCTCTAGTGGTCACCTCTCAGTCAATAATGCTACTCTGTGTTTCCTTTGATGTGCATGCCTCCTACTTACGTGTGCATGTGAACAGTTAATTTCTTTTTTTTTTTCTGGTAATCACTTTTATTATTTACACCAAAGAAATAGTTGTACATATGCACAAGGGAGCATGGGAAAGGATGCACGTTGTGGCAATTCTGGAATAATACAAATTTAGAAGCAACCTAACTCTCCATTGAAAAGGGAATAGACAGATAGACTAAGATTCATCCACACAGTGGAATACTCTATAACAGTTGAAAAGAATGCGTAGCTCTGTGGGTAGGAACATGTAAAGGTCTCCAAGATGCACCGTTGGGTAAGGAAAGGAATTTCCATATAATATATAGGGCATAATACCATTTCTGAAGGAAACAAAAGCTCCCATAAAGTATAAAGCACTGCTACGTGTTTCCAAGTGTATATGCTGCATAGAAAATATTTTGTAAGACAATACCCAAAATGATGGCAGCTCATGGAGAAAAAGAAACCAAATGGTGATGCTCACAGGAGATTTTTTAGTCTTATTTGTCAGGCTTACAATTTTCTTTTTTCTTTCTTTCTCTTTTTTAAATGAAGAAACATCACTCATGAGTTATTTACGCAGTTATAAAATAATGTCGGAAATCTGGGTACCCTGATTAGTATGGATATCACACATAGTCATGCCTTGAACAGTTAGTTTCTAATATATAACTAAAGAGTCACCGAAGGGCAAGAGCCATAGTGTATAACGCAGGCTACATTCTCAGAACCTCTCATCGTTCCCCACATATAAAAAGCAATCAGTGATGCTTGTTAATGAAGCTGGTCAGCACTATTTGTAGGTCTCGTAAGTAGTGTTTTATTTGTACTAAGGAAGCCCAAATAAGTCCGGAATAAACTTTGATTTATTCTCAGTTACGTGGCGAGATTCTAGGATCAGGTATTGGCCATGGCCCCATAGGTCATTCGGTGGTTATTGAATATTCTACTTGTGAAAACTCTATTTGACTCTCAGCTGAGGGGAATGTGTCTTATGAAAGAAAGTCTTTGAATTGTACCCTCTTTGTAACAAATATCTTTCCACGCCCTTCCATGTCCACTTGAGCACTTACTGGATCAAGGCAGTGATAAAAATAATTTGGACAAGGGCGCCTGGGTGGCTCATTCAGTTAAGCGTCTGCCTTCGACTCGGATCATGATCCCAGGGTCCTGGGATCGAGTCCCACATCAGGCTCTCTACTCAGCCAGAAGCCTCCTCCCTCTGCCTGCCACCCCCCCCTACCGCTTGTGTTCTCGCTCCCAAATAAAATCTTTATAAACAACAATAATAATTTAGACATAATCTGCAGGTCCATTATAATGGAGATATTTGAAATCCACTTTCTTACCAAACTTGTGGGCTGCTCTAAAGAAGAAAAAGCCTGGTGTTCAAAGGTTTGTTTTCAGAAAAATGAAAATGCCTATCTATTTACCATAAAGTGTCTCTGGGTAAGCAACAACCATCAGCAATACATTTGAAAACCTGGAGAGAAAATTACGGAGAAAGTTTTCCCTGGGGATGACTTCTGGGTTTACTATATGACAAGTGTTCATTTTCATTCAACAAATATTTACAGAGCATGAACTAAGTACCTAGGATTATATGAGAGGCTAAGACGTACCTCTTTTTTCCCCACCCCTCTATGGCAAGAAAGTTTTTAAGAGCCGTCAAAAGTATACACCAGTCAAATGATTCATTATTTTGCACAACAAATCAATTCGAAGATCCCCCGTTTTTTTAATACTAAAGCATATCTGTCATTGGATTCTCTAAAACAGGGAAATGTTACTATTTTACAGGACACTTGGAACTTAGACGTGTTTTCTAGGTCATTTGAGTAATTTAAATACAGTAGTTTTGTCTAGTTATATTCATCAAATTTTTTGTTTTTGTTTTGTTTTGTTTTGGGTTTATGTGGGGTTTTTTTGTTTTGTTTTGTTTTGTTTTGGTTTGGTTTGGTTTGGTTTTTTGCCCCCAGGAACAAAAAGTCATTTGGGAAACTACATTAACTACACGCTTTCTGTGCTTACTGACAACAAAATAAATACAAACTTGCAGAAACCATTTTCCCTGCTCTCCTTTTCCATGTGGATTGTTCTCTGCTTTCCATTCTCTCCTTTCATAACCTGTTCCTATGGCCTCTCCTTCACCAGGCTAACAGCTTCTGTCAGCAAAGCTTTTATTCAGTACAGTACCAAAAGCTTTGCAGAAAAATGGATTAATCATGTTCACTGCATCTCTTTGTTTACCCCCTCAATTCTTGTAGAATTCAAGCTTGCTAAGAAAATGCATGTCTAATCACAAATGTCAAGTCCCTCTTGGTTATTTCGGTGTATTCTCTTTTAAACATATAATTAAAGGTTCTCTGAAAAATCAAGTAGATTGGTTTTCCCAAATATGTCCTCTACATCATTATAAGGATTTTAAGACATATTCCGTGTACCTCCAGCTACAAAAGAGAAGTTTATGTCTACCCACACCAAGGAAGTGATTCCATATTTCACTTTTTTATTTTTGACAAATATTCCTTGTGAGACAGATGTGTAACTAAGTATTTTTAAAACACAATAATTTGGGGTTAGATGTTATTAAGCAAATAATACAAGTCATGTATTCTATGAACTGCCAAAGTAGACCTTTCTTGTAGTCTCGTCACTGCTAAGTGTAAATGGAATAAAGAATCTTCCCTCAAGTCTTATTCCTGAAAATATCAGAATGTCATCCTTCGCCATTACTTTCATGCTAATAATTAAATGGATAAATACTGGTGACTTCGCCACTTCTGTGTATAATAGTTCCATATGGTAATTCTCTAATACATAAAAGTCCCTACTGGCTCAGGATGAACTTGTTCACTTTGCTTTTTCCGAAGTTGAAAATAGTTTTTCTCAATAACACCGATGGTTTCCTCTATTAAAATGCCTCATAGCTGGAGGCCTCAAGGGATAGTGGACAATACCACTGAACCATTTCATCTATACTCAGACACTCTCTCGTCATTTGAGAACATGGCTTTCTCATAATTTTTGTCATCTTGCTGAGAATTCTACGGTCAGAAAAATTTTAAAGTAGCAGTAGAATTCTTATGTCTCAAATAATAAGTGAAAGATACTAAACAAACAAAAAAAATGTCACAAGCTCATCTTTTCTGTTAGCCAGGCAGCCCCTTACCAAGAGGAGCCTTTCCAGAAATAATTTCTGCGAAAAGAATGAGTGGTTGGATGGGAATCCATAATACAGCAAGCAAAGTTACAACCCTGAATGAAGCGCCCAGAAAGGGAATTAGCCTCTCTGGGCCGATGGGAATCCCGTCTCTGGGAAGACTGGGTTTCCAACTGAGATGCAAAGTGCACCACACTTCTAGTGGTCCGTCCATTTGCATCTCTCTTCTTGGATTATTCAAGTGAGAATTGCACTCTGTGAGTATTTTCAGCTTTTCCTCTTTACAAAAGCTTTGAGAACAACAATGAATGAAAATCAAGGTAGAACCATCCATGGGACAGACAGAGGGCACCAAACATTTATTTGTTCAGCTAGAAGACCACTCCTTCTGTGAACTTCAGACTTGATAGCGTCTCGGGCTTGATTATAGTGTCAGACACTTTTGGGAGAGGACATTGTTTCTGTAAAAAGTCGGCTAGATCCGTGGTTTTATTCAGAAGGGCACAGGTGTGAAATATACACACGGAAGACCCCGGCGCAAATGGGCCCATGTGAGCGCCACGGCAGCCGGCAAGGCGGCCCGTCCTGCACACCTCAGGTGCAGGCTGGGCTTAGGAGGCATTGCAGGAACACATTAATCAACACGTTCAAGGAATGCATTAATCAACACCGCCACATTGGCTGGCATGCCCCATTGTGTAACCGTGCATGCTAACGAACGCCAAAGCAGCAATATGAATGTGGATTTCCACCGTGCCACAAGAAACAAAACCCTTTTCACGATCAGCCCCATGCACCGTATCCTACTCGACTCTTTCAATAGAAATCATTCTCTCCTGTATGCGTGCTAGTTTATGGACTTGCTTTCTGCAACAGTCAACCAGAAACAAAGACGCTTTACAGAGCAGCTAAGTTTTACAAAAGCTGTAGAAATGCCTTCTGCAGATATGAAAACTTGCAGCCTTCCAAGGGGTTTTTTTCCCTTTGCTTCACAAAACAGATGCTGTCGTGAAAGGCAAAATAAAACAAAACAAAACAAAGCGAAGCAAAAAAAAAAAAAAAGAAGTCCAAGCATCTATTTGTGTACGCAGTCAGATGTGACAGCAGCATACTGAATCACCAGCAGGGGCCTGGGCCTGGCCTCCTGCTCCACACTGGGCTTCATTTTCCTCCTGGGTAGTTCCCTAGATAACCCTCCTGTCAGGATCTGACTCCCTCCGAAAGCAGCCAGGGATGAAATGTCCAGATGCTGGAAGGAAGGGGTCTGCTACAGCACCTCCAGAACCCAGGCACACATCTCTACCTTTGTGGACCTGAACACTTAAAGCTTTCCAGTGTCATCTGTCCCAGTAGGCTGCGGCCTACTAAGTTCAATAAACATTAATTTGGGCTCATGAGATGGCTGAACGTCAAGATTCTAAGTCTGAATGCGTAGGGGATACCATTTCTGATTATCGTTTTGCATATGCTTCCTCTCCGGAGCACAGTTATCTCAGTAGACGTTGCACTTGCTGGGAATTAGGGTCACAGGGCAGTGCCCCTCTCTGGACTGGTCCAGTTCAGGTGATTTCACTGAGCCCCCAAGTTAAAGTCTATGGCCCACTGATCTAGCCTTACCTCCCCACCACCCCTAGCTCTAAACATTTAAAACTAAGTGTTTTAAACATTTTAGGGTGCCTGGGTGGCTCAGTTGGTTAAGCGACTGCCTTCGGCTCGGGTCATGATCCCGGAATTCCGGGATCGAGTCCCGCATCGGGCTCCTAGCTCCGCGGGAAGTCTGCTTCTCCCTCTGACCTTCTCCCCTCTCATGCTCTCTCACTCTCTCTCAAATAAATAATAAATAAAATCTTTAAAAAAATTTAAAAAATAAACATTTTAAACTAAGCCAAAAGTACATCGGGGAGAACAAATCTGATCCAGTAAGCATTTGCAAAGAGCTCTTTGCAAAGGTCACGGCGCCAACCCTCAGGCATAGAAATGCTAAGTCATGACACGTTTCCTGGAGGAGAGTGACTGGTTCCGAAGCAGATCTTCTCCCCAGCAGACCACGGCGGAGGAGAGGGGAAGAACAGGGCAGGGGAGGACGCTGCCGGGTTTGTTCTACTGTTTATCAGCACTGACTGTCACGGCCACCAAAACACGCTGTGACCTTTCTCACCACTCTGCCACCCTTGCCCGATCTCGCCCCCCCCCCCGCACCCTCCCAGGAGAGGATGCTGACATCCTTCTTCAGGTACCTTTCTGAGCCTTCGGAGACAGCTCTCAGGCTGAAGGGCGGGAGGAATGGGAGGGGGATTGGTTGGGTTTCCAGAGAAAAATGGTGGCGTCTCCTAAGAATTATGAGGCCAGGATCCAAGGGGCAGAAAGAACTTAATCAACAAAGGCCTCGCAGTCACAGAGGCCAGAGTAACTCGGAGATGAACATCACGACGTGTATTGTAATTCGGCCCCCCTACATGTGAGATTTAATATGCTTCCATCTGACCACAGGTCACAGGCCGTTGCTCAGGCTCCAAAGGGTAATGGGAAGTTGTAGAAAACACTGGGATGGAAGAACAGAACGTCCTCTCTCCCTAGGATTCAGGGCTGAGCCCTCATTCCCTGCAGCGATCACAACGGAGGGACCGTCCAAGCAGGCCAACGTCTCGAGAGCTGTGGGCATGGCATCGTCCTCATCGCATGTCAGGGTGAAGAGGGAGGAAGGCACTGAGTACAAGAAAACATCCTTCTGGTTTTCTGGCTGACCAAATACCTAATCAATTCTAACCGGTATAAAGCCATAAAGAGGTGAATATCCTTTGCTTCAATTTAGACCCCTGTCCCGGGAAGCTTCTTATTCATGTGCTTTTCATCTCTTGTTTCGCAAGGTGAGCATTCCTTTTGTGGATGATGTGTCTCCTAGATTTATCTGGTGTCCAGTAACGTGAGATAAAACTTCTCAGCTCTACAGTGATCCTGTAGGACAATTTTTGAGAGGTGGTGGGGGGATGGGTAAGCCTGGTGATGAGTATTAAGGAGGGCGCAGATTGCATGGAGCACTGGGTGTTTATACACAAACAGTGAATCACGGAACACTACGTCAAAAACTAATGGTGTACTGTATGGTGACATAACACAATTAAAAATAAAGGTATAGCAGGGCAGGATTCTTCTTCAGACTTATTATGATTATAACCAGGATGAAATTCACACAAGTGCAGCCAGAGCTCTAGAAAACCATTTATACAGAGTGATTTGAGGGGCACCCCTCCCCGCCCCCCAACTCCGGTTTCTTCTAGAAATTCCACCATTAGCTATCCTACATGTTCGCCCAAGGTTTTCAAGCCAGGTAGAAGAGATGGGGAGAATTCTTTTCCTTGGAGACAATTTACACATCGGTGTTAACGATGAAGGGGAACGTGGTTTGTATCCATGACTGGATATCAATCAGCAGCGGCAGAACTTTCCAGAGAGAAGGAAAACCGCAGGTCTGGTCGTTCACAACTTGGGGATACCACAGCACACTAGTGAACGTGGGAAAGACTACTGAAAACTCCAAGTAGCTACAAAAAAAGTTTCTTATTCTAATGTCAGAGGCTGAACTCTTGAATAGCCTGGGGACATTCTGAATACAAGAGGGCTTCAGAATTTTGGGAAGTTTCAGGGCGCCTTTGTTTCAGGGAGGCAAGGGAAAAAGAACCGGGGAAGACACTCAGGATTTAGTTTCGACCAGATTAAATCACTCCCAAGGATAAAAATGAGATATTTCAGTGGCTCTAAGAGAGCCTGACAACTCAAAGCTCAGTTTAGTCATTCAACAAAAGACTAGCCAAAACGATCCACGAGAAGAATGTACAGAGAAAGGTGGAATTGAACCTTTTCACTTGTGCCTCTGGAAGATAGAGATTTTAAGTAAAGTAACTCTCCCACAATGAAGGAAAGAGAAAACAGTGCAAATAGCCAGGAAAACGTCCCTTGCAGCTGCGGGAGAGTGCCCTCCAAAGTGCAAGAGCCTTTATGGAGCTCTACCCCGCCACCCTCCAAGGACCCCACACCCTCCTTCCGGGTGGTCCCTCCCCTTGCCTGGTCTTCGTGGATCTTCCCCTTTAACCAGAAACCACCGCTTACAGATATGCTCTTGCTCTTGCTGTCTTTCCATCTCTCCTAGGTATCACACAATATGTTATCTCCAGAAGGACTTGCCATAATATACTGCTGATACGAAAGATTTATCGTAGGCCACTTTTACTTAACACCACTGTGGTTAACATCCCAGTTCCCAATGACTTGGGATGTCCAGACTTCCGCATCCCTGTGAGATGGGATGGGTCTTACTCTTCCATAGCTCTACCTTGCAGGCGTTATTTTATGAATTAAGGACACTTACTGGAGGAGGTGTGTATAGGTATATAAAAGTGTTATAAAGTAAATCATTTTACATTAATGAAGAGAGATTTCTAGTAAAAGAGCCATTTATACAAAATGAAGGCTCTTTGGTATTGGTCTCGACAATTTAACTCAGCCATTTTGCTAGTCTTTACTAATGTTCACTTTTCAAGAACTCTTCAGAGCGGAACAAAATGTATGCTACTTGATTTACAAAGCAACATTCTTAGTTTCCAGGCTACTGATTTGGGGATTTCTGGGAGGTATTCTGAAGCACCATAATAATTAGTTATATGAAATCAGAGCACAAAAGAAACAAATTCAACTGACGCATGAATCACTTCCTCTTAAGCAAAAAAGGACATCTGAATGGATTAATTTTAGCATTTCTCAAGGACAAGAGACAACATGCTTGCAAGATTTTCCTACCTCCAAATCTTGCAGACAATCTTCTTTTCATAATTAAAGTCCATTGAGAGTTTTTTTATTTGTTAAATAGAACCTAGGAGGGTAGAGGACTAAATGTCTGAACAATCATGCTCTCATAAATTCCTGATGAGATAGAGGTCTCTGAACTATGTTCCAGATCTCCAAGGAAGATATTCTTCATCAAGTTCAATACTATAATAGCTGGCTTTTCAGAAGGCATCACAGGCCTGGCAGAGTCTGTTCTAGAGCTGATAATTCTAATTGACATAAATGGAAAAGGGACAGGCACTGGGGGTGGGGCCATTTGACTTACAAAGCAGAAAGCACATATCAAAGTAATATTTAAACTTTCCCAACAGACTTTTGTATTATTTGGTTTTCATTGTGAGACAACAAAAATTATGTGTAATCTCAGGAGATTTTCTGATACCTGACTGAATCAAAAAGAAAACTCTTTTCTTGTAAATGATTCCTTATCATTTTAAATCTTTAATTCCTTCAGATACATATTGTTTACTAGCAATGCCTTCACTCTGCTGTGTATTTTCTGAACTTTATGATTCATGATTTCGTAAGACAAAAATCTCATTGCTATAGAGGGACATGCAGGGCTATGGTTTTCTTGCCTGTGTATTCACAGATCCGTCCTCTTTGATAAGCGGTATGATTAATGTTTTTTGCATACATATCCCTACTCCCCATCTTTACGTTCTGGATTGAAAAGTATTAATTATGGCAATAATAATACATAATCATGTCATTTTATGGTATAATTCCCTTCTTTACGAATTTAAACCTTTTCAGAAGACAAACCCCTACCTTTGAAGAAGTTCTTCCTGTCTGAAGAAGTTGTCCTTTTAATTCTTTAAACCAGATGTCTAAGAAGCATTGCCCTGTGGGTGGAAGAGTGGGGGAAATGTTAGCAAGACATTCATCATCAATCATAGCAGATTGTCAATACATTAACTTCCATCCGACTCCCTGATGGGAAACACAATTACCAGGGGGGCCCTGTAAGGAAAGACGAATTACAAATAGATTTGCCAAAACACATCTCTGCTGGTTTCAATCAATAGTGACAGCAGCAGAGGGGCGCCTGGGTGGCTCAGTTGGTTGGGTGTCTGCCTTCAGCTCAGGTCATGATCCCAGAGTCCCTGGATCGAGTCCCACATCAGGCTCCCTGCTCAGCGGGGAGTCTGCTTCTCCCATTGACCCTCTCCCCTCTCGTGATCTCTCTCTCTCTCTCTCTCTCTCTCTCTCTGTCAAATAAATAAATAATGGTTTTTTAAAAGGAAAAGTGACAACAGAGAGCTGGCTAAAACTCTGGTGGCCATCCCCGTCATGCAACCTAGCCAAAAGCGACGTTTCTGTTCCCTCTTTTCAATTTCGGGGATAGAGGGTTTTTTTGTAGTGCATGTATACGATGTGGTTAAAATACTTCCTTATTGTGGGCTCATTATTACTGTTGTTATTCTTAAAATGTTTCGTTTAGTAGAGTAGGAATTCCTTTGACTTTGTTCGAAAGGCCCCAAGTTCTCAATGAGGGTCCTAAGGAGATGGCAGGAGCAGCCAAGAGGAAAGGAACCCCACCTGGGCCATGACAAAGGCTCAGCTATGGACAGCCCCAGAGCTCGACCAGCTCCAACTCCCTGCTGAATGTTTCCTTTGCAAATATTCCAGCTGAGAATTAGCCAGAAAAGGACAGCATGGACGGGAATGGGACAATTGCAGCTGAGCACATTAGGTTTCATTTTTTTAGACAACCAATTCAGTGACACCCAGGATTTTCTAAGGGAGGATTTGTGGCTTTTTGGACTTTGGATTTTCGGAAACAGAAGTCATACTATCAGACCTCTGAAAAACCTTTCAGAGAAGAGAAACAAGTGTCAATTCAGGAACTCCCGACTGCATTGAAATATTAGGACAGTTATGAATCGCAAAGTGATTCCATCAATAAAGTAAAAAGATGTGTAATCATCTCAGATGTTCTTGTTTCTGTGTGTGTTATAAAATATTTTCTGTATTAAATTGCAAAAAGCTTTATCTTAATGACATGTAAAACCACTCTTGATAGATTTTCATTGGATCTGATGCAATGATATTTTATCAGGACAAAAAAAAGTGCTGTTGAGGTTAGTGATTCCTCCTTGGAATTAAGACTGATTTTAGAGTAATCAAAGTTTTCTTTCCCTGTTATTTAGTTCCCACTTTAAAAAAATCTCTTTGGAGGTATATAAGAAAGAGTCTGCAAGAATCTGAAGTCGTATCTACAATAATACCTCAACCCAACAAATATACTGAACATTTCATATGTATCTGTCAATACACTGGATAAAGGTAAATGAGGAAAAAAGTATAATAAACGAGGGCACCTTTACAGGTGAAAATTGATTAGGTCAGCATGTGGATGCTGGCTCCTTTCTCCCCCTCCATCTACCCTACCCATCCCTCCATCTTTCCACCACCTCCCTCCCGTGGCGAAGCTTGGTTCTGCTTCCGGTTCTGCCCAAACCTGAGGCAGGTGGCTTAGCCCAGCGCCACAGGTGACATGAGAGAAACCCCTCCCTTTTTATGCTACTGGATGTGGACCTTGGATCAGTCTTTCTCTTCACCATTGCAGTGTTAATGTCTGACATTTGTTTGGGCCTCAGGGACTCTGACCCTGTCTAATGGAGTACTTTGCTTCTGGGTAATTCCAGCCAACTTCACTGCTGAGAAAGAAGTCTGTCACCCCTTCCAGCCCAGTGTAATGGAGCTCTGCATTGGGACTCAAGACCAAAGCCTCAGCTAATAATACGTTGTTACTTTATCTTGCTTGGTCAACGTACCCACGACAAGTATCTCCTTTGGGAAGTTCAAAGGCAGAGTAGAATGTAGCATTCCTGGGTTGGCAGCCAAAACACACCACTATCAGCTTCACCTCCAAATAACCAAGGTAAGGCAAATTTGCAAATCAAAAGGGTAGCCTGCTCCTTCCTTCTTAAAGTCTCTTCTAAGACAAGTTTTTGCGTGTCTTGAACTGAAAGTGGTTCAGTTCGCTGAGCCAAGCCTGAAGGGAATCTTCACCCCAACTATCTTGGCACCCCTCTCTGTGTCTGCAGCACCTACACCCCATTGCTACGGAGCTACTGCTGAAAGTCTCCATCATGGTGTCTGGAGGCTAAAGCTAAAGGTTGAGAAGAGAATCAACTAAAGACACACAGCAAGGGCGCCTGGCTCAGTGGTTAAAGCCTCTGCTCGGGTCATGATCTCGGGATCCTGGGATCGAGGCCCGCATCGGGCTCCCTGCTCAGTGGGGAGCCTGCTTCCTCCTCCCTCTGCCTACTTGTGATCTGATCTCTCTGTGTCAAATAAATAATAAATAAAATATTAAAAAAAAAAGACACACAGCAATAGAGTTAATTTCGCCATAATTTTTACCTGGAAGAGAAAGAGAGCTCACATTTTGTGGGCTACTACCATGTCCCAGACCCGGTGTATGGATTGCAGGTGACACACCAACTCTGTAAATGTCATTATCTCTTGAGATAATGTCATTATCCTCTCTTCGGAGGCAGAAACTGAAGCACGGAGAGGTTACGTAAATGACCCTACTTGCATGACTCCCAAGTATCACATCTGGAATATAATTCTGTTTCTGTCTGAATCCAAAAACGTGTGCCTCAAGCCAGGAAGAGCCTGGAGTCGGGGTGCTACTGAGGTTTGCGGAGAGGGCAGCGGAAGAGGAAGGTGTTGGAAGGGGTGGCCAGACTGACGGGAAGCATGGAGGAAGCCAAGAGTAGGAGGATCGGGGAGGCAGGAGGCTGGGCCACAGGGTCGAAACCTGCAGGAGGACGCACGCGAATGGGGGACCACAGCGGCTATCAGCGGGATGCCCCCAAAGTCCCCGCTGGTGCCACTATCCCCCCCACCCGACGGACCACAGTTTCCAAATGTCAGCAACGCCGCCTGCACTATCATTCCTCTGCCCTTCTGCCAAGCATAGCCTTTATTAATAACGTTTCACAGAAGAGGCAGGTCTGAAAATCCTACTGGGCATGGTGTGGAAGAAGATGTTCTTGAACATAATTTTTTTATTTAAATACAATTAATTAACATATAATGTATTATTGGTTTCAGGGGTACAGGTCTGTGATTCATAAGTCTTATATGACACCCAGTGCTCATTACAACACACACCCTCCCCAA
This sequence comes from Ailurus styani, assembly GCA_002007465.1. NCBI lineage: Eukaryota > Metazoa > Chordata > Mammalia > Carnivora > Ailuridae > Ailurus > Ailurus styani. The sequence goes on from LNAC01000752.1 coordinate 179,806, forward strand.
TGTCCACCACCCACTTACCCCATCCCCTCACCCTCTTCCCTCCAGCAACTGCACCTAAATTTTAAAGAGAAGTCAAAGGAATGTGGTTCTTTTTATAAGCTTGAATCCTTTTTAGTATAATTCAATTCAGGGCAAAATGCCCTGAAAAGAACAAGCATGTAATTTGGCATAGGTGTGGTTTCCCATAGACAGTGTGTGGGAAAATTATTTTATCTTTGCTTATGTATATTACTAATAGTGCAAGTCCTCATTTTTAACTTCCTTGTGACTACTGAAACTCCCAAGCCTTTGCAAAGACCACCAAAAGACTACATATTAATTGTATTACCGTGTCAGCAATTATGCCAAACATTTCTAAGGAATGAATTTTTGTTACATTCATTACTCTTGATTTGACAACTGTGTCAATGGGATTTCATCACTCTGACAGAACGGGGTAATACATCACTGCTAAGGATTATTTTTCTAATAACAAAGTAACAACTCAATTTTTTTTTAACCAAAATACAATCAACTTATCCTATTAAACCAAACCAGCCCTAAGTCAAAAGGTCAACATGAGCTTTGATGTAATTTAAAAGTAGCCTTCAGAAAAGATAAATAACATCTAGGTAAAAAAAAAAAAAAAAAGAAAGAAAGAAACCTAAAGGCCACGGTACACACGATAAACCAATTACAATAGAAGTAATTCAATGGTGCGCAAGTATGACATTTAAAAAATTCAATAATTCAAGAAAGTGAATGTTTGTCTTAGCCACTCATGGAAAAATTACATAATGAACTTCCTAATCGTTCCAAAGGAAATCAAACACTAACTGGCATGAATAATTTTGCAGGATTTTGTTTTGTTTTGTTTTGGTCTGGTTTGGTTGAAAACAAGAACCTATAACATTCAATGCAACTGAAAATCTGTTATTACAAACACTAGCAGGTAAAAAGTAACAGCAAATGAAAACACTCAAAACCTCGTTTGGTTTATACTCTCGGACACAACTGTGAGGACATTAAAAATGCTAATATTACTCTTTGGTTTCTGCGAGGCAGATTTTTAGATAGAGCTGGTTTCATTGGTGATACGGCAATGGGCAGATTACATGAAAATATCAAGCGTTTGACTCCTCAAGCCAATTCTGTTTTCAACTGTGATAATTTTATTTCCTATTTACACTCTTAAAAAATCAAAAGAGCTGAAAAACACTTTTTAGAACATCAGTTTTGTAAACCTTACATGTAACAATATATTCATACACCTGAACTATTATATTTACGTAGCATGCAAAATTGTGCTTTTAGTGTTATGAAATGATGGTAATTTACAAGCTTATTTTTCATCTTCGTCTTAACAAAAGTTCAGTAGTATCAGAATCATGGACTAACCCCCAAACTCTTCTTTTTTTTCTTAACTTCCTGCCTTTGACATGATCCTTGGACTGAATTTGGGGTCCATTCATACTTATTAACTGGAGAGAAAAGGATAAACAAACAACCCTATTAAAACTGGCATTTCTCTTTGGTTTCTGTGGGCATGCCTGTCATCCAGCAGCCTAATTCAGCTCAGCAGGGCAAAAAGCCAAAACCATCTTGAAACTCCGTTCTCGGCATTTCAGCAAACTATGAAACAAAATATACTCCAAAAAGCAGAGAATAAAGCAGGTTCAACGAGTACCTCAATAGGAGATGGCCCCCAGACAGCCACCTCCCCCACAGCCTGAGTGGCGGGGTTCCCAGAGACACTGGGTCCTAATATCCAGCCCCAAGTTTGGCATCAAGTACAGCCAACTCTTTCAAGACTAGTAATCTTGGTGGGACCTGGGACCAATGCCATGTCCTCTTAAATGTCAGGGTGGGAACAGGGCAGGGATCCCTTCTGATCAGAAATTGGCAGGTAAACCAACGTGTCATGCTTGACCTTTCAGAGAAGGGAAACCATTGATCCCTCGATAAATCAAATTAAGCAGATTAAAGACTGACCACCACCAGAAGTGGCATCATCAATTCAAGTGACATCATCTCAAGTGACATCATTTCAAGTGACATCATCATTTCTAGTGATATCATCATTTCCTACCTTGTAGACTGGCACGAACATCCAACAGTGAGCAAATTACATTCATCTAGGGCCTGCTGGACATATGTCATCTGACTGTCTGTCGGGGTCCTGGCAATCAGGCTGTCACACACACTGTTATAACAGTTTACAGTACAGACATGGTACATTTCATGGTTTATGAGGAGCAACCACCATAACTAGAAATAGAAACCCAGAATTCCAGTGTGCAGTCAAGGCTAGCTGCCTACTGAATGAAGTGCCATGCGCCCTCTCTGTTGTGCAGAGTGGTCATGGGGAAGAAGACCCGCCTTGTCCAGGCTCCACATTTCCAGCTCCCCTTGAGCCGAAGTGAGACAGTGAGGTGTAAAGGAGCCTCCGCGCCCAGATGTTCAAGAAGCCTGTGTCCTTCCCACCCCTCGTCTCTCTACTGCTGGCTGGATGAAGATATGCAGTGTGACTTTGGAAGTCACTCGGCATGGCCTTTGTCAGCATAATCCTCCCAAGGGTGACAGGGAGAGATCGATCCTTCCGTCCACGCAAATGATCTACATGACCAGCACTGGACGGCTACCTGAATCGGAAAGGAATTCTAACTCAGTTAGAGTCAGACGTTTTCACCATATGGGGGTTTGTTACAACTGCGAGGTCTGCCCTGTCTCACAGAGTCAGCATGTCGTGAACGTAACAGAAACCTGAAATTAAATCTACTCCTCATTGGTTCTCTTTTTGTGTCTATAATCGAAAAGCAACAGATTTAGTTTTAAAATATTAGCGTATCCAGGGGCGCCTGGGTGGCTCAGTCGGTTGAGGTCTGACTCCTGATCTCAGCTCAGGTCTTGATCTCAGGATTGTGAGTTCAAGCCCCACATTAGGCTCCACGCTGGGCATGGAGTCTACTTAAAAAAAAAAAACTAAAATATTAGAGTATTCAGGGGCTATTAAATAAATCCTGTTCAACACAATTAAAATAGCAGTATTTATTTTGCTCAGGGAAGAAAAAGCTTAAAGGAGGCTGGTAAAACTGTCAGTGAGTAAAGGACAGTGGTTGAGAAAACAGCACTAAATACAAACCGAACAAGTACAGAAGATTTATCTGATGGTATGTAAAATACCACTGTACCTACACCATGGGGAAGGTTGGACATAGTTTCTGAGAGACTCTGATTCCGTACGTGTAAGTGGCGCCTAGAAACCCACTTTTCGACCAGGCAGCCCCAGGGGGGTCTGATGCCGGTGGGCTTGGGCCACATGATCAGCAACACGGTAAAGAAGGTCTCCAGGGGGGCGCCTGGTGGCTCAGTCGGTTAAGCGGCTGCCTTCAGCTCAGGTCGTGATCTCAGGGTCCTGGGATTGAGCCCCGCATCAGGCTCCCTGCTCAGTGGGGAGCCTGCCTCTCCCTCTCCCTGTTTGTGCTCTGTCTCTGTCTCTCTCTCAAATAAATAAATAAAATCTTAAGAAAAAAAATAAGGTCTCTAGGATGATGATGGATAAACAGTGAAATACACCCCTTTGTGAGGTCATCAGATTTCCTTTCCTAGAAGAAAGTAAACCTTGGGAAGTTTCCCATCCACAAGGTGGAAAACACACTCTGTCCACCAATATTACAGAGCTCTGCGAATCCAGGCAAGTATGACGTGATCCTAATCCTTAAGCAGCTCCCAGGCTCAGGAGAGTAACTGTCTACCCATGTGCGCACACACGTGTGTGTGTCTCTGCAGAGGAGGTGGTGGTGAGGAGAAGGAGGAAACAAAGATGCTGTCTGGGTTTGAACTGGGGAGATGGGGTCCCATCCATGGGTGTGCAGAGGCCCCCCAGTGGGGCGTCAGGTAGTACACTGATCTGCCTGGGCATCCTTGTCCCAGAACGGTCTCCAGACAATGTTCCTACCAACAAGGTACAGAATGAAACAGAGAAAGGGGAGGCACTCGTCCTATTCAAGAAGAAAAAGCACTTTATGTTTATCTATTTTACATATCGAACTTCCCACGTAATGTGCCGGGAAGAAAAGATTCTAAGGCAAACCAAAAAAGTTTTATCAAACTGTATGGCCCTACGGGGAGTTACTGTTGAGTGAGTCTGGGATGATGAAAAAGTTCTGGAGATGGATGGTAGTAATGATCACATATGATGCCAATGTACTTAGTACCACTGCACACTTCAGGATGGTTAACATAGAAAATTTTATGTTACATATATTTTGCCACAATAAAAAAAAACATGACTATAGACTTCCTCCTAACTCTGTAAGTTAACAAATACAATAGGATATATGAAGGAAAGAAATTAACCTAAATCTACACTCTCTCATCAATCCTTTCTATGTCCCTGAAAAGTCAGGAAAACAAGGCGTCAATCAACAAATATTTCATGAGAATTACCATGGCCCAGGCACTGTTCTAGGCACTGAAGACACAGTAGTGAACAGAAGAGAAACAAATCCTGCCCTCAGACCGCATTTATTTATTCATCCCCTCATACACTCAACAAATATTAATTAAATGTCTATCACTTGCCAAGCTCTACGCTGGGCACCGGAAATACAACGGTGACAAAACAGCAATGAAAACATCAGCAAACCAGAGCCTTCTTTGACCTCATGGATCTTATAGTTGACTACAGGAGACAGATATGAATCTAAAATACTCACATTCTCACACTGAAAAGTCATCAAAGCAGAGATGTGTGGAGGTCCTAGCAATGTGGTAATGGGAACTGTCTCAGTCAAGGTCTTCCCTCTTTCCTGAAGGGAACGAGGACTGAGCTGAGAGCTGGTGGACAGGTTGGGCAGGGACAGAGGGACAGAGGGCAGAGCAGAGTAGAGGGAAGGAGACGTGGCCCCAACAAGGCTAGGGAAGCAGGGAGAGGTCCACTGGCCACACAGAGCCCTGTGGATCTCTCAGTCTCTGTCTTAAGGGTCATGGGAAGCCATCGATGTACAGTAATGAGGCCCAGGGTGGGAGAGGAATAATCTGATCAAAAATAATGCTGATTTATCTATTCTAACAATTTAAGAACAGCCAACTGAAAATGAGGGCAAAGGGCTACGAGTAAATTCCTGTACAGTTATACAATATGTGAAAGTCGGGGCACCTGGGTGGCTCAGTCGGTTGGGCATCTGCCTTCAGCTCAGGTCACGATCGTGGGGTCCTGGGATCGAGCCCCACTTGGGCTCTCTGCTCAGCGGGGAGTCTGCTTCTCCCTCGCCCTCTGCTCCTCCCTCTGTTCATGCTCCCTCTCTGTCTCTATCTCAAATAAATAAATAAAACCTCTTAAAATTTTTTTTAAAAAATAGGTGAAAGTCTTTGAAGCTCTCAGATGAAAGACAGTATTTAACATATCAAAGAATTATCATTATCAGATAAGAAATTATAAACAGCATGCCAGCTTTTAATTTTTTAGTGTTAATCAAAGCATAGTGTCTCTTACAGTTCTATTACAAAAATCTACTAATGAAGCTGAATATGATTAAAAGAGAATCACCAGAATTTGCAAGACTAGTAAATTAAGTTGTCCACACTTGATCAATACTGTTTAAAGTAGAAACTTTGGGAAATAAAAAAACAACTGAACTATTTGATCGAAGGAATGAGTATATTAAACTTCACAAAACATGATTACTTAGGCATCTTTCATTAATACATAAGGTGACAAAAGGACATGTAACTAAATGGTGCACTAATTTGATTAATATTTAAGAACTTGAACAAAGAATCAAATACATATCATTTCTTCCTTTAAAATATGGTTATTGATGCTAATATATACTGTTGAATGGGGGGGAAATTCCGATCTGCGCAGTGCTGTGTGCTAAGAGCAGGACACCTTATATATATCCCATCAAGTCAGCCACGGGCTCACTGTTTTAACTTATCCAGATTTATCATTCAATAAGCAGGTGACAGACATTTCAGCATGTCAAATTCTGGATGAAAATGGAAGTAGGACACATCAAGCTTTTGTGTAGTGGGTTAATCTGATCTTTGAATAACACAGTACGTTCCAGACTATCTCTCAAAGTTCAGAAAAGTTGTATGGACTTGACCCATATAATTTGCACGATTCACCTTTTCACCAAATTGTCATTTATACAATTTGCCTCCGTCAATTTGTTCTTCTACTTAAATTATTTTAAGATGCACTGTAGAGAGCCAGAAGAAGGCTCCTAAGCCTTCTTCTTCCCAAGCCCAGGTGTTGCTTTAGCTACATTTCACTATAAACTATCAAAGCCACCTGGAGTTTATAGGTCCTGGGAACCCAGGCTGATTTGCAGAGGTCTCTACCATTGCTTTTTGAGATTTAGCCTTACAAAGATCTTCATTTTAAAGTTTAGTCTGGCTTGGTTTAAAACCTAATAATTATTGTTCTATCAATGTACACTTTGACCTGAACAAATTTAATATACTTGGGTACAAAAACGTTTATAAATTTCACATGCAAAATTCTTCTGATGTTTAAAGCGGTGTTTTATAGTGTGGAGATTCCTCAAAAAATTAAAAATAGAGCTACCCTATGATGCTGCAATTGCACTACTGGGTATTTACCCCAAAGATACAGATGTAGTGAAAAGAAGGGCCATATGCACCCCAATGTTCATAGCAAAATGTCCACAATTGCCAGACTGTGGAAAGAGCCGAGATGCCCTTCAACAGACGAATGGATAAAGAAGATGTGCTCCATATTTACAATGGAATATTACTCAGCCATCAAAAAGGATGAATACCCAACTTTTGTATCAACATGGACGGGTCTGGAGGAGATTATGCTAAGTGAAATAAGTCAAGCAGAGAAAGTCAATTATCATATGGTTTCACTTACTTGTGAAACATAAGGAAAAAAATGGAGGATTTTAGGAAAAGGAAAGGAAAAGTGAATTGGAGTAAATCAGAAGGGGAGATGAACCATGAGAGACTGTGGACTCCGAGAAACAAACTGAGGGTTACGGAGGGGAAGGGGGAGGGATAAAAATGTAGTAAATTAGATTTAGCAAAAAGAATGAATATATTTACCATAAAAAGGAGGGGAAAGCTTTTTTAAACAAATTAGAAGTATAATTTGCATTTTTATTGTTGGCACCAAATAAATCTCACTAGAAATATAAAATGGGAAGTCAGAAAAGCTTTCAAACATTTGGATAAAGACATTTCTTCTTCTTCTCTTCTTCTTCTTCTCCTTCTCCTTCTTCTTCTTTCTATCAGCTTTCAAAGTTGCTAAGTCATTCTTTCAAAATTCTCTTTTAGATCCTCTAGGTTTTCAGTCTCTTCTTGATACAGACATGAACGCACAAATAGGCCCCCCACTCTTATTTCTCCTCACAGCTTCCTGAGTAGCTGCCATGCTCATTGAACTCAATTTGACGTCTTTTCATAACACCGCTCTGGAAGGCAGAAGGAATGAACTACAACTGAACCAAAATAAAATGGGTTCCGAATACAACTCTGATGTAGCGTCAGTGGTGTTCATCCTATAGTTCCCATAATAGTCACTGACTGGCACTGGGGGCATCCCAAGAAGGTTCTGTTTTCACTTCTTAGTTGTCTATGCAAGCACTGATTTTCAATTTCACTTGTACTGGTTTTTTGAACCAGAAGGAACTTAATGAGCATAAGAAAGAAAAGAAAAAAAAGCCCAAAGCAAAGAAACCCAAACAGGACTTAAATGATATAGATTTCTCCATAGTGGTATCTGAGCAGAGTGGCCCAATCCCGGTCAATCCCAAGATGGTTTTGGGAGTCTCAGATCTTTCAGTCGCCTAGATTAGTGTCCAACTTGAGAACTGGAAATGCCGATCTTATGGATATCTGGAATGCTATTAGTTCCAGGTCACTGACTAAAGTTAAGTCCAAATATGAAGCTGTCCATTTAAAAAGAGGTCATCTTTAATGCAACATGACCTGTATTAAATGAACCATTATTTCTAAATAAAGCAATCAAGTTATGAATTCAATAGCTTACCAGGTGACATTTAGGCAAATGACTTCCTGTTTCCGTACAAAATGGGGTTAATAATCCTGACCTATCTCTTAAGGTCTCGGGGGGACAATTCATTTAGGAATTGTCTAAGTGGTGTATAAATGTTTCTGGTATTATGAGAGCTTGGTTTTATTGTCACTGGAATGCCACCATCGTAAAAAGGAATTGAGAGGTTTAGTCAGAGGTGAATTAACAAAGCAAGGTCTATGCTAATACAAGTGCCCTCTGACCCTGGATCACTGAGCTTGAAAAATCGCACAGATCAAAATGGTAATGAAGTTTGCAATTTCAGAGACACAGAGTTTTTGTTAATTTACTTCCTATTCAACTCCTTTGCTTTGAAAATCATCACTTTGGAAGCTAAACTACCATTTTCAATTTCCACCTCCTTTTTGTTTTCATTATTCTCATTGCTATTCCCAGCACCACTTGCATTAAAGCATGACATTGGAGACCTTTCTTTCTCAATCAACTATCTGGCACACCCAGGAAACAGGCCTGTCAGGAGGCATGGGCCATGTAGACAGCAAACTTTTCTCATTTTAAGTTTTCTTTTTTTTTATTGTGTGATTCCCCAGACATTCACTACTTTCAGAGGAAGTACGCTCTCTCTCCCCAGTTAAATTTCCACAATTCATTCATTTACTTATTTGACAAATAGTTATTGAGTACCTAGTATATAAGTACCAGGCACTGTCCCAGGCACCAGAGGTAGTGGTGGTGTAGCTTATATCCTGGGGATGAAGACAAATAGTAGGCAAAATATATAAGTAAAGAAACATAATATGTCAGAATGAAAAGATGAAGTGTGGTAAGAGCATGGACATGCGGAGATGGAGAGGGCTGCGATTTCAAATATGATGGTCACAGAAAAACCCCCTCGAGCAGCTGTGATTTCAGGAAAGACTTGAAGGACGTGAGTGTGAGAGTCATTGGGGAAGGGCTCTACAGGCCAGGTGAGGGTTCCAAGCAAGTGCAAAGGCCCTGAGGTAGGAGATTTCGTGTTTGAGAAGAGCCAGGAGGTCAGGGTGGCTGAAGGGAGTGGGCAGGAGAAGAAAAGCTGGAGAAGGAACGGCAGAGTCAGAACAGGGGACCAGATGACCTAGGGCTGGTACATGGGTTCAAGGTCTCTGACTTGTACTCTGAGTGAAAAGGGAAGCCCTCGAGAGGTTCTGAGTGGAGGAGTAACATGATCTGATCCCCATTTTCAAGGCTGGATCTAGTTGTATGAGAAAGGTGAAGGGGAGCAGAGTTGAAATCGGAAGGCCACATCAAAGGCTACTGCAGTGCCTCAGAGCAGACATTAGTGGCTCGATCCAGGGTAGCATCTGGGTAGGGTTTCACTGCCGTCAATTATGAATCACACCCTTCTGCTTCATCTAGCTGTAGTTCCCTGTTTGAATTACTTCCCTCTCGAAGAAAGTATCTTGTCTTTATAAGTCTTCCCTTCCTCTCCCTTCTGTCAATACTAATCCCCCCCCCGCCCCCACAAATCACTGTCTTTAGAAAAAGTCAACCATGCCACATTTGGATGAGGTCAGATCAGCAAGTACACTACTGTTGTAAGAGAAACTGAGGCATATTTAAAAATTTTTTTTAACTTCTTTGACGAAAAATCGATTTGAATCAGGCAGCATCCAATCTAGCAGCCAGAATGGAGCTCTGAGGAGCCATATAAAAGGAAAGGCTGAAACATGGACGCTATACTAGGCAGACAGTGGGTTGGTTATTGTAGGGTCCCTTTCCTGTAGGAGATCGCAGGGGTTTATCAGGCAGATTTCCTCACTAGGGCCGATCAGGCTGTTCCTGACTGACTGGCCTAAGTTTCCATTTCTGAGGGTCAAAACTGTCGTTAAGTCCTGGTTCTGTGACAAAAGACATAGCATAAGTGACTCCATCTTGGATCTGTTTGTTTGTTTGTTTTTTTAACACTACTCTCCCAGAGTTCAAATGACTTGATGGGTTCTACTGAAGTTCTCAATAAAGACGCCTGCCACTCTTCAAGTCACCGCATTACAGTCCCGGTGACTGCGGAGTGAAAGCCTCCCTCTGAAGTGGGGTGGGGGTGAGGTCGGGGTGGTTGGGTACAGAAGTCTGGGATGAGGCCGACAGCTTCGGTTCTCAGCAACCTCTACAAACCTGCCTGCATTTTGAGTTAATTAAGTCTCACTAAGTCTGCACACAACATTTTTGAAGTGATTATCCTGTTCTCATATGCTCTTATATTCACATACACCAAGAAATCCTCACTGTCTTTTAATGCCTGTGTGTGTGTAGAATTTAGTACTTTATTTTTTATCTTTAACTGGGGCCATGAAAATCAGACAGCACGTCCCAGCAAGCTTAAGCCCTGAGCACTGATCACCAAGAAACAACATGAACAGACTTGACTTCACCAAACAGAAAGGAGGTGGTTACATTCAAACCCAAGTCCATGTCTCTAGAAAGGCAACGACCACTCCTCAAAGGGAACGTTCTGGAAATGGCCCTTGTGGGAAAAGGAGGAAGCTGCATTAGTCTTTTCAACCAGCCTAGAAACGTTCCTGGCAACCTCAGGACCAGCTTAGGTAAAGGCGGCATGTGTAACCAGAGAGATCTTGGATTGTGGCGTTCTTGGCCCATAGCATCTTCTCTAGGTTCATGGGAGCACTCTTGCTTTTTTAGCTGGGTCTCACTGTTTGCAGAGCAAAGAAGAATAATTTATTTTATTCTATAAATGAAGTGACATGTGACTTATTAACGGGTTATTACTGTAAATAAATTATATCTCTCTTCCTCATATTGGGTGACTTAGAAAAAATACCTCTTGACATTTAGAAAAAAAATTTTTTTTTCCTGAGCTTGAGGTCCTACCGTGGGGCTCTGGTTCCTCCGAATACTTGCACTGTCCCTGCTCTTACCTCCTTCCGGGCTTTATACACTGTCATCTCTTCAGTGGCTGGAGCCACCTTCTGTGGCTGGTGGCTGCCCTCTCTGAATGTCAACATACGCCCAACTCCCATCTCCTTTCCCTGCTTTATCTCTCCCTGTAGCCCTAGGCCCCATCCAACACATCACATATTTTATTAATTTATTTTATGTGTTGTCTCATGCACGAGAACCTAGGCTCCATGAGGATAGAGATTTTGTCTGTTTTGTTCATGCCAACTACCCTGTGCCCAGAACAATACCCAATACATGGAGGACATCAATAAATAACTATTAAATGCATGAATTCCACAATGTCCATTTGAGATGTTATAATCAAAGATCAATTTTGGCTAGCACATGCATAGGAAGTATTTCTGGAAGGACGTATGAGACTGCTCACAGCATTAAACTTGGGGGGAGAAATTTATATCTGATTTCACAGCTGTATGTACTACTCATATCTCTAGATCATTAGGATTTTTTTTTTATCACCCAGAGATGGTCTGGGCAATGTGAATTATAAGCCATAGTGAATGCTTCTTATAATCTTTAATAGTAAAAAAAAACAACTAATAAATATCAATTTAAAAATATTTTAAGCACATACATGTGTAAATCTACACACAAACATATGCAATGTGTTGGATGAGACATGCAAAATTAACACCAAAAGATAACACATCTAATGACTTCTACTTTCGGCGCGCTCAGCGATCTCACATCCAACAGGATGAACAGATCTGGCTGGAGTGGTACGTTGGTACCAGAGATACCTGCGGCTAACGAAGACTTCCCAGCAAGCAGGACACTCTGACTGCTGAAGAAGGAGGCAGAGAAGAGTGTTCCTTACAACTTCCTTTTTTTTTTTTTTTTTAGATTTTTTTATTTATTTGAGAGAGAGAGAGAGCAAGAGTGCAGTGAGGGGCAGAGGGAGAAGCAGGCTCCCCACTCAGGATTCCAGGACCACCACCTGAGCGGAAGGTAGGTGCCCAACTGACTGAGCCACCCAGGCGCCCCCTTACAACTTTATTTACACCGAAGATAGGGCAGCAAGGATTTCAGCTGGGTCCAAGGCTTGGAAAGCATTTCAGTTTTCCTTTGAATTTCAGGGCCAAGCTATTGTTATACAAGACCGTCTCCATAATGAGAGTTTCTGAGGGAAATGAAAGAAACCACAAAAACCAGCGTAGTCAGAAACATCAGAGAGAAGGGTGTTGACAAAGGAGCAGAATTAAACTACAAGAGCATAGCTATTTACAGAGTAAGAAAATCCAGAACAGAAAAAAGGCAGTCATGGCCAGGGAATGGGACTTGTTAGCAGCAGAAATCAATGTTACTGTCCCTCTAACTCAGGGAAGCATGAGAATGAGGCCGTTTGTAATATAAAGGGAAGAATTATAGACTTGATGGTTCATCTTCTGGAAATGAGAGGGAAATAACAAGTTTGGGAAAGGTGCCCTACAGTCCTATGATAATGAACAGGGGCCTATGGTGTGAAACACGGTGAAATTACTCAAAAGCAACCAGGGACAAGGGAAAGAAGCAAAGAAGGGATGGAGACTTGTTTTGATGGAGAGAAAGGAAGGAAGCATGAGCCCCCTGAATCATGTTCCCTACCCCACAATTTCTTTAGGATTATTCCATGCTTTGGGATCTCTTCTCCCTTTTCTCTCACTCTGTGGATTACCCCACTTTCCAACCAAGAGCTTTGATTTTAATCTACCTAACACCAGCTGTTGCCAGAGCCTTCCTATTAAAGGGCTTAGTTCAGTCTGATCATTAAAGCAAATATCAAGCACATGGAGCCAACACAGCATTTTGGAAAGAGCTCTGGTCCGAACGCCTGCGTCAGAGCCCAGCTCTGCATGGTCCTAGCTCCCCAGCCCGGGGCACGCTGCTGAATCTCACTTTTCTCATCCTTAAACCAGATAGTAACACTTGTCTTTTCTACAGAAGATGGTTAAGAAGATCAAACTAGATCGTGCAAACTGAAGAGCACAGTCTATAAACATACACGCTGTTTGTATGGTGATTTCAAATGCTCTTTCACTACTGTCGGTGGAACATGTGAACAGAAAAGAGAAAACTCTCCTAGGAATATAGAAGAATGCCATTCAGTGCATGTGCTCTGGGTCCTGCTGTAATAAAACTCAGATAACGGGGATTTTGAGGGGTGCTGTCAAGGATGCAAAATTTTGTGGTGTTAGTATAATCACCCTGTGCTTAATTTCTTGAGGTTCAAAAAACTGAGTGACACTGAATATAATCTCACAGGTGGTCTTTGAAGATATTTCATGAGCTAAAGCTAACAAATCCAATTATGGCATTTTGGCCTTTAAAAAAAAAAAGTGCCCCTAATCCAGCTTTTCTCATCCTCCTGACCACTGAACTCTCTGGAATACAGAATTAATACAGAAAACATGGGGGAAATTCTCAAGCTAGTACAGAAAGAATGACAACAGGATCTTTTTATTCCAAAAGGCAAATTGGTAAAGCTTATGCCACACTTTGTGCACAAGGAGTATTGCATTACAATATTTAAAGAAAAAATACAAAAAAAGGAACAGCTGGAATGCTGCAGATAAGGGTGCATAAGCCCTTGGCTGGGCGGTTGTTTCAGGTTAGTATAAAAATGGCCCATGAGACCTCTAAGAACAAGTATCTATACAAAGAATGACAAATGACACTGAAATTATGTGTCACCACACCCTGCTGCCATACCCTGACAGCAAACAGAAACCTACTAGCATTTATTTTTCTTTACACTGTGTTCCCATTTGCCTAAAAACACTTGCACTCAATCAGACTGGCATTGCCCCATTCTGTCCCTCTTGTAAGTGTTGAACAAGCCCCAGGAAAGACACTGCCTCATGATACAAACTCCACTGACCAGGTCAGCACGCTAAATAAACCCAAATCAATGAGCGGAGACTATAAAGCTTCAGACAAGCCTTTACGGCAGGAATACATTCCTAGTTTTAGCTTCAGTTTTAAACAGATCGTTAAAATGATACCTGAGAGGCAGAACAGAACATCAGTCGGTCCCAGTAAGTAAACAACACTTCCCTTTGCACAGAAACCAGCAGAGACATTACCTTACAAACAAAGTTATCTTACCATTTCCCGTTTCCTTCCCGTCGCAAGAGGAAAATCTTACACGAAGTGTCTGCCCATCCCGGCACATTTCTGCAGATACAACATTGGTCAGTGAACGCTGCTGTGGCCGGTGCATGGGCAGTAAAATGTGAGAGCCCTCTGCACAGCCAATCCAAAGCTGCTCAGGCCTCCAGGGCCTCCCCAAGTGATCAGCCGAGCTTTGTGGCAATACAATGGGGGGTTAAACATTTTCTCAGATCCACTTAGAAGCCAGAGAAATCTGTTTAGTTGCTCACAACTATTTGGCAAAATATGCAACAGGTTATGGCTTGGTAATAGTGTTTTAAGAAAGTAACTGCCATATTCTCACCTCTAGGGAGAAGATGTAAGGTGTTACACGATTTCCTTTTTATTTTTAACCTAGTACTAACTTGAAATAACATGTTAAAATTCCTATCTGGTCGTGGTTTAAATATTCTTTCTTTACAGGACACGGCAGTTGCTTAGGACGGGTTCGCTGAGCTCAGCATCAGAACCTACTTGGCACACGTGTACGACCTGCCATGCCCAGGACTCACAACCACGCTGTCTGCCTTTTTCCTTAATGGTAGTCTAGAAACTCTATTTGCTTCATTGAGTGAGACCTTACAAAAATAAATATTACAACGATTTTTCTTGTTTCTTTCCCCCTATTTCTCAATCTTATTCCTCTTTTAGGCTCTTGTGCTATGCACTGTCATTAATATCTTACCTATTCAAGCTGTAAAAACTTTCAAATGTTGATCATGATTATTCTTAGGAGCCAGACATTATTGATACATAAGTACACACATAAGAATAACACATAGGAGGTATTTTCATGACAGTACTAAATACATCAGAGTTACAATTCATGTTAAGAAGACCCAAAGAAAGTCGTGGAAGGTGTTCTAAAATGAGGTATATAAAATAGGACCTCCCGGTGGGGGTTGCCACAAATCTTTAAGTCAACCTATTTTTGCTTGAATTTCTAATGGTTATTTTTCAAGCTTTAAGGTTCTCTGGAAAAATTCCCAGAGCAGTAGGTTTATAAGTCCTTCACTGGCCCTGATATAAGTTTAGAAAGTGTTCGTTTAGTATATTTTCAATTAAAGGTACTCACTTCCTAAGATCAAACCGAAAAACCCGTTCCCCACTTATTACAACGACCGGCGTGAACAATGGGTGGACATATTTCTTTGAAGCTCTTTTCAGCCCTTCCCGAGACCTGGCTGGAATAATGCTTTTCCTCACAAAAGCGCAACCAACGTGGAACACAGTCTCCTTCAAAGGATATTGTCAGGAGATCGACAATAACCGCAGCCACAGGGCCTTTAAAACCCAACCAAGTAGAGACATCAGACAATCCCGACTGGGTCCCACCTCTGCACTGGTGCTCCTGCTTAATATGTCCTAATCAGCCTCGAATCGTGTTCATCCAAACTTTACAAGCATAAGGTAATTCTCTGATTTATCTTTTTGCTCTTTTAAAAAGTAAGTCACACCGAGGAGGGAAGCCTTTCGAGTTATGTCCTCCCACCTGCCTATCTGCTGCTCTGTATGGGTCACGAGTGGTCCCAGCTGGGAGGAAACCGAAGCTAACCAGCTGCTCCAGCCACGAATATGGCCCAGAGACCCGGCTGGAGTGTGACTTATCCTTGTTACACCTGTTGGGATTTCCTGGTCATTTCCCTGGAGTGAGTTTTAAAAAATCTAAGCCTTCCCATTGGAAAGTAAAGGGTGCTGCCGATGTTTTTCTATGGACATGTTAGCATAACCTTTTCCCAGTTAGCTCTTCCCACCGGTGTAAAAAAAAAAAAAAGCTCCCGCAGCCATCTGAAAGAAGGTTGTATTTTGAAGGACAGTGTGAGGACTACTTAAAATGAGGCTTTAAACTGCAATTGTGCTCCTCGCAGTACGGGCTGAATGGAGGAGAGCCGAGCCTGATTATGCAGCCTGACTGACCGAGTCTAATCAGAATTATCTCGGCACACTGCTTCACTGCAGCCTCGGACCCATTAAACCCTAAACGCTTCTGTCTGCCCACTTCTCGCTCCGTCTCCCACTGTGACCTGTTACTTCTCAACAGAGGTGCCTCAGTGGGCTACTCAAAACATTATTTCGGTAAATGGAGGTGTTGGCTTGAACCGGCTCCTCCAAACCCATCAGCAAAGCTGACATTTTATGGCAAGAAGGGGTAGTGCCCACTTGGAAACAGCACCCCCCGAGGCTGCCCTGCAGAAGGGGGCCCTTTGTCGTAGTTTGTTCACCTTGCGATATATTTGGATTGAGAAACGCTGAAGTCGACAGCTACTCCTCCTTCCGCAAAACCGGCTCTGGGTTCAAAAATCAAAGTCTGGTTATCTCATCTTGAAATCACCAGGTTATTAACGCATATCATGTGCTAAACGTATCATTCCCAAACACATAGTTCCATTCTGGGGACTGGGTGAGACAATTTACGGCATCAGAATGGCACATTCTTACGGCTCCCCTAATTCAACCTCCCACGTTGTCCAGACTTATCCCTCTGCGGGTATGGTCCTGATTTTCTCCACGCTACTCCTTAGTACCCACTTTAATTTAAGTACATAAGAATGTTCAGATGCGCTTTTTTACCGACACACTTCTTCATTTAAAACTAAATTATGGGTCTAAATTTTGATTAGAACCGGTGCAATCAGAGGTTTTCAGTCTTCAAAAATTACTGTCTATCCAAATTGGATACTTCTAAATATCATAGTGCGTGTGTGCGTGCATGATGAATATGCATGAGGCACAGTCCACCTCTGTGCTCCAGGTCCCTCATCTGCAGAATGAAGAAAATGTAGCACCTTCTTCATAAAGCTGCCATGAAGATTAAATGAACTAATATTTTTAAGTCACTTAGAACAAAGCCCAGCACACAGTAGATGCTATGCAAGTGTTTGTATTAAATAAAAAGCAATAAATCAGATATCATCTATGAATGAGAAAATGAGCCAGTGATTCTTTCAGGCATTCATCCGAAATGCAAGAGTTCTGCCCTGAAGTATTAGTTTACCTTCATGATCTTTACTTTTGTCATTATTTAGCAGGCTTTTCTAACTGACCAAGTTCAAAGTCACTGCCCATTTTCTGCAATATTTTGTAAGCTCTCCCAGGGCGGAAATGATGGATGTTTTCCTTTGAACTCCTTTACTGGAGCCAAAAAAAGATGTCGATTAGCTGGTTTAATGTGAGATAAGGAATTTTGCTGAAGTGGTCTATACACCGAGTGGGAAAAAAATGAATTAACTGAGTGATTCTCTCCTCCACCCTGAAATGCCGTGCTGTACCCACATGGTCACCAGCATCCCTGGGCATGTTTCTCAAAGACGTGGCTCTGCATAGGGGAGACAAGTTACATGCCATGTCATTTGGTGAAAGTGTCACAGGGGCCATCTGTTTCTGTAAATACAGTACAGAGACCGAGGAACCCAACAGATAATTTGATGGCACAGCAGACTGGCATCCTATTGCTTTTTTATAATCTACTGATAGGCAAAATGCCAAGATTCTAGAAAGGCTTCATGATGCTGAGTGGAGGAGGAGATTGAGAGAAAATGTTTTTTAAGGCGAATTGATATACTGGTCAATATTTCAAGAGAATAGCATAGATTAGTTCTCTTTTTGAATCTGTGCACCATCCAAACCAATAAAACATGCATTAATTTTCACCTCATTCTTTCTCTTAGTCTCCGTTTCCACCCTCTTTCCTGCCCCACCTTGTTTTGAGTATAGACATGTTTTATAAGCCACTGTTTTTAAAAAGGAACACCATTATTGTTATAATTAAGAATGATTCTGTAAGAAAAGGGTTTTTGCAAATGAAAGTGGTCAAAACCTCCAATACCTTTAACAAGAACTCTAAAATAACCAGAATTCCTCGTACACTATGTCCTGGCAACATTTTATATAGAGTTCTTCTATGGTTACTTATATATGTGTCAAGATATGCATTTCCTTTTAAATGTATGTCGAGCTGCATTGCATTTAACGTCTTCTTAGTTAGAACTGTGTTTATATATGTGAAAATTTATTGGACAATTCAAAGACTAGCAAAGATGAAATTGTAACTGAAATTTGAAGGATATAACAACAGGGATAGAAATGAGAAAACAAAAGAGGTTGTAAAGAATAGGAAACATTAGTGTTCAAAGTATGTAAAATTGCCTTTGTAGGTCAAAAAGGTCAAATATCAGTAATTTCATATGCTGGACCCTAGCTATTTATTTCCCTGGGACTTCCCAGCTCCAGTAACATCCAAATTCTTTTCTTTTTTTTTTTTTAAGATTTTATTTGTTTATTTGACACACAGAGAGCATGTACAAGCAGGTGGAGCAGCAGAGGGAGAAGCAGGCTCCCCACCAAGCTGGAAGCCCTTCGTGGGGCTCGATCCCAGGACCCTGGGATGATGACCTGAGCCGAAGGCAGACGTTTAATGACTGAGCCACCCAGGCACCCCACATTCAACTTAACAGAAATGCAGTCAGGGTTCCCAGAGCAAATAATTTCCATTTATATGACTGGGTGTATAACAAGACTCATCGCCATTTTCTGGAAGTTTCAGCTGCTATAAGAAATGTCACTCCCGCCCCCACCACCCAACAGCTACATATTGCTGAAGGGCGTTAGAGTGGCAAAGTAATTTTCCCCATCTCATCTTAATTATATATTTAAACACACACACACACACACACACACACACACACACACACACACACAACCTGAATATATCTTTGCATAAGAATGTACTCTATGTAAGTTCATTTTTCAAAATGGTGTTCCTTCTGACAACTAAAACCTCATTTGAATAATGCAGAAGTAATTCATTCATAAAAATAAGGTAGAAAGAGGTTTGATAATTCTACTCTAACAAAACTCACCCAAATCACCCTAGCTCAAAGAAACCTTTTTAATCACATATTTTCAGATCTTTTCTGAACTGTAAAACCCACCACCTCTTAGAAAAATTCTTCGCAAATTCTCTCATTACTGCTGTTACAATGATGTTAGTGGACACACTCATGATCCGGCTCCTTAGACTTATTTTAGTAGTGCAAGCATTGGATGAGTCATGAGGGAGTTTATGAATCTGCTGAAAGTTATGGAAGCCTAACCCAAGAAAATTCAGAAACCCCTAAATACCTCTTATTCATGCAACAGGATGTTCAAGAACCCCAGAGTCCCTAAAGATCAATGCCACTCTTTTACCTGCCACAATTCATCCTATTCAACACTCATCTGTCTTCTCTTAGACGAGGCTATAGGAAAAAATGAAATTCTTCACAATCCCCCTACTGCAATGTATCAGGGTTTCCTTAGAGTTCTTGTCTGTACCCTGTAATTTCAACAAAGTTGCAATCTTGAAATTTTTAATTTTTGAAGTTAGCATTATGTCACAAATATTTTCCATATCGCTGACGATATTCAGAATTATAATTTCAAGCGAACACAAAACATCCCACCGCAATGCTATGCCATTGTATTTATCATCAGACACACTAAAGATTTCTGAAAAAATTTTCTGAAATGAAACAGAAGTGGAAATGTCTTTATGGAGGTGCCATCCCACATTACTTGTGAAACAGCAACAGCTATTTTCAGTGGGACCAAAAGTGTATGTGGCCACATTTGCATTTTGCTACTGGAAATTGTCTTAGAATATTTTGGCCAGATTCAGTAGATGTAAGATATGCTCATCTTCCCAAGCACCAATATATTACCTGAATGTTAAGAGACTTCCATTATCTGTGGAGTAAAATCCTTAGTCTGTTACTCAACATCCTGGACAATCCAGCCCCTACCTGTGACTCCATTAGTCCTAAACACCCACAGGCCCTTCTCGCTAGACAGGCCTCTGATCCCAGCCTCCACGACGACGCCAGGCCGTCCAGCTTTGTACCTCTGTTGACTCTGTTTCCAGACACCACTCTTGGAATGTGCCCCTCACTCCTCGCCCTTTGTTTAAATCTCTCCCTTCCATCAGAGCCAAGATCAAGTCCATTTGCCCCCATGACGATTTCACCCAGGGGCGCAGTCATCAGAGAACTGCCTCTCTGATCGTAGACAGTATCACCTAGCATTTCTCTGACATTTACTACCTTAACTTCAGCTTTTGAGAGAGGGCATTTTCTCTTCCCATCTCGAATTATAAGCCATTTCTGTGAACTCTAACACCAAAAGAGCTTTTGCACAGAGCAGGTGCCTATTAACCGTGAGACCAGCCAGTGAAAGTCTGGATGTGGCTCTTTTCCTGCATATGCTTCTGTATGTGAACTCGTACACAAGTGGAGAAAAATACTCATTAAATTCCAATGGAAGCATCTTCGCCTCTTCACATACTGATCTGCGAGAATAATTAGTTCTTGGCTCCGTGCCTGCTTCCCCTGCCGGTGCCCCATCCCCCGTCCCTCCTCACCTCCTGTCTTCCCCGTTGCAATTCACCCAGCATCTCCCCCAGTCATCTGCCACTATGTTTCTTTCTCCCCAGAACTTCCCTCTTCCTCCACTCTTCTACCCATGTCTCTCCTTCCTCTTCAGCTTATTTATTCTATCGATTCATTCCTAAAGGCACACAGTGGTGAAGAACTCTGGGTTCAAACACCAGCCCTGTCTCATCACTGGTTTGTGACCTTTTGTCCTTTTACCTTCTTCAAGGCTCATTTTCTCCATCCGCAATCTACCTCCGAGAGTCTCGAGGAAAAAACAGTACAACACACGCAAAGCATTATCTTATTTATTAGCAAATGCTTAATAATGTTAACATTTAACGATCACTTTCTATCTCAACTCCCGTTTTATAAATTCTTTATCTTAAAATTTTGCCACTTCTTTCACTCTTATTTTCCTACTATTTGTCATAAAAATCCTCTCCACTGTATCATTCCTTTCTTCATTATTTAATAATGGAAGAAGAAAATAGAAAAAGACATTTAATCCGTAAAAACAGTGCAATGAAATAACTAACAAAATAGAAAAACAAAACTGGAAGCAATTTTGTTTACCTGTATCTCCTTTATCCAGGACTCTCTGTCAGCTTTACTCTTTCCAAGTTCATTGTATATCTTATGTTTTATATGTATGTGTGTGCTTAAATATATCTGTACCTATATATCTATATATGGCTGTGAATAGGGACGCTGGGCGGCTCAGTCGGTTAAGCAACCAACTCTTGATCTTGGCTCAAGTCACGATCTCCAGGTCCTGGGATCAAGCCCTGCATCAGGGCTCCACCCAACGGGGATTCTGCTTCTCTCTCTCTCCTGCCCTCCCCCTGCTCACACTCTCTCTGTCTTCTAAAATAAATAAATAAATCTTAAAGATAAAAAGAAAAATAAAAAAAAAGAGGTTTGAGCCTTGACTCCTTTTATTCACAACCATATCCCCAAATACAACGTAAGTTCTGGTTGACATTTCGAAAGGCAACAAAGTCATCCTTTTTTTAAGAAATAAAATATCCATAGAGGAAATAGGAAACCGATGAGATGTTTGTCCGTGTCTGGGAAAGAATAAGGGAGGTCCTTCTAGATGAAAAGGACAGGATGAGCAGAGGGAGGGAGGGACAGAGCCCGGCCTGAGCAGGAAAGAGAGCTTATCGGTACTGGGCTCTGTCATCCGTGATCAGTGTGGAAGGTGACAGGCATGACCGGATCACAGTCCTGCTGAGATGAGAAAGCTGACCCGGAGGCATGACCCACTGGACAGCTGTGCCTGTGAGAGGCTCACACCCCTACCGAACGGCACCCTCCCCACGGGATTTCTTTCCGTTATTTTAAAACAAAAACAAGACAGTATCTAGTAAGCAAGGGATGGTAAAATGGAATATCCCTGAGATATTTAGTATTTTCTATAAGAGGAGTTATGAGAAATGAGACCAGCTAGAAAATGGGGAAATTTGACCATGTTGCTATTTATACATTAGGACCTGATTGTGTAATAAAAGGGGCATTTACTGAATCCTTCTATCACTGTTTTAGGCATATGTGTGCCTACTAACTAATTTAATCCTCATGATGACCAAGGATGCATTTCCTATGACTACCGCCATTTTGCAGAAGAGGACACAGAGAGTCAGAGTGGTTAGTTACTTCCTAACGTCACACTGCAAGGGAACCGGGGGGCTGGACTCTGTTAGCGTGCAAACCATCGTATTAGTGTGTGGTGTCCACCCCTTCACATCACAGGCATCGTCCCATCAGAATTTGAATTACACCTCACACTGATCATGCCATTCAAATCACCTCTCCCCACTGGCTTTATAAAGCAATAAATGCTTCTGCCACTGCCGTACTTCCCTTCACAGGACAGAGAGGAGATTCTCTATTTCCTCCCGCATAACATCAAGAAAACCAAAGACAAGAGAGTGGCAACTTCCCCTTCCAATTCCTCACCTGGCTGGTTCATGTCCCTTGACTCTGTTCCACCAGCCTCTTTGGTTTTGTTTTGTTTTTGAGTTTTCATGCCAAGACAGGGGGCTGGCTGGCCAGCCACCAAATAAGGGAAAGTAATTTTGAGAATGCTCAGGAGAGCTCAGATTTAACTATTCTGATTTCTCCTCCAACCTTCCGACGAGAAAAGTACTCAGCTGCCTGTCTCACACCAAGTCTCCATGGATATGGGCAAGGTTTTGTCTTCTTAGAGCTAATTCCAGAATGGTGGTGTGAAAAATGTCCTTTAGTGGCTTTCAGATTTATTTTTTCCTTCAGCTAAAGCACAGAAATCTTAGTATTGCTATGAAATGACTGCACGGTGTCCTCCCACCCCTCAAATTCCAGTCCCGGGAAAGATCTCAGCTCATGCATAGGGCGATGCATGACTCAACATCTCAGGGGTCCGTCCTCTCCCTCTCTTGCTTAGCTCCCCCCTTCCTCTTTCCACAGGCAGCAGAAGGGGCTACCGTGGATGGGGATTAGTACCCAGAACAAAAGCATATTTTCAATGACCTACCTTGAAATCAAAACACTAATTTTGAAATGCCTTTCTTCCCTCTCTTTGATTTGAAACAACCTCGTACACAAATGCAAAACCCTTAGACGCATTTTGTTGTGGTCTGTAAGATGCTTACAGCCCATGACCCCTGCTTCATTGAAATGATCCCGCTCTAGTTCAAGGTTTCGCTGACCTCATTTTCCATAGTTAATTACTCATATTTAAAAGATTGTCTAATACCACCCAACTCATTTACATAACTGAAGCAAGAATCCATGACCGGGCCTTAAGCTTCTTTTCCCTCCAAGTGCCCCTTCCCAGCTGTCTAATCCAATTTGAAGCTTTTTGGGGGGGAGCGACGGTCATTTGCTATGTTTGTTTCCATTTGTATGTATTCAGAAGAAAGCATGCAATGTTTACAAAAATGTAATAACGAAAAGTATAGAAGGCTTAAAAAGGTTGAAACTAGAGAGATTAGCTGATTTTAAATGATGTGCAGGAATTAAGAGCTAAAACTATTACCCTTTGAAATAATATCATATGTTGATTTTTTTTTAATCCTGGGTGTTGACTGCAAATATACTAAATGTTACAAGATTTTCCTGATTTTTCTTCCCTGTACTCAATATTGTGCTAGCCAATCACACTGTTTTCCAGATCCTTCTACTAAAGTTGTCTAGAAGCTTAAAAATCTTCTCAAGGATTTTATATAAGAAACCCAACCTAATTCTCTATAGGCCCACTAAACTTAAGCTTCCCCACATCCTGATACATCTTAAAAATTTTCCGGACACACTGAGAATTCAAGAATTGCATGTAGAATTGTTTTTTGCCTCAAAAAGCAATAACTTTTTAATCTCCTAAAAAGTTATAAAATAGATAATTTCAAACAGTTAAGTAGATGACTCTCTAAATTAGGAGACAATTTTAGTTTACCTAAGTAAGACATGAAATTCTTAAGAGGGGTTTTCCTGGTAAGTTGTTAACAATAAAAATAAATAATTAAAAAAGAATATTTTTTATTATATTGGAATTATATTGGTATTATAGTGGAAAACTGTTCCATACCTCTGATGTTTGCATAACTCTTTTTTTTTTTTTTTGCTGCTATAGACAGACCATACTGCTCTCCTAAAGCATCAGAGGTTCAGGCCAATTTACAGTAAAATTCAAGAAACTACTCATACTCTTCAGTTCTACTGACATTTTGTCCTAAAAATACAATTTCCTAAATAATTATGGAATGACTATTATGTGAAATGTACCATTTTAGGAGTTCTTGAGTATAGATAAAAATTTTATAGTGGGAGAAGCCATAGCAATCATTTGGCTTATTTTTCTCATTTAATGGTTGAGAAAAATCAAAGGAGACGCAGACAATCAGAAGCTGGGTATGAGCAATAAGGTCTTATCTTAACCTTATCTCTAAACAAAAGTACATTTTAGAAATCAGGGTATCAGTTTTGCTGTCTTTAATTATACAAAGGAAAGGATAAAGAAGAGGGAGAAGCCAAGAAGGAAGGCTTGATTTTGATTCTGCCCAGAGAACAGGATCAGCCTCTATCTGTGGAAGTTTTTTTGTTGTTTGTTTGTTTTTTGTTTTTGTGTTTAGTTTTTGTTTTTAAGGCACAGGGCATGATGCTTTTATTTATTTATTTTAAAGATTTTATTTATTTGTTTGAGATGAGAGAGAGAGAGAGCAAGAGCAGGGGAGAGACAGAAGAAGAGGCTGACTCCTCGCTGAGCAGGGAGCCCGAAATGGGGCTCGATCCCCGGACTCTGGGATCATGGCCTGAACCGAAGGCAGACGCTTAACGACTGAGCCACCCAGGTGCCCCAGTCTATGGAAGTTTTAATGAAACAAATTAGCAGTGTCTCATGAACTGGGGATGGGGAATATGGGCCCCTGATAGATTTTATGTTTTATAAAGAAGAAAAAAACAGAATAAAGAGGTAAATTCAAATGGAAAAGCTGATCTATTTTACTGATGTTATAAAATACGGACAGAAAAGCGAACAGGAATAAATAAATGAAAAAGTCCGGATTTCTGGTTCAGCTATGAACCTTAGTGATGCTGGCAAGCTATTGTACTTTCTGGATTGTGATTTCTTCAATTATTCAGGGAGGTGTTTGACTAGGTGCTTATAAAGATTAAATCTGGTACAGAATTCCTGGGATTCCATGGAAAGACTTTTGTCCCCAAATAAGGAAAACCTGCCTTATTGAAGCTGTTCAAAAATGACATGCACATCATTATAAAATAGTGATTACATGCTTGAGCTTTTATAATAGCAACTGATTAATTATTCCCCAAAACTCCTTAAAGCCAATGTGTGGGTTCCCTGCTATGGACTGAATACTGCGTTACCCCCCAACACACACACAGTTTGATATGCTGAAGCCGGAATCCTCAAAGTGATGGTATTTGGAGGTGGGGCTGGAGGGAGGTGATGAGGTCATGAGGGTGGAGACTTTGTGAACGGGATTATAAGAAGAGACACAGAGAGATCATCTCTCTCCGGCCGGACCTGTGAGGGAGGAAACAGCAAGAAAGCCGCAGTCTGCAAACCGGGAAGGAAGTCTCACTGGGAACCGAATCAGCAAGCACCTTGATTTGGACTTCTCCACCTCCAGAACTGTGAGAAATAAGCCAGTCTGTGGCATTTTGTGATAGCAGCCCCAGCTGACAAAGACAGCCCCCAAAGCTGCATCATCCGCCGGCCGCTGCAGCGGCCCAGCAAAACTAAAATGGGGGGTGTGTGTTGGGGGAGCCCAGGAGTCAAAACTGGGGAGCAGATAAAAGCAGGCCTGGCCAACTGCTATGGCCTGCAGGAGCCACGGCTGGACATTAAGCACGAGATCATGAGGGTTTTATTAGAAAGGTTCCTTTGGCAGCAGCGTGGAGGACAGGACAGAATCAAGAAATTGCAAGAAGGCTAGCTGTGGTCGTTCAGGTAAAAAATTATGCAGGGACGTGGAGAGGAGACAACAGCTGTGGAATTTGCTTGAGAGGCAGAGTCAACGTGGCTTAGGAGGAGTGGAAGGAATGTAGAGATATCCGACCCAATCCCTTTATTTTATGGATGAGCACCAGACAGATTGATTTACTTGTTTAAGAATCTAAATTTAAGGAGTGGCAGAACTAAAACTAAAATTTAAGTCTCCCGATCTCCATCCCTCCTCCCCCCAAACACAGGAGACGTTTTCATACTTTCGAATGTTTTCTGGGGAAAGCAGGTATTTTAGCCTCCCCAGCGTTAGTTTTCCTCATTATAAAACATATCTGTACAGACTAAGTATTTTGTCATCCTTCATTAATCCATTCTTCTACACACTACATGGTCAACTAGCTGATTAATTCCATCAGGTCGATTTAAAGAAAAAATACAGAGGTTTCAAAACTCCAGTATAAATAACCAAAAGGAAGTGCGCATTGTTCAGTCTTCCACAAGAGAAAAGCAACGCTACTGCCTGTAATTAGAATTTTTTTGTTAAAAACTAATTGCCTCAACCCCTTAATACAAAATCTGTTTTCTCAATTGTATGAGAATCTTTTTTAAAATGTATCTTTTGGTGAGATGTATTTATTTCAGTGTTGAAAAACATCAAATGTAAAAAAATAATACACAAATTTGAGTCTCAAACATGTTTTCGTCCTACCGCCTATTCACTTGTAAGCAGAGTACAGAATGGGGTTTGGTATCCCCTCTCATAGTCTTTCTGGCCAGTTTTCAGGAGGTTTGGAAAGCTTAAGGGCCAGGAAGCCTGGAGAGGGAGTACAGAAGCCTCGCTGACATTCAGACCCATACCGCACAATCCAGCAGCCACTAGCCAAGCCTGGCAACTGAGCACTTGAAAGGTGGCTAGTTCACACTGAAATGTGCTGTAAGAGGACACATATGCTGGATTCTGAAGATTTCGTAGGAAGAACAGAAGGTGAGATATCTCACTGATAGTTTCATATTCAATATATGTTGAAATAACATTTTAGATTTACTGAGTTAAGTAAAACATATTACATTAATTTTACCCATTTCCTTTTACTTTTTGAATGTGGCTGCTAGATCATTTAAAATTAAATATGTGTCTCCTATTGTATTTCTATACTGGAGACTGCTACTCTAGACATTGGCAACATAGCTCAAGGCAGTAAGGCATTCATAAATAACCTCACAGCTGCCAGGTGTATGGTAGAAGAGGCTGGGGAGATCAGTTCTGTCCAGACTGGTCAGGAGTCAGCTCCAACCTGTCAAAGCCTCAATAAAAAATCTCAATAAAGTCTTGGCCTCCATTCTCAAATTCTAGAATGAAAACCAACTCCTGAGGATTTGATAACAGAGGATCTTGTAAGGATAGAAATTGTTTAACTAACCCTCACTCTTCGAACCCTGCAAGTTCATTAGCTGAAGTATTACTCTTCTAACACAAAGGAATCCAGGATATGTCTACTCAGGGCTCCTTTAAGACAGAAACTCCTGCTCCTAAGGATAGAGCCTCCTAGAAAGCTTTCAGAGGCTTTCAAACATGTGAAGAACGTGTCAAGGCTCAGCGCACGGGAGCTCTCCTTGGTACTGAGACCTCTGCTTTTGGTTGATCTCAATCTTGGCTCTGTGCCTGCAAGCTGAACTCCTGTGCCTTGACCCTGCCTATTTGCTCTGCCTGAACACGACCAACCCCAGACCCTGTTCACAGCTCAGTCCTTGCACTCACCATGCTCTGTGAGGGTACGTTTATTTACGCTCTCATCTATATCCCCGGACTCAGCTCCTCGAGGCTAGCAATAACGTTCTATATGCATCTTCCTACACCAAGTACATAAGTTGGTATAAAGTAGGCATTCTGTAAATGAATAAATGCCTAGCTAACGTGTAACTGTGGCACTTTATGATCTGTTATATCTCCTCTGCCGGGCTGCACCAAGTATAGGGTAGGCTTTAAGAAAAAGATTTAAGGTGGGGCGGCTGGGTGGCTCAGTCGGTAAGCGTCTGCCTCCAGCTCAGGTCATGATCCCAGGGTCCTGGGATGGAGCCCCACGTCATAGGGCTCCTTGCTCAGCAGGGAGTCTGCTTATCTCTCTCCCTCTCTTTTCGCCCCTCCCCCTCTCTTCCACATTCTCTCTCTCGAATGAATAAATAAAATCTTTTTAAAAAAGATTTAAGGTGTAAGTTTTTTGGAGGGGGCAGGTGTGTGTGTGTGTGTGTGTGTGTGTGTGTGTGTGTGTGTGTGTGTGTGCGATGGGAAATTCCAGAGGAGGGAAAGAGAAAGAGCAAAGAGCAGAGGGGTAGCAACAAGATATGTTCAGAGCATGACAAGCTGAGGTCTGAGGTGGTGAGGTGGGGGCCGGGTGGGGGGAGGAGGACGTAAGCCTTATCCAGCAACTAAGGAGACTGCTCTCCTTAGGCAAGGAATAAGAGCCTCACAGAGATTTCACTTAGAGGACTGATAGGATAAAAGGAGTATTTTAGGGAACAGTGTGCTGTGGAGGAGAAGATCAAAGGCAAAACCAGCAATTAAGCTACTGGGATAATTAATAAGTGAGGAGGAAAGGCATGTTGGACTTGGCTTATGTGGGCAGAGTCTACAGAAGTTTAGAATCGGGAGGGAAAGTCTTGAGGGGCAGTCAAGCAGTGGGTGAGCGATCTCATATGAGGGGTGGATTGGCAAAAAGAGCATTTGGAGAAGTTTGGCTATATGACGGGCAAAAATCCCTATGCACAAAAACCTAAATACATTATTTTTCACAAATTTTGCGGTAGGGCCAACGAGTAATAATTCCATATTATTCCATGGTCTAAAGACTGGCCAACGACAGGACTGGTTCACCAGGTTTCATGTTAGTTGCATTATATTTTTATTACTTCTTTGAGCTTCACCTCTTTCAACTTTTTGCATATTTAAGTCACTATCCTTTTTATTGCTCTTCAAGTGTGTACATAGTTATTACCTCTTAAATCCTGTTCTTAGTCAATGATCCAAGCTATTTTTGGATCCTGTTGGCTATATACTGGATCCTTAAATTGTATGGTTGGATACCACTTTCGCATGAACAGTAAGTTCTCCCTGTATCTTGAAAACATTTCTTATAATGATATATCTATTTCTCTGCTCTAAGCCAAATCAGTCTCTCACCTGGACTGTCACAACAACCTCCCAACCTATCACCTATTTCTATTCTTATTCCCATGCCAAGGTCACAGATTGGATCATTTAAAACAAAACCACATTGGGACACCTGGGTGGCTCAGTGGATTAAGCCTCTGCCTTCGGCTCAGGTCGTGGTCTCAGGGTCCTGTGATCAAGCCCCGCATTGGGCTCTCTGCTCAGCGGGGAGCCTGCTTCCCCTCTCTCTCTGCCTGCCTCTTATTCCCATGCCAAGGTCACAGATTGGATCATTTAAAACAAAACCACATTGGGACACCTGGGTGGCTCAGTGGATTAAGCCTCTGCCTTCGGCTCAGGTCGTGGTCTCAGGGTCCTGTGATCAAGCCCCGCATTGGGCTCTCTGCTCAGCGGGGAGCCTGCTTCCCCTCTCTCTCTGCCTGCCTCTCTGCCTACTTGTGATCTCTCTCTCTCTCTCTCTCTGTCAAATAAATAAAAATAAATTAAAATTAAAATTAAAAAAAACACATTGTACATATTGCTCAAGACCCTCCAATAGCTTTTCATCATATTCAGAATAAAACCCAAATTTCTTGTCATGGCTACAAGGTTCTGCGTGATTGGACCCTTGTCCACCTGACCAAAGGCTTTCTCTAATATCTATCCTGTTGTTGACTGTGCAGCACCCATAACGGCTCCTTGAATCCCCAGGACCTAACAAAGTCTCTGCCATCTCTAGGCCCTTCCGCCAGCTGGCGGCTGCACGGNTAAAAATAAAAATTAAAAAAACACATTGTACATACTGCTCAAGACCCTCCAACAGCTTTTCATCATATTCAGAATAAAACCCAAATTTCTTGTCATGGCTACAAGGTTCTCGTGATTGGACCCTTGTCCACCTGACCAAAGGCTTTCTCTAACATCTATCCTGTTGTTGACTGTGCAGCACCCATAACGGCTCCTTGAAACCCCAGGACCTAACAAAGTCTCTGCCATCTCTAGGCCCTTCCGCCAGCTGGCGGCTGCACGGGAGACCCTTCCCTCCGATCCACCTATGCTTCATTCCTCAATAGTCTGGGTGCTGCTCAAATGTCAGTTGTCCAAATGCCCCCTCCCACCTCCCACCGAACTCTCTAAAATTCCATTCCTCCCTCCACCTCCACACCTTTCCGCCACTTTCCTTTCTTCACGGTATTTATTATCATCTAAAGTTCCTGTCCAACGACCTGGAGGTGCTCATTATAACAGGACGGTGTGGTGTCCCCGTGGCACTCGTCCTCCCGGGCTTCCTACTGTAAGGACCTGTCGTTCTCCCCCTGAACGGTCGCCCTGGAGTGCCTGGCCACTGTGTGCGGCCCCAGCGTGGACTGAAGGACGGGGAGTTGACACCTCAGCCAATGGCGGTAAGAGCTGGTAGATGAACGTCCCAGCCTCCTGACCGCGTGGGTGGGGCAACGCTGAGACAGATTCTCCACAGCCTCCCAGAGTCCTGGTGGGACTGAGTCGTGGTTGCCCGAAACAGGGGCCACCTGCTCGTTCTTACACCCTGACTGGCTTTGCCTCTTCCCGATCTCACACAGCTACTCCCCTGCGTGTGCTTCCTGGGACCGGCTCCCAGATCCTCATCTCCGAGCCTCCCTTTGGGGTAACCCAGGTGACCTTCTTTCTCTCTTCCTCTTTTCTCTCTCCTTTACAATTTTAAACCCTTGAAAGTAGAATCACCTTTCAGTAGATAGTTTGTTGTAGTTAGATGGTGGCACATAAACTAGATTACTTGTCAGTTACTTGTTGACTGGGACCCCCCAGGAGAATATATGCTACCTGTAGAAGCTCATCTGTTGTGTTTTAGTCTCTACTACCTTCCTGGTGTGCTGAACAGTGCATAGCTCAGCCTAGGTGCTTTATTACACACTGGATCAAGTGTGGCTTTGAAGTGGTAATACCACTTCCCTTCAAGAGCCACTCTTACTACTCAGGGAGATGAGACATCAAGGTCTTTTCTAGAATAGACTAGCCTCATCACTGGGTCTGGGCGACCCCAAGGCAACACTGGTAGGTTTGAGGAACAGCAGCACAAAAATGAAAAGAAAACTGATTTGTCAACCAAATAGCTCCACTTACAGTTTATATTTATTTTTAACAAAAACCTTATTTTTGTTCCCTTTATGCAAATTGACAAATATTTAGGTTCATCAACCCGGGCTCTCTCTCCACCGAGCACAGAATTTGGAACAGACGTTAGGATTGGAGTGTGTAAGACCTCATGTTTGTTTCACTTCCGTTTGTGACACCTCAAAAGGAGAGAGGAATCCGTGGGGCTAGGATACGAGGCTTATTGCTAATATGACGGGGCTTAAACCATCAGTGAAAGGTTTACAGAGAGATGCAACAAACTGTACATCGAGATCGTAAAGCAGGTCATGCTTTGTTTTCAGTACACTAGTTAAGGTTCTTTTTGGAGCAAGATGGAATATAAGCTTAACAAAAGAAAGCAGTGTCTTTTTGTATTTCCAGTACAAACACCACAGTGCAATTATGTGAATTGTAGGAACCCATTAGTCATCCATAGTGAGGCCCCTAAAAGACAATGTCACATGAGGCAGAAACAGCTGTGCCATCACCCGGAGAGTGCCTCGGGGCCTCTGGGACCCCTCTCAAAGCAGAGATTAAAAGACCACTCCCTCCCTGGCTGTGGAGTCCTTAGTGCTTGAGTGGCACTAATAATATGGCCACCATTACACGGATTATTATTATTACTGTTGTTTGTTGTTATTATTATCTGTAAGAATGATCTGTCCTCTAAGAATTGATTGAGACTACATTTTTCTACCCAGGTCCTCAAAACCTTGCAAAGTTAGGTTGTCAAAGAGTCCAAACTGGGAATTTTGCTAACTTGGAATACAAGATGTTGTATCCTGTTATCAAATCCCTGGAGCTCACCAGTCCATTAAAATAATGAGAACTGTAATGTTTCCCCAGCAATATTAAGAGCATCTTAATTACTTAATCTCTAGTGATTGGCATACATATAAATTTTATGCATAATCCAATCAAAGAGCTGCTGAACAGTGCTCTGTGTTAAAGTCAAAGAGAATTTTCCTTCAAAGGTGACACTTGCTCGGCCAACATCAGAACAACTAAAGAAAGCATAAACGTGGATTGCCAGTTGTCCCTGCGTGTCAGAAAGGCCACTCTGTGCTATATGTTTTCATATACATGGTTCTATGGAGGAAATAGATTTTTCATGTGACATTTTGGGACTTGGTATTTTAAAAAAACACATTTAGAAATAATTCTATATTATTTTGCAAAAATTTTTGTTGACAATATTTTACTTGATGGGTATGAAAAATAAATTTAGGAACAATGCTTAGGCCAATGGTAATTAATAAATGTACGTGTTTACACACATACACTTTCTTTTAGTAAACACTGTACTTGACACTTTGCCATGGTCCTTGTATTTTAAAATATTCCATATTTTTATAATAAGAACGTATGATTGAAAATAAAAAGAAAATTGATTTGTCAACCATATAGCTCCACTTACAATTTATATTTATTCTTAACAAAAACCTTATTTTTGTTCCCTTTATGCAAACTGATAAATATTTAGGTTCATCAAAAGAGAAGAAAACCTATATAAGGCTCAGAATATAGTCCAAAAATTGAGAATAACATGGTGGCTCATTTTTATTGAAAATCAACTCATGTTCCCCCTTGAGGCAAAAATCAATTCCTCCCCTAAACATTAAGATTTCAGTGAAAAGCATGACCTCGTTGTTCAAATAAAAGGACTAGGAGTCATCTTGGATTGTTCTCTTTTTCCACACCTGTTTCTCTCTAGTAGCCACAAACAGCTATAAAATGTAAGCTTAAAAAACCCCCCTGTACCCCTTGGGCAAATAATAAAAATAAAATTAAAAAAATAAATAAAGAAAGAAAGAAAAAGAAAATAAAGAAAAAAAAAGAAAAAAAAAAAAAACCCTAACATTCACCCATGCATCTAATCCATCAGCAAATCCCACTGATTATGCTTCTAAAACANCTATAAAATGTAAGCTTAAAAAACCCCTAACATTCACCCATGCATCTAATCCATCAGCAAATCCCACTGATTATGCTTCTAAAACATACCTCAAACTCCCCCATTTCTCCCCAGTCTACTCTTACCCCCTTAGTCCAAGTCACTGCTGTGCCTTGAGGACTATCACAACCTCCAGCTGGGCCTCCTACCGTCTATTCTCCACTTAGCACGAATTAATTTCTTTAAAATGTCAACCATGTTACGCCACTCCCATTCCCCCAATCCTTCACTGGTTTTCCATTTTCTTCTGTATGACTTGTTATCTGTCCCTCACTATTGGAATACAAGCTTCTTGAAGGCAAGCACTTCTTCCGTCTTATTTTCCCCTTTCCCCTGGGCTCCTGGAACACAGGGAAGGTGTGCAATAATTTGCTGAAGGAATGAATGGACGAGTTCTTCACCATATGCCAGGCACTGCGCAAAGCACTTTACATGCAATGTTACTTTTAATCGCCAACAACTATATGAGACAGGCTGTTACCATCTCCACTGTACAGAGGAACACAGGGCTCATAAACTAGTAAGTAGCAGAGCTATAAAAATCCAGTAAATACAAACACTTCTTGATGTTAGATTGCTCATTTAGTGTTTCTAGGTTTCAGTTTCCTGAGGGAAAAGGACCACGAACATGACCTTTCCAACATTTTCTATAAATGGGAGACTCCTTGAAAATATCACAGAATCATGAAATCAAACTTACTTTGGACAGCTTTCAAAGTCTACTCCCAGTTCCACTAGATATTGCTAAATGAAACATCCAACAATGCACAAAAATGTATAATACATGCATAAACTGTAAAATACATACAAATGTATAATGCTTAAAATGTATATAGTCCACAATGGCCAAAGAGCCCATGTGTCCATCGACAGATGAATGGATAAAGAAGATGTAGTATGTATATACACACATGTACACACACACACACACACACACACACACACATACACACACACTGGAATATTACTCAGCCATCAAAAAGAATGAAATCTTGTCATTTTGGTTGGATCTAGAGGGTATTCTGATAATGAAATAAATCATTCAGAGAAAGACAAATACCATATGATTTCATTCACATGTGCAAATTAAGAAACAAAACAGAGGCGCATAGGGGAAGGATGGGAAAAATATCTTTTTTTTTTAATTTTATTTTTATTCTTTGCCCAAGGGGTACAGGTCTGTGAATCATCAGGCTTACATCTTTCACAGCATTCACCAAAGCACAAACCCTCCCCAATGTCCATAACCAGGATGGGAAAAATAAAACAAGATGAAATCAGAGACGGGGACAAACCATAAGCAACTCTTAACTCTAGGAAATAAACTGAGGGTTGTTGGAGGGGAGGTGGGTCGGGGGACGGGATAACTAGGTGATGCAATGAGCCCTGGGTGTTACATGTAATTGATGAATCACTGAACTCTACCTCTGAAACTAATAATACACTGTGTTTACTAAATTGAATTTAAATAAAAATTAATATATATATATATATATATATATATATATATATATAGAGAGAGAGAGAGAGAGAGAGAGAGAGAGAATAGGTTTTCCCAGGAATATATAAATGGTTTGACATTAGAATATATAATAAAATAATTCATTATATAAAAAGATTGAAGGAGAAAAAACTATATGCTTATTTCATTAACTGCAAAAAAATTTCAATAAAATTTAATACCCACTCAAGGTAAAGCTTCTAGAAAATTATAAACAGAAGGAAACCTCTTTATGCTGATAAGGGAAATTTATCAAAAACTTAGAGTAAAGATCACAATTTACAGTGACAAATTAGAACCACTGCCTTTGAAAATCAAGAATAGGACAAGGATGGCCGTTACCATCACTTCTACTCAACAGTATACTAAAACCCTAATCAGAGCAGTCAAGTAAGGAAGAAGAATGAAAGGTAGAAATAATGGAATTTAAGGTACAAAACCAGCAATTTACAGACAGTATGATATTTTTGCAAAGAAATCTCATGAGAATCTACAAACACAACAAAGTTCATAAAAAATCCAGCAATTCTGGTGGACATCAGAATGTTTTAAAAAAGCAATTTCATTTCTGTATGTCAGCAACAAACAGTTTAAAAGTGTAAATTAAAATTACATAACACCATATACAAGATACCTAGGAATAAATATAATAAAAGACAGGTAAAGTTGTTGGGTAGAAAATTATAAAACCTCACTTAAGGATTTTAAAGAGCTCTGCTCATTGAAAGAAAGCCTCCTTGTCATAAAGATATCAACAACTTCCAAATTAACCTGTAAATTCAGTAGAATGCCAAACAAAAGCCCATGTAACTTATCCATGAAATTTGACAAGCTGATTCTAAAATGCCTATTTGAAGAGCAAAGGGACAATGCATTTCTAAAAGTATAAATATGATGTGAAGGTAAAGATAAGATCAGAAGAAAAGATAGAAGATTGATGACAGTTGCTGTTTCGGGGGAGGAGGCTAAGTTTAAAGAGAGGGAGGGCAACGGAGGTAAAGAACTTTTATATCTCATCTGGGTAATTAGGGATTAAATTTTTTTAAATGACAAAAACACACTTACATATTGCCTGAATGATATATAAAATAAAGGGTGATGATAAATGCATGTGTGACTCATAAAGTAATCAGCTAGAAGGCCAAACGTGAAGAGGAAAAATGATGTACATACTATCTCTTCGCAAATAGCCCAGCAGCAAAATGTTATGTAGCTGTGGTCTGAAAATCCGCTTAATCAGAAATGGCAAAAAGATTAATCTTTTAAAAAAATGAATTTTACAGCCTACCAAAATATAATGATACAGACCAAAGAGGAGCCAGAGGGCTTGACTCAGACTGGTTTATAAATCATATGCACAGCACAGCGAGGTCCCGCGGAGGCTGAGCGCGGAGGCTGATGGTTCCCATGTCAGGAAAGCGCTGAGTCTGCATGGAGCTCCTGCAGAGCTCCGGGCTGTAACAGGGACTTTACTACTTTACTGAGTCATCCCTTGCCTAGGCAGGCAAGGATGGCAGAATAAAGGGGGGTAAAAAGTCTCAGATGGGAGCTTCACCTGGCAAATAACATTATAAGTACGATATGAATACTTTCCGGGCTTTGGGTTTTTTGACTTTTTCTAAAGCCCTTCCAAGATCTTCTTTGTTGTTAAGCTCCTTCACAACGGAAGAGTACTTTAAAGTTTTCTTTCATTAACTGGAGCCAACATTTTAGCGAAATCAAACTCTTTTTTTTAATTAATTTTTTAATTAACATATAATGTATTATTTGCTTCAGAGGTACAGGTGTGTGAATCGTCAGTCTTACACAATTCACAGCACTCCCCATAGCAATACCCT
This sequence comes from Ailurus styani, assembly GCA_002007465.1. NCBI lineage: Eukaryota > Metazoa > Chordata > Mammalia > Carnivora > Ailuridae > Ailurus > Ailurus styani. The sequence goes on from LNAC01000752.1 coordinate 216,328, forward strand.
TCCCAGTGTCCATCACCCAGCCACCCCATCCCTCCCCCACCCCTCTGGCAACCCTTGGTTTGTTTCCTGAGATTAAGAGTCTCTTATGGTTTGTCTCCCTGGGAAATCAAACTCTTTTATTGCTTCATTGGACTTAGAAATTCATAGGTATATGTGACTATGGTATATGAATATATGTATATGTATATGAATGAAGCTAAAATATTATTCTTTTGGTGATTAAGGTCTCCACCCCTTGAAAAAGGCATTTATGGCAAAGAAGACTGAGGAAGCCCTATCATCCTTAAGAACTGGCTTGTCCTGAGAGACTGTGTATAAAATCCCGGGAAAGAATTTTATGAATGGAATCTTAATAAGCCAATGATGAAAATCACAAATATTCCTTTTCCCCTCACCAAATGTTCTTCGGCTATCGTTTCTTTTCAAGGGTTTAAAGCCTTCCCAGTATTCTTCTATTCTAGTTTTTTAAAAGGGGGTGGAGGGAGACGTTGGCTTCTGTTGGTAAGTTTCAGATGGCACTTTTGCCAATGTCAGGTGATGTCAAATTAGCCTTCACATAGATTCTCAAGGCCCGTGATGCACCAGCCTCTCCAAAATGCTTGTATCTCTTGAGCTGGAGCCCGGCTTTCACGTGCCATGACTGCACATCCGCCAGACCTCTGCTTGCTTCAGCTTCAGTGTTCTCGCTGCACATTTTAAGTCACTCCCTCCTGTCAAGGGGAGTTTGTTTACCTATTAGCAAAACCAACTGAGCACTGCCTCTGGGCACATCAATGTGCCAGATGCCTTGTTTGGGAAATCCTGCCTGAGGACAAAGTCTGAAGGCATTGCCAGGATGAGGACATCATAAAACCCCCAGGAGTTGGGGGATTATACTGGAGGAAATGACTTAATAGACTGCACAAAAACCTTTCAAAGTCATTCCAGGGGCTGTCATGTCTTTCAGATTTGCATAGATATGTTTATAAGCTCAGGACTTGGCTGAAAGCCACCAAAATTTTATCTCCTGTCATGTTTCGGTTCATTCATTACCCTTTACAAGTAAGACATGGGGTATGTCTAGAGGTTTTTAAAGATGCTTACATGGCTACCTCCCATATTTCCCCCACTGTCCCCTCTCCTCCAATTCAACCAACCATCCATCCATCCATCCATCCATCCATCCATCCATCCACCCATCCACCCACCCATCCATCCATCCATTGTCATCTATACATCCATCCATTTAATAATAGCTTATTGAGGTCCTGGGGTGATAGAAATGAAGTAAATATGGGAAGTCTGACCTTTAATGGAATTTACAGGATAACATGAGAGTAGGATGCTCATAAACAGTGCCAGGTACACTTTAAACACTCTACAAATAGAACAAGATAAATAACTATAGTAAAACAAGGGGAAAGCCAAGAGTGCCATAAGAGAAACACAAAATACTACCAGCATAGGTAAGCAGAGAAGGAGAATGGCTTTGTTACAGAATTCAAGGAAAGACCATTTTGATTCAAGGTGATTGGTGGTTGGTGACTGCAGGACATTCCTGAGGAGGGAAAGGTGATAGCAAAGAATTGGGAAAAGCTGATGCATGTGAAGAAGAGAGAGAATTCTATTTTGCTGGATCACAGGGCATGGAAGGAAAAAAATATATATATATATAACAACAGAAACTTGGTAAGTTATATAGATGTCAGATTTCCAAAGTCTCCAAATGACAAGTTAAGGAGATTGAGCCAAAGCCAACAGGGAGCCACCAAAAGTTATTTTTTTCCTATAAACAAATGAAGTATAATCCTATAGAAAAAAATGCTCAGATCTTCAGTGTATAGTGCAATGAGCTGTGACAAAAATCTGCATCCATGTTAACAAATGACTCAGTCAAGATCTAGAACACTTCCATTACCCTAGAAAATTTCCTCTTGTCTCATTCAAGTTGGAATCCAGTGGCAAATATCCTGTGGCAAACAACGTTCTGAATTTTATTCCTGTAGATTAGTTTTGGGTGTTCTTGGACTTTATAAAATACAGTCCTATAATAGGTACTTTTTTGTGTCTGGCTTCTTTTACTCAATATAATCTTTTTGAGATTCATCTATGTTCCAAAATGTTTTTAGGCAGGAAGAATAATATGACAACTATGCTCTAGATAATTAATCTGTGCCTAATGTATGGAAGTTTCTGAGGATGAAAAAATAATTTCAGCAGCATATTTCAGGTAAGTGGGATCTGTAGAAATCTACAAAGGTATTGGATTCAAATGAATATTGGAGTAGGTGGAGGGCTAAGAACTTGTCAGTTAACTGGAGAAGGAGAGGTGGGAAGGGAAAAAGACCAAGATCACTATAAACTTATCTTCCCCAGTTGAACTCTCTGCAAGGTCCAACCTTAATCAGCTGATATTTCCAATAGGATTAATTCACAGCTCACTAACTGGTCCAGAGAAATAGGTCTGGGTAAGTGACTGGGGGAAAAGGGATAGGAGCAAATATGATTTAACACTACATAGGAAGATAAAAAGGAAGAAAAGAAATAAAAGATAAATTTCAAAGACGAAAATATTTCTAAGGCTAAAATTCACATGGAAATGCAAGGACCCACAATAGCCAAAACAACCCCCAAAAAGCAGAACAAAGTTGAAGGACTCATACTTCCTGATTTCAAAACTTACTACCAAACTGCAATAATCAAGACAGATACTGGCAGAATATGGATATGTAGATCAATGAAACAGAACTGAGAGTTGAGAAATAAACCCTTACATTTATGGTTAATTGATTTTGACAATGGTGCCAGAACAATTCAATGGGGAAGGAATAGTCCTTTAAACAATTAGTGCTTGGGATAAGTAGATATATACACTGCAAGAGAATGGACTTGAACCCCTACCTCAAACCATAAACAAAAATTAATTCCAAGTGGATAATAGACCTAAATGTAAGAGCTAACACTATAAAACTATTATATGAAAATATGGATTAGGAAGTAGGTTTTTAGTTACACTACCAAAACCGCACATGACAAAAAAAAAGTTTTTTAATTGGAGTTCAAGGAAAAACATTTGTGTTTCAAAGAACACAAGAAAGTGAAAAGACAACTCACAGAATAGAAGGAAATATTTTTTCATCATATATCTGATAAGGGTCTTATATCCAGAATATATGAATAACTCTTCAAACTCAACAATAAAGAGATAAATAGCCCAATTTTAAAATGGGCAAAAGATCTGACTAGACACCACACCAAAGAAAATACACAGACAGGAAGTAGACATGTGAAAATGCTTAACATCATTTGTTATTAGAGAAATGCTAATGAAACCTACAATGAGATGCCATGTACACTTATTAGAAGGGCTAAAATCAAAAAGTTGACAACACTAAATGTTGATGGGGAAGCAGAACAACACACTCTCATTCATTGCTAGTGGGAATGCAAAATGGTAAAGCTATTTTAAAAGACTAACATAATAATAATAATAATAATAATAATAATAATAATAAAAGACAGTTTGGCAGATTTTTACAAAGTTAAACACAGTCTTACCATGCAATTCAGCAATCGTCCTCCTAGTTATTAATCTGATTGAGTTGAAAACTTATGTCAATGTAAAAACCTGCATACAAATGTTTACAGCAGCTTTACTCATAATCATTAAAAGCTGGAAGCAACCAGTATGAATGGATAAGCAAATTCTATGTAAGGGAATATAGTTCAATGATTAAAAAAAAACCAATGAGGCCCCAAGAAGATACAGATGAATCTTAAGTGCATATGCCAAGAGAAAGAAGGCAGTCTGAAGAAGCTACATATATATATTCCAACAAGTGACGCTCTCTAATGGCGAAACTAGAGGGGCAATAAAAACATCAGTGAACGCCAGGCACTTGGGAAAAAGAGAGAAAACGTTGAATAGGTCAAAGACAGGAAATTTTTTAGGGTAGTAAAACTATTCCATGGGGTACTGGGGATAGAATACATGATATTATGAATTTGTCAAGATCCACTGAACTTTAGAAAGAGTGAAACTTAATTTATAAAATTTTTTTAAAAAACCGTTTAGAAGACCAGGGGAATCCCAGGATGAAATGCAGAATATGACAGAACAATCTAACGATATTACAGATGTGTCACAAAACCTCACTGAAGTGGAAGGAGAAAAAAGTTGCTGCCCAGAAGTCGCTTTGGAAGTGAGTAGAGTCTATAAAACAATAGGCCAAGGAAGCTGAATAGATAGAGCCCATGGGAATAGGAGTTAGCAATTCTGATACTTCTATACATATATACTGGAAATGGACAACTAATTAAATGGATGGCGGGTGGCAGGAGCCAGATTTCTCACTGTGGGAGAGAGTTTACAGATGACCAGGGGAAGAGACTAGAATGGTACGTGTGGTACTGGATTCCAATGAAAGACATTAGTGTGAACTCAGGGTTAGCTCCCAACAGATACAGATTGTTACAAACAGGAATATTTGCAGATACATATATAACACAGGTTATTACGCGCCTCCATATTTCCTCTCTCTGTCAGCTGAGACCCCTAGTGGCAATGAGCACATCTAATGACCAGATCTTGTTTCTAATACCATTTTCTAATAAAAGGAACCAGAAGTCCTGGGGAAATGGCCAATTCCAGGACTGAGGCAGGAAACAGAAAGGATGAGCTTGGAGGACCCAGCGGTGCCAGAAAATAAAGAAGTCTTGAAAAGAACCCCTCATGGTAGAGCTATACCAAAGGGACACAGGAACCAACTGAAAGAGCTCCTAATATCAAAACTGGAACAACTGGAGAAATAAGATAAATAAAGTAGTATTGGATTATAACCTAAAGTGTGAAATAAATATCCATGAGTGCCTACCAACATAAATAAATAATTGAATAAATAAGAAAATAGTAGAAAGGGACAAATCTCTTATGTTGAAGAATTCCAAATACTTTGTGTAGATAGCCCATCCTCAAGGTGAAGTCTAACTCCCTACTTCTTAAATATCAGCCACTCATAGTGACTTCCTTTCAAAGGGTGCAATATGAAAAGAGGGAGGAAAAACAGCAGAGAAATCTGACGAACACTATCTCAGCCAAGTGATCAAGGTCAACAGCAACAGCAATATTGTATTGATAGTATGTGCTCTTGAGATGTGTGAAAATAGTGCCCTATCACTGTGGTCTTCCTCCTAAAAATCCATAACCACAGTCTCATCATGAAAAATCATCCCACAGATCCCGATAGAAGGACATTTTATAAAATATCTGACCAGTGCTCCTTAAAACTGGCAGAATCAACCAAAAACAAGGAAAGTCTAAAAAACATTATGGCCAAGAAGAGCCTAAGAAGACATGACAACCAAATGTAGTATGATATCCTAAATGGACCCTTGAGCAGAAAAGCAACATTAAAATCCAGGGAAATCTAAGTAAGTATAGAATTAGTAATAGCAGATCAATATTGGTTTACTAATTGTAACAAATGCACTATACTACTGGGAGATGTTAATAATAGGGGGAACTGGGTGTGGTGTCTAAGGAATTCTCTGTACTACTTAGCGATTTTTCTATAAATCTAAAACTGTTCAAAAAATTTTTATTGGGGTGCCTGGGTGGCTCAGTTGGTTAAGCAGCTGCCTTTGGCTCAGGTCAGAATCCCAGGGTCCCGGGATGGAGCCCCGTGTCAGTTTCCTTGCTCAGCTGGGAGTCTGCTTGACCCTCTTCCCCTCCCTTCACTCTTTTTCTCCCTCTCAAATAAATAAGATCTTCAAAAAAATAAAATAAAGTTTACCTTTTTTAAATGGGCAAAGGATATGAATAGGCATTTTTCCAACAAAGTTACACCAATGGTAAAACGCACATGAAAAATACTCAACATCATCATTAGTCATTAGGAAATTTTAGTTGTCAACCAAACCACAGTGAGATACCACTTCACATCTATTTAGGATGGCTATAATAAAAAAGACAGATAATAACAAGTGTTGCTGAGAATGTGGAGAAGTCAGAACCTTCATCCATTGCTGGTGGGACTGTAAAATGATGAGGCCACTATGAATAAGTTTTGTAGTTCCTTAAAATGTTAAGTGGAATAACCATATGACCCAGAAATTCCTCTCATAGGTACAGACTCAATATATGGAAAGTGGATGTGCACGCAAAAACCTTTCTACAAATATTCCTAGGAGCATGATTCATCATGGCTAAAATGTGAAACAAACCCAAATACCCATCAACTGATGAATGAAAAACACAATGCGATAATCCACACGATGGCATAATACATGGCCATGCAACTGATACAGGTCACACCATGCATGAACCTGAGAACATCATGCTAAATGAAAGAAGGTGGTCAAAATGGCCAATCCATTCATATGAAATGTCCACAAATGGGGCGCCTGGGTGACTCCATTGGTTAAGTGTTGGCCTTCAGCTCAGGTCATGATCTCAGGGTTTGGGATTGGAGCCCCACACCAGGCTCCACGGTCAGCATGGAGTCTGCTTCTCCCTCTCCCTCTGCCTCTCTCCCTACTCGTGCTTTCCCTCTCTCTCTCTCGTGCTCCATCTCTTTCTCTCTCTCTCTCAAATAAATAAATCAAATCTGTAAAAAAATGTCTACAAATAGGCAAAGCCATAGAAACAGAAGGTAGATTCATGGAGGCTAGGAGCCGGGGGAAGGGGGGGCAAATGGGGAGTGAGTGTAATGGCTATGGAGTTTCTTTGGGGGATGATGAAAATATTTTGAAATTAGATAATGGTGATGGCTAAGCGATTGAATTGTGTGGTTTCAAAGGGTGACGTGTATTGTTGGCTAATTTTATCTCAATAAAATTGTAGTTGAAAAAAACACATTGCTAAGGCCAGCCAGTCCCTCACTCACTTGGAGCTAAAAGCAGGAACACGTACCTAGGTGTTTGAGGTGCTGGAGAGGGGAATCTGTGAAGACGCCTCCACACTGGCCATATGTTATTTCATTTAACCCTCATATCAAGCCAAGAGGTGGGTGTTATTATCTGCATTTTAAAGATTTAAAGACTGCATTTTGAAGAAACTGAGGAAGGGCTGGATTTAAAACGAGGCTAAATCATTCCAAGACCAGCTCTAAACCATTACCTTTCACTGTATCTCAACCTCTCAAATGTTAGTTTTCTCATCAGTGACCTATTTACTTCATGGAATTTTCTTTAGGATCAAATGAGATAACACAAACATGATTTGTAGCATATGAATTACAGCATATGAATTATTAATTTGTTCTTCCTTTTGGCATTCAGACAAATCCATATTCGGAATGAAATCACACAGCTATACCATAGAAACAGCATACCCTCTTGGTTACGGATACAAAAAGCCTAAATACGGACACCATGAATAAAAGAGCTATGAACATTTATAACTGCTTCAAATTTAAATATCTTCTATTTTCCCAACTTGGAGGTGATTTAATTTTCTTTGTGAAAACATAGTTTCTTTGGCTATTTGAATTACAATTACACACAAGTTATATGTACATAATTACACATAAGTCTTATAAACCTGCCATGGAGTCACTAATATAAAATGTTTACTAGGTTCCATATTCTGAATATCTGCTTGTTTTTAAAAGTTACGTATGAATGTACCTTCTTCCTAAGTAGGGGTTTGCTCGTGTAATGCAGAGATGAAAGACCAGCTCCAAAGTCAGATAATTTAATTTAATTTAAATCTTAGCTCTTCCTTTTTGGTCAAGATACTTAACCTCCCCAACTTTCAGTTTCCTAGACCTAAACAGTGGGACTTAACTCAGCAGTTACACAGCTGGAACAGTCACACAGCCGGACTGTGAACCCAGGTCTGCCTGACTCCAACGCATGCATTGTAGCGTGCTTATACCATTATGACCCTGGACTGTCAGAATGAAGCCTGATGAAACCTGGTGCAAAAGGCTCAAGATTTTATAATCCTAGATCAAAATGCATTATCGCGGGCGCCTGGGTGGCTCAGCGGTTTAAAGCCTCTGCCTTCGGCTCAGGTCATGATCTCAGGGTCCTGGGATCGAGGCCCACATCGGGCTCTCTGCTCGGCAGGGAGCCTGCTTCCTCCTCTCTCTCTGCCTGCCTCTCTGCCTCCTTGTGATCTCTCTCTCTCTGTCAAATAAATAAATAAAATCTTTAAAAAAAAAATTAAAAAAAAAAAAAACAAAAAAAAAACCAAAATGCATTATCGCCCATGTTATTGTTGTAACCCAGAGCGACTGCATCTAAGGACGAATGAGAAGGACTGTTGAAGTGATCACTGGGGGAAGATGTCATACGTTGCCAATGTTCAGGTAACACTGACCCAGTTCTGTGGAAGGGTAAGAAAGTGAAGGTGGCTTTCTCAAGCCCCAGTAAGGATGGAAAAGTGCCTGTTTGGCTCCGGTCAAATGATTTGATGACTATACTCCAAAAGCAATTGTCTTGAGATAATATCCTGCTAAAACTCGAAGTTTCTACTTTTAACACATAAAACTGAATAATCCTATTAGATAGAAATTATATACATAGCATTTTCAGCTTGAATTGATACCTGATTGAAGCTTGAAGAAGGTATTTGATTTATTATGTGCCATCTTACAAAACATCAGATTTTAAGACTGATTAATTTCAAAATTAATAACTGAGGTTCTACCTGTGGGGCTCTTATAGCACCCACTAAGATTAAAAAAAAGTTAAATCCACTGTTTGCTCAGTAATAGAATTATCTACACTGAAACTTGATAGGAATTTTAGAAGGAAATTTCATAAGTGGAGTTAGTTTAGATTTGGGGAATTTTTCACACTTAATATTTTTTCAAAACAAGATCTCCTCTCTAAATTCAGTTTTCTTAAACATCTGAAGGAGATCCTTAACAAAGGATCACGTGAAAGAAAGATCATACTTTGCAAGTAAAAACACTTTGAAGGATAAAAACAAAATCTTCTACAAATGCAAGGTTTTATATCCATTTGTCCAAAATGGTTGGGACATGAGGAAATCCAGTTACATGAAATATTTTTCCCGCTGCAAGTTGCCACACAAACCCCATATTGCTCATCACTCTATCGATGTCAAGCCATGATATAAAAAAGACCCAAGCACTCACCTACCGTACACTTTCATATTTTGTTTTCATGCTGTAGGAAGCAGTTTGGGATCTTAACCTGGCTCAGTACCATTATTATGCTCTTCAGTCATCACTATATAGTTTTGTGAAAATGCACTTATTATTTGAGCTTTGAGGTTGACTGTCTTCCAGATAGAGGCAGCTTAACAGGATTGTTATTTGTATCTTGATCCTCACCAGGTTTTTGATGTTCTGCCTAGATCCCACTGTGGTATATTTAGCACCAGTCCTCCCGCCGCAGCCTCGCCCATGGATCCACGCTTTCACACCCCCTCCCTCCTGCCGAATGCATAATCTAAACCCTGGAACACGGTTTCTGAAAGATTAATTGCTGTACGCGGAAATATGGGGGGAAACTTTTTTTTTTAAGATGACTTACCAAATGAAGTTTATTAAAACTTGTCAAAAGCCATCTGACTTGCTAAGTATACACACACACATACATTCAATTATCTTTGAAACTCAAGTAAAAAATACCCTCCCTGAAAAGAAAAGATTGTAAGGGAATAGATGAGCAGCATATATTTTAAATGTCCCTTTCGAGATCACACTTATGTGTATGTTTGGTTTGTAACAACAGTAGCCCAGTAAATGTGACCAGACATGTATTTTACTCGGATGTTGCTATGGAACCCTTTCCTAACTGAAAATCAAATTTCTCCATCTGTTTGCGTGACTTTGTACTCACTGCAGTGCCGAGGGGCAGCTGATCTAACAAACATGCCACTGAACAGATTCCTCAAACCAGAAAGAAGAAAAAAAAAGCGTGAAATAGAGCAAATACCATGAGAAACCACGTAATTCTGAAAGACTCACTCTCCAAAAGGCACACTGGTGTTGATAAAACTGGTGGAACTTAACTTAGACACTCTCACACAGGCAACCTAAGAAACAAACTTCTCAGATTTACATTAGCAATCTGTACAGTCAGTTTGGGAAAGACTAGAGATCCAAATACTAAATCATCTAATGAAGGGGCACTTAACAGACAATTTGGTCCTGATCTGTGCTGTATTTAAAAAGTACCAAGAAAGATAACACACCGTAGTTTAAAATACTAAATTTATCCCATATGTTTCTACCCTTCGTGAAGCTAAATTAAAGACTCTTCAATAAAACAGAAGATTGTGATACAGACCATATAATTTTAGCTTTATTTTAATTGTTTCACTTACCACACATTTATAATATAATTCATGTTAACAAGTGCCAGTATTTTCGAATGCTATAAGCTATTCCAATGAATTCTAATCATCTGTGTAACTTTATATTCATAGGATTATAATTACTAAACTTATCTGCCCACAAACACATACATTTTATGACTTCAATTTGCAAGTGGTTATTTACAACAGTAAGTTATACGTTTATCAAAATATTGTATCAAATGAATTAATGATACTATTTTATAGTATTTTATGAACGATCGTCCACTAAAAAGTCTCTGAAAGCATTTTCCTTAAAAAAATTTTTTTTCAATTCATTTGATTAAATTCTATTCCTAAAAGAAATCAACAGATGCCACTAGCTCAGTATTTTTCTCCTCTCCAATTATTTTTTGTTACCAAAGAGTTTCTTAGTTATTTGTTTCATACTGTGCTTGTAGGATTCGTTTCCTTTCTGCACTTCAGGCAGCTTTCCTTGTGGGCAAGTTTTCCTTCCCTAAGGAGACTAAAAAGACCTAAAATCAGAACATTACTGTGCCTTACCTAAAATGTTTATTAAAATGAATGATCCAACTTTAGATTCTCCTACATCAGTAAACCTGTTTCCTTATAATGAAATATTTATGTGATGATTAGCTTTAACACATACTAAATTTCCCCTCTGAATCTGAAAGAAACTAAAATTTGAATTTTTCCAAGTGTTGAACTTGACTGTTGGCATCATTTGGAGAAAATGCTATCTGATAAATAACCAATCTTACTTGCTAATTTTATAGTAATGAAAACTAAGCATGCCTGTTTTTTTTTTTAGATTCCTTAACAGACTGTTAAGATTTAAAAATTCACTCCAGCTATCTGAAAATATTTAGAAATAGCATCATTCATTCTGCAGGTCTGCTGATTTATTCTCTAGACCTGGTGAGAGATTCAATCATGTTTTTCTCTGCCTTACCATTATTTTTCTAACATAAGATTACCTGAAAACGCCCCAAAGATAGGATGGAATTGAGGCAAGTAATTACTGAACAAGGAATTCAATATAGTACTATAATCTTGGGAGAGAGCCAACCTTGAGCCAATATTTTCCAAAGTTCCAAATTAAAGCCGGTCTGGACAGTCTGAGATCGGAGTACATTATTGCATACTTGGAGGGCTTTCTTTTCATCTCACTTGCTATGTCAAGTGTCTCAGACCCCAGAAATAAAATCAGAGAGAGTCAGGCAGCAGAGAATGTTTTCCTGCAGGACTTAAAGACTCCTGTCGTTTTTCAGTCCCGCAGTAAAGGGATAATTTCCAAAGATAATAGGCATGGATGACAAAGAAAAATTATTCAGATGAGAGTAATTAAGTAAACATAAGAAGAACATTTTGTCAAAACTTTCCAGAACAATAAATTAGCAATCATCATGCCACGGGCACAAACATTAATAAAACCATAATGTTTTTCAGAGAGCCAATTATGTCATCTAGTAGCCCCCTTTCCTTGATAAATAGCTCTTTCTATGTGCTCCAAAGTAGCAGCAAAAGTAGAATGAGTAGAAGTCCAGCATTTGCTGTATCTATTTCTGTAACACATCTCCCACATGATACATACAAGTTAAAGCTCAAGACTGTGGTTAATTTTAAATCTAGTCAAGATGGCAGCACACCCACGTTTCCAGGCTTAAAATATAACATCTTTCATAACGACTTTGTACCTTGCAGAATTCGTATATGCTTGCAACCATACTAACGATACTTCTCCAAACTGCTTTGGCTTACATCAGCCTCTGAAGAGTTGCTTGGTTTTTATGCACTGATATTATCCACCAAGAATTGGATTTCCTTCTTGAAAAACTGAGAAATCTGTCACAGACTGCAGACTTACATGAGACAGAATTATAGAAATGCCTACTGCCTCCTCTAAAGACAAAAATAAAATTGTTTTTTTCAGATTAAAAACAAAAGTAAGAACAAGGATAATTCAGATTTACCACTTTTTGTAGAGACTCTGAGGTCTTAAGCAAACGTAAATTATAGGGTGATAATTAATAGCACCTAGAAGATGTTAGACGCTTGACCTATTGGTCATAAAAATGCCTCAGTGGAATAGTTAGGGTAAGAAAGCAAGGAAGAAAGGAAAAATTGGGCTAAAATTTATTTCCTTGGACATTTCTTTCTCTCTCTCATTTTTTTAGATTTATTTATTTATTTATTTACTTACTTACTTACTTATTTCCGAGAAAGAGAGAGAGATAGTGAGAGAGAGCACAAGCAGAGAGGAGAGGGAGAAGCAGGCTCCCCGCTGAGCAGGGAGCCATATGCAGGGCTCCATCCCAGGACCCTGGGATCATGACCTGAGCTGAAGGCAAACGCCACCCAGGCGCCCCCCCTTGGAAATTTCTTGAGAAAGTGGGAAGAGGAACATTGTTGTTTTAGTTCTTGATCAGCAACACCCCCTCACCCCCCAATTCTGCCACTACATCTATTTGGGGGGCAGCGGGAAAGAGGAGAGGATTAAAAGATCTTTGGCCCTCCCTGCATTTCTGCATGTGACCTGTATCAGTGAAATGCTCAGGTCCTAAGGCTGTAAAATTTGAAGAAAGAAGCCCGTGTGGACTTGATCCAAGGCGGGGTAGAACTTTATTCACATGCTTTTGTTCCTTGTGCTAGACAGCCCTTAGGAGTGTCGCAGGATGCCGAGGCCATAGCCCAGTGTTCCAACGTGCCCACCATAAACCATCAGACGGCACTCCAGTCCCTACTATGGCCAAGGAAAATCATCACTTTGCCCCTCCCCAAAGCGATTTGTGTGACCATCGGTCACAAAGGCCACATGGCCAGCCAGTGGGCAGCGTGTGTACCAGAACATGGAGCACGTGCTAATGCACGTGTCTCTAGGGCTGCCTGGAGGAAATGATACGTTTCCTTCGTAGGTTTCAAGGGAACTTGATGCTCTAAAAGCATTCTTACAAGTCGGGTAAGTAAGCATATTTTTGTAAATTATTGATAACTACTTACTGAACATGCCGGGGTATAAGGCACTAGAATGACCACTGGGGCTCTACGGATGAATAAGACACCACCCCTCGTTCCAGAAGCTTATCCAGCTGGAACAGGAGCTCCGTTAATATAAGTTACATACTTCAAAACAAAGACAAAGGCAAAAGCTTTTAGGGCCAAAGAAAAAACCAGATAAACAAAACGTTGGAAATCACAGTTTAAATGCACCAAGCAGTCTCACTCTTTAAAGGAACTTGTTCATGCATCTTCTGGTAAAATGTGAAACGGGCTCTTCAAAACAAGGCGCCAGGACACTGTCGTGAACAGAACCTGTGCTGGGCTCCAGACGTGTCCAGGGGACACGGGAGCTGTTGCCACCTTACTTTCAATTGTGGACCCGAATCTCCCATAGGGAGTCGCTGCTCCCCCACAACAGGTGGATGGGAAAGCATGGTGCCAGTAGGGCAGAAAATGACAAAGCAGTCGTGGTTGCCAGTATACGGGTGCTGCTTCAGCAAATCCTGTGGGAGACAGGCAAGGAGCCATCAAGCAGGCAAACGCCCGATCCTTGAGCATCGCGAGTTGCCCCAGATAATGCCACGAGGGCAAGATGGCGAATCACAGAGCCAGTCGTTTCCACTGGGATGTAAGTGGGGAGGCCACGTGCACTAGACGTGAGGTAACTGAATGGAAACTTCCTAAGCTACCTTGAGGTGGGAGGTGTTTAAGGAGGTTATATGGGAAGTGTCATGGCAACCACCTCTATTCCAAATGGGCAACACATTTAAGCTCAGATTTTAAGATGGTAATTCTTTTTGCCAAGCAAGTTTTAAAATGTCCTTCCCATCAGTAACGAGTGTGAAAGGATGGTGATGCCAGCAGAGAACAGAGCCAGCAAACGATTAAGAAGCAGGACATCCAGACCTGAGAGTTAGAGAAGTGCTTCATACGGCCATCTTCAAAAGCAGGAAGCTAATATTTTGCCATGCATGCTCGAGAAAAGGAAAGCCTCCCACTGACATAATCCAATACTTACACGTAAATGGTACGCTTGAAAAGTGCGGAAGAGTAACCTATGACTCATGAGTGACTCAATGACTAGTAATTGGGGCCCTGAATGAAGAGTTAAGCATTCTAGGAGAACAAAGTAGAATGTGAAGGTCTAGGAGGAGAGTTTGGTCTGAACCAAACTTCAGTCACAAATCACTAAAGGTCATCACGCAGCTTGATGAGGAACTGACAAGTGATCAAAATCTAACATGTATACTCAGCTTTTGTCCCAAATAGTCAGACACAATGTATCATTCCATGACCAAACCATTGTCTCCCGACATCCCAAGCAAAGAACCTCAGTGTTTAACACAGGGATCCCAGGGGCAAGAAGAAGACAGCACCTAAGTATTATAATGACTGCCATGTTCCCAAAGGGACCAACGGCAAGACATCTGAATTCACGATGGAGTGACCTCTTCATGAGTCTCGTTTCTATCGGATTCTACTCAAATGAGAGCAGATGCTAAGCGGATGTAGAAAAATCATGTAACCAAACTATCAAATGAGATTTCAGGTCAAGAAATATTTATTAAGTTATGTGTAGGATGTTTTTACTCAAACACTGGGATTCCACAGATGACGTAAATTCCTTGCTCCAAATGCAAGGTTAGCCCTAAGCAAAGAGGCATCGTGCGATGGAATTGGTCCCAGAGTAGAAGCAAAAGTCAGAACCCAGCATGAGTGTGTGCAAGTTCATGGTCAATGAGTCGGGCGAGAGTAAAGGAAGGTGTCTGTGAGCTTCAGAGAGAGCCCAAATAAGGAGTTTTCTGCTGACTAGTACTTTTAGACAAGAAGCATCTTCTTGTTATTTTGTTCCTTAGTGATTTCCAGGAGTGACAACTCTGCAGCTTTGGGGTCAAATTTTATCAACAGCCAGTGCATGGGGTGCTGTAGATGTCAGGAATTAAATAGATGATCTGGAGCCCCAAATATCAGAAAGCTAGAAGGCAGGGAATGTGGCCACACTGTCCAGACTGGCTGTCTTGGTCAGTGTGGCTCATTCTCAGTAATGATAAAACAAGGCCTCTCACTCTCACTCTTTTTTTTTTTTTTTTTTTTTTACTAAGGAGCCCCTACCTAACAGTACACAGAACTGTTTAGTTTACTTCCTTCTGGTAGCTCATGAGCTCTCTGAGGGCAGTGACATGTTACCTGACATACAGAATAGCTCAGAAGCTCAATATCTGAGTGTTGAATGAATGACTCCCTCTGTACCCAAAGCATCATTCTCTGCCCCCCCCAAATAATTAATATCATCTTTAAAATCTTTCCAGGGAGAATCCGTCACAACTTCTAAGAATCAGGATGCTCCTCTACATGACACATCTAGGTGTAAGACTGTTAGAACATTTCCTCGTCGTATGATCTCTAAGGACTGTTTTTTTGTTTTGTTTTTAGATTTTATTTATTTATCTGAGAGAGAGAGCAAACAAGAGAGCAAACACGGGCAGGGTGAGGGGCAAAGGGAGAAGCAGGCTCCCCGCTGAACAGGGAGCCCGACGAGGGGCTGGATCCCAGGACTCGATCCTGAACCAAAGGCAGGTGCTTCACCGACTGAGACACCCAGGTGCCCCGGTCTCTAAGAGTTTAAAACTACTCAGAATGAACTTGGAAATAGAATTCAGAACTACTCAGAATAAACTTGGAAATAGAAGAATCATAGTCCTGAAGACATTCTTTAAGACCTCGCGTTTCTCTATTCTAAGATAAGCAATTCCTACGGGGAAAAAAAAAAAGAAATGAGATAAATAAAGGGACAGCTGTCCCTCCGAGACATTGCAAACTGTGGCCTGCCTTGAGTCCTCTGCCGATGTGATATACAATCAAAGGAAGAATACCGAAATTAGTTAAACTCCGTAAAGGTCATCACACTGAATAGACTCTTCATTCCACTGACCTTCAAACAAATTTTTTGATCTGATCTGATAGGCACAAACTTGAGAAGTTTAAAAAACATCATCTGTCCAATCGCTTGCAGAAGAAGTAATATGAACTGAAGTGGCCAAAAGGCAAAAGAAATAGAGGAGAAAACATCCCTGAGAGCATCGGAGCAATTACTAATAAACGCCAGGAATATTTAGAACTGACTGTATTGTTCAGATGCATTGTGCACGGCTAGACTGATTTTGATCTTTTTCTTTTAAAGATTTTTTAAAAATTTATTTGATAGAGATATTGAGAGAGAGCACAAGTAGGCAGAGTGGCAGGCAGAGAAGAGGGAGTAGCAGGCCCTCCACTGAGCAGGGAGCCCGATACGAGGCTCAATCCCAGACCCTGGGATCACGACCTGAGCCAAAGGCAGACACTTAATCTACTGAGTCACCCAGGAGCCCCAGACTGATTTTGACCTTAAACTGCCATTGCCTCAAACATTCTTGTGATTCGCAGTTAACCTGAGATGGGCATCTGTTGCTGTCTGGTTGTCTGCTACCATGCTTTGTTTCCAAGGGCACCACAAATTTCTTTCTGGGGATGACTCTAATGTTGGATATAATCTGAAGGGGCTCTGAATGCAGTTCCCTGACCCCCACCCCCTGCCCAGCCCTGGGGCGGCCATGTGCCCAGAGCTTGATCAATCAGGGATCTTCCTGCCTGGAATTCAAATCCTGCTCAGAGTGCTTATGAGATGAAAATGACAGGTTTCTCCTGTGATCACTGTCACGCTGACCACACAGTTCCCACTGTCATGTAACACCTACAGGTCCTGCTTCCTGTTCTCCGGAGATGACCCGGTTCCCGCCCATATGCAAGTCTGCTCCCTGAGCCATCCCATGAATTCTGTGCTGTCCCAGTGGCCCTCCACTAAACTGCCTTTCCTGGGGACCTGGGTGGCTCAGTGGGTTAAAGCCTCTGCCTTCAGCTCAGGTCATGATCTCAGAGTCCTGGGATCGAGGCCCACACCAGGCTCCCTGCTCAGCAGGGAGCCTGCTTCCTCCTCTCTCTGCCTGCTCTCTGCCTACTTGTGATCTGATCTCTCTCTCTCTGTGTCAAATAAATAAATAAAATCTTAAAAAAATAAATTAAAAAAAAAAAACGGCCTTTCCTTTAAGTTCGTCCAGGCTGGGTTTGGTTCTGCGGAAGATTAGCGTGGGCTGGCACTGACTGTACCAGGGTGAGTGCAAGATGCTACTGCTGGAGAGGCAGGGCACTTGTTCGCTCGCTCTGTTTTTTAAGATGTTATTTACTTGAGAGTAAAGGGAGGAGAGAGAGAGAGAGAGAGAGAGAGAGAGAGAGAGAGAGAGGGAGAGAATGAGCAGGAAGGAGGGGCACAGGGAGAGCGAGAAGCAGACTCCGGCTGAGCAGGGAACCTGACTCGGGGCTCGATCCCACGACCCCAGGATCGTGACCCGAGCCAAAGGCAGCCACCTAACCAACGGAGCCACCCAGGTGCCCCGGGATACTTGTTCTTGCTACTTTAAAATTTTCTGGGAGCTAAGTCTACCAAGGAGTATATGCCAGCTGTGCCCCGGACTGCTGCCCCATTCTCCCTGCTGATTTTCTTTGTCCACCTCTCTCCCATGGAAGGTCCCATGAAAGAGGAATATTAAGCAAAAGTCATACCGGAAAGCTGCTGAGAGCACAATCCTAATTTCTTCCTAAAATCTAGCAAAAGTTAATTGGGACATAAAAGTTACCATGGGGCAATTCTTTCCAAAATATCATGACTAAGGAATCTCACAAGCGAGAGTTTGTGGACTATCTCACTAGCATGCTCAGTGCACTGAAAACAGACAGCTAATACAACAACACTATTGGAAGGTGAATGGCCCATACAGACTGTAAATGTATCTGCACATCATAATCTCAAAACAGAAAATCTGAACATCAGGAAGCTTCTAGCTAGGACAGAAAAAAAAAAACCCTACTGAGTAAACAAAGCAAATTCAAGAGCAGCTATAGCACTTTCACACTTGGGAACCTGGTTTACAGTCCTGTGAAGAGAAAGACATATGAAAAGAATAATTAAAAGACAGCAGAGACAAGTGTCAACAGACTTGGCTATAAATAGCCTCAATGAGAATGTTGAATTTTCCTTCGGGAAATTATTAAATCGAGAGTGGATAGTATCAGTTCAGAATGGGAAAGATCAAAATGGAGAAAATACTGCAAACACTACAGCAATCCCAGGAGGGTCTCGATAGAATTACGGCCTCACCACTGCTCCTAGACGCTCAGGAAACAGGAAAGATGACAAAACTACCACCCTCCAAGCCACCCCAGAGCAAGAGAGCCATCCTTTCTCACCTTACTTACCAACGTCAGGGCAATACTGTTCCCAACACTGTTGAGAACTGGTAGCATTTTAAATGATCAAAATTTCCATTCCTGGTGGTATAGTAGACCACATGTTCTGAAACTCAAGTAAACACCAAAATATTCTGGATAAAGTATAAGAGACATGTTTGTAGAAAAAGAGCTGAGTCATAAGTAATAAAAAGGGAAATCTGAGGAAACCAGTAACGTGAAAACAGTAACCACACAAGGCGAAGCCAGATCTGCAATCAGTAAAGGGTATTTTTCCATGGCTGATTTCTGGGAAGGGAGCGGGAGGGATGGGGTCAAGAGTAAAGCTCTTGGGCCTGCGTCAGGAGAGGTCAGGACAGAGGCAACTACGGGAAGCCTGAATCCCTAAGGGCTATGCCCTTGGTGGAGGAAAAAAAAAAAAGCTCACCCTACAAAGCAAGATGGCCAAAGAAACTGAGTGAATGATAAGTCTCCTTGACAGGCTGTAATCAAAAGCCACCTCATGCCCTCCTGACGTTTGGATTTTAGGCCCTGATTTAGACCCTCTGCCTGATCACCCCAAATCTAAAAGCAAGAAATTAGCTTAAACCAGTCCTGTTTCCCTCTAGAACAAGCCTAAATCTTTTTTTTAAAAGATTTTATTTATTTATTCAACAGAGAGATGGAGAGAGAGCACAAGTAGGCAGAGAGGCAGGCAGAGGGAGAGGGAGAAACAGGCTTCTCATTGAACAAGGAGCCCGATGCGAGGCTCAATCCCAGGACCCTGGGATCATGACCTGAGCTGAAGGCAGCCACTTAACGACTGAGCTACCCAGGTGACCCAGCTTAAATCTTCTAACAGAAATGCACCCTCAAGCCAGACCTTACAGAGAAATATGATGTCACAATTTAAAAAATTAGATTACATAAAATAGCAAGACACCATGAGGGAGAGTCAGCAGGAAGAATACACTGCACAACCTGCCAAGACCCCATATGTTGGAATTACTGGAATCAAAAACAAACTGCTGTTAGAAAAGATGAAAGAAGGAATTGAATACATAAGCAAAGAATAGGAGAGTATGAAAAAATGAAGCAGATTTGAAAAAGAACCAAGTAGACTTCCGGAAAGAAAAAATATAATGATTTAGGGCACCTGGGTGGCTCAGTCAGTTAAGCATCCAACTCCTGATTTCAGCTCAGGTCATGATCTCAGAGTTGTGAGATCAAGCCCCATGTGGCTCCGCACTCAGCACCGAGTCTGCTTCTCCCTCTCCCTCTGTTCCTCCCTCTGCTTGTGCTCTAAATAAATAAATAAATAAATAAATAAATAAATAAATAAATAAAATCTTTTAAAAATATATAGTGATTTAAATGAAAAATTTATTAGACAGATCAACTAGTTAATAAGACTCAGGTAAAAAGGGAATTAGAGAACTGAAACCCAAAGCTGGAGATATAACCAGACTGCAGCAGAGAACAAAATAAACAATAAAGGAAGAATACATTTAAAAAAATGTCTCTTAAGAGGCAATGAAGGATAAAAATAAAAGACTAACATATATAATAAGAATTCCAGACAGAGATAATAGTGAGGATGAGGGAGAAACAATATGTAAAGAAATGATGCTTAAGAGTTTTCCAGAATGGAGGCGCCTGGGTGGCTCAGTGGGTTAAAGCCTCTGCCTTTGGCTCAAGTCATGATCTCAGCATCCTGAGATCGAGCCCCGTATCGGGCTCTCTGCTCAGCAGGGAGCCTGCTTTCTCCTCTCTCTCTGCCTGCCTTTCTGCCTAATTGTAGTCTCTCTTTCTATGTCAAATAAATAAATAAAATCTTAAAAAAAAAAAAGAGTTTTCCGGAATGGACATAATGTACAAATCCTAGATTCAGGAAGCAGAAAAAATAACATGCAGGATTAAAAGAAACCCTGAAGGGAATTCTACCAAACATTTAAAGAAGAATTAATACCTATTCTCCTGAAACTGTTCCAAAAAATAGAATTGGAAGGAAAACTTCCAAACTCCTTTTATGAGGCCAGCATTACCTTGATCCCCAAACCAGGCAAAGACCCCATCAAGAAGGAGAATTACAGACCAATATCT